>JACDOX010000198.1:995041-1256234 GCA_014549065.1 Cardinalis cardinalis
ATATAAGGCTTATCTCAGTAAAATGTTTGATCTTGAAAACGAACCTTAGATGCCACAGCAACTGACCTTTGATRTTTTCACAGAGGCACAAAGTGACACCAAAAACATGGACAAAGATTTATCTAGAAATACTGAAAGCAAATAACTATTGCTAGTTTAGACATAGGTAGGTTYTCCAACTGAATAAAAAGTATATGGCAAAATGTTGCCAAAAAATTCCTTGGATCAATACCATTTCTCATTCAAATAAATTGTATGGGCAATATTTTTTATTGTTCTAAGAGCCTCCATACCGCTTGCTTTCACTGCAATAAACATGCACAAAGCTGAAGTAAAATAATCCTCCTAACCAATATCTCCATCTCATAAAAGTTTGTACTTTTTGTGAATAGTTTCCCAGAGAGAGACAATGTTCCTAAGTTCCCTTGTGCTTTTGAAAACATCTACATCATCCAGAAAATAGGCACAGGAAGATTTCTTAGCTCCAAGAATATTTGGCAGCTCTAATTCACTATATTTGGAAGAGGCAATGGGAATTCAGATGTGAAGGCTGCAACATGAACACCAAGAGCTTCTCAATCTACAAAATCTAACCCTGCAAACACAAACAGCAATGGATACACCATAACCGTGGGAGAAGGATACAGGAAGGGTGTGAGAAACATCTAAAGGAGGTGAGTAAATTATATATGCACTGAGGTATTGGGAGGCAAGGAGCATTTATGTGGGAGGTGGAATCGAAGCTGTGGTATGAAAATGAAACCAAGGGCATTCGAAAACTCTGGCTATGCTTCTCCTGCTGAACACAAGACCTCAAGCTCTCCTACAATGATGAACATGTTGGGACATTGGCAGCATTCTTCCTGTTTTTTCAAGATATTTATGCTGAGAGCTTTTCCTCTTAAGACAAGCACATTCCTGGAAGACAGACTCTAGAGTAAACCTCTAATGCTTGAATAATTTTCCACATGTGAACACTATGGAATTTTGAACTGTTCAGAATTAATTTACCTTCACTGTGAACATGATGATCTATAGTTAAGATGCTCTAAGAAGTTCCTAGCAACCAGTCTCATTTGATAAATGAAGCATTATTCCTTCATTATGGTGCTGAAGATTTTACTGTACATGGGAGTCAACCATTAAGCCTTGCTCTTAAAAAATCAATAAAGAGAATGACCATCATTGTGGTAAAAGACTCAATCCTAAATATAATGATTCTACAAGCAAAATTAATCCTAACTCAATTTTCTTTCAAGTTAACTTTGGGGTTACCTATTTCATTTATCAACTATTTCTTTATAATAAATATAGTATGAATGATACTAGAAAACGTCTTTAAGTGTCAGAAAAGTGTTTAAATTTTAAGTGGAATGTCTCAAGATATTTCAGCCTATAAAGAGTGTGCAAAGCCCAGATATGCTTTCCTTTAGACTTTGATTTTCATACACAGGAGAAAATTGACAGAAAATCTCTCCCATTACCATATTAGATATAGCCAGGCATATCACAATTGTTCATGCACTCATTTTCTGTGTTTTCCTCTGCATCAATTCCCAAAATTTTACTCGAAATTTCCTATCTTCTCATCTAATGTCTGAAAGCCATTCAAACTCTCAATAGAAAAGTTCTTTTAAAAAATTCATCTTCGTCTTTTGCCTTCACGGCAAAACGTATGTCAGGTGACCACACCAGTGAAATTTTTGTGCAGGACCCAAGAAAAAGGAAACCTTATTTATATTTTTAAAACTATTATCCTAAATTTCAATCAGAAACACAGATTCAAAAATTATTATATGATCTCTTCTACAATACAAGGTTCCACAAATCGCTAGCAACACAAACATTCCTCTCTAAATGATTGCATATTTTTCTAAGCATTTYCCATCTCAGTTTGAAGCTCACAGATGGGCATAAAAAATTCCATGGGGAGAGAAAAGGATTACATTAAGTTCATTTAACAGTTAATTGTACTAAACTGTCAGCCATCAGTCCTCCCTCCTCTTTCGTCCCCTCCTTCCTAAGTCTTTGATGGTCACTTTCAGCCCTTCTTATTTCAGCCCTTGTTACAAGCTGGCTGTTAAACCCTTGCCCTGCTCCAATTGTTAGAGAAGTTTGTAATGCTAATCTATTTTCTATCACATGACTTGCATTGCATGTCTTTATTGCATTTTTTTAATTAAACAACGTATGAAACCTCCTTATGAAAAGAGTTCATTTCCCTAGAAACCTGACATAGACTCTTTAAAGGTATGTGACTCATTTTCTGCCTCTCTGCAGTTTCAAAATTAATTTTTTTAATGTACTCAAGATTTGAGTAATTATTCAATAGAGATCAGCCTGTCCCAATATCTAAATAATAGTTGTTGTGAGAGAGTGAAAATTGTTGATTTCCAAGGACTACAAAAGGAAGGCTTCTGTTAAACATTTTACAATAATTGAGTATTATCTCTATTTCAAATGGACTTAAAAGTTTTATTATTAATTGTCTCTTTATGAAGCTTATTCAGTTAAATTGTGATTAAAAGGTCATTGAGATCACATTGGATGTATCCATGCTCAGCAAGCACAGCTGTGTTATCTGTGCTCAAGAACAACTTCTGCACATACTTTTGATGAAGAGAAATTGAATTAATGAAAATAATCTAAAAAACAAACAGAGGAGAAACATCTAGACAATCTATGTCATTTTTCCCTCTTAGTGGTACAATTACAGGCCTTCTAATACAATTGCCAAGAACCTAATTCCTTTTACCCTGGTCATTTACAGCTTTCAGGAATGAATTTTAAAGCCAGATGAAAGATCTAGATACAGAAACACTACTGACTTACAGAAAACCTCATGTTCTGACCATAAGTCCCCCAAATGCTTCTGATGTCTCCATGCGTGCAGTTTCTCTATATCTGAAAAAATGGGCCAGTAAATCAGAGCATCAGCAAATGACAGGTCAGCAGTGAGTCCCCAGACACATTGTAGTATGTAGTGTAGCTTATAGTAGCGTAGTGTAGTGTGTAGTGTAGTTTGTATGTAGTGTCCAGCTCCTGATAGCCAGCTCCTTGTCTCTGACTCAGTTTTGCAGGCTGACTACCTACCACTTCCTCCTATCTTTTGGAAAAATGCCAAAATACTGGATTCTCAAAGATATCTGTCCCCTAGGTCATTCTGTCTGGCCATCACATCTGTGCATGTGTTTAGTGGAAGGGTTATGTCACTTTTTTCAGTGGAGGACATTGACCTGATATATGAATGTAATGGGAGAGAAGGGCACGAGGGTCCTCCCCGCTCTCTGTGGAGATCACAGAAGAGTGTAAGATCAGAGGAGACTGAGAGAGCCAGCCACACATGAGCACATTTGTGAGGCAATTCACTCAGAAGAGCTAAACTTATCAGACATCCACTATGTCCATTCCCAGAAAGTTCTAGATACTGCCTAACACTTGTCAAAGATGACCCGAAAGGAACAGAAGCATAATCATGTGAAAGTCAACAGGGCTTAATCTCACACTGACATCTTGGTTTTATATTACTAGCCCACAGAATAGATTATCAGCATCTTGATAGTCCTAATCTTACAACAACTCTCAAAGTGTGTAATGTGTTTATTTTAAAAATAAACACATTGAGATGCTGGTATGCTGGTTTTTGCCTATGCTGGATTGCACCATGGTTTACAGAATGACAGCATGGTTGAGACTGGGAGGGTGTTGCTGTCATATTTTCTGAAAAATCCCTTCACCAGGATTTCTTCTCMTGGGAAGATGAGAAGCTTCAGCTTCTCCTGTGTTTGCTGCTCTGGAATGTGGTCTGGAGATTGTTTACCCAAACATGTGAATTGTTTTTACTTAATGACCAATCACCATCAGCTGTGTCGACTCTGAGGCATCAGTCATGAGTTTTCATTATCATTCTTCTTAAACCTTCTGTCTGTATCCTTTCTCTTTCTTTAGTATAGTTTTTGTATAGTATTCTGTAATATAATATAAATATCGTAAAATAATAAATCAGCCTTCTGAGAACATGGAGTCAGATTCTCATCTCTCACCTCTTCCTGGGGACCCCCACAAACTCAACAGGAGGGGCCTTTTAAGGTCATCTTGCCCAGACCCTCTGTTCCAACGGGGCCCCCTATAGCCAGGAGCTCAGGAATAGGAACTCCACTACTAGCAAACTCTGGTAGTGCTCTGGCACTTTCACAGGAAAAATGTGTTTCCTATTCAGGTACATTCAGAAATAATAGTGAATCCTGTGTTTCAATTTGTAAATACTCCCTTGGTGAATCCTCTCTGAGCACTCCTGATGATTTTCTTGTTCTTTGTGTTCTTGAAAATGGTTTCCAGAGCTATCTGTTCTGTCACTGTCCTAGGAATCAAGGGGAGGTTAACCAACCTGTAGTTTTTATTTTTACTGATATCATAGGACCTCAGTATCTTCAACAGGTTTTGGTTCAAGTCATAAAGAAAATGATAATAGATCCAGGAACCTTATCTTTTACTGCTGGTCACCAAATATTCCTCTTAACATTAGTGATGATCTACACTGAGCCAGTAGTTGCCTTCTGGACACAGGACAAGTAGAGCATTTGTTTGGACAGTATCTCTTACTACAAAGAGCAAACCTGCTACACTACATATTCAGAGGGATTTTCATAACTCTCTGGCTAGTACTTAAATTGAGATGTTTCTCTCCAAAGTAGAAAATATGCTCTCTGGATCTGACTGGCTTTCTGCTTTCTGGGGGATTTTTTGTCTGATTGCATATCATCTCTCAGCTGCATTCCCTCCTCCGTTTTCCTAGCCCTGCAGTGAACAGACACTCCCACTGTCATATCCTTTTCGAAGCCTCCTAGTATTCAGCTCTTTTATTCAAATCCCATCTAACTTCATTATTTTTTAAATACAAAAGGGAAAAATCTATTTCCTTTGTATTGCACTGATTTATTTCTAGACTACGCGCACCATTCCAAAGCATAATCCAATTGTAAGAGAACAAGATGGAAATTCAACTTCCACATCACATCCACAATCTCTTCTGGGTTGTGTGACAGGGAAGAGATACTAAATATAGAAATTAAATAGCTTCCATACCTAATCTAGATAAAATAAATATTTTAACATTGGAGAAGAATATCTAATGTGCCATTTAATCAGTATACTAATGGAATCATGTTTCAAAATACGAAACAGAAAATAGAGCATTTAATATTTTCCACCTCAGAGTCTTTCTTTTAGGATCAGTTAGTATCAGTTAGTATCAGTTTTTGCTTACGTGTTTGTAATTCCCTTCATACATCTTAACAGACAAAATGGTTTTGATCTACAGGAAGGCTTGGCCACAGCCCAGATGAAGATGTGCTGCTGGGTCTCTTTTGGCATTTACAACACCTGGCACAGGCCCCCAGTGGCTGAAAATTGGCTTATGAGACACTGCAAAGCAAAGCTGCTGCCAAGCCAGCAGCATGTTGCTGCCTGGCATGAGCTGCTCTGGGCTGATTTAAATCCAAATCTCCTCGAAACAGCTGTGCTCTGTTGAGAAATCTTAATCATCTCCAGCTTGGATGCTGCCAATGACATGTTCTTGCATATACATCCAGCTGCAAACCACAGCTTAAATATCCGAAGACCTTGTACCACCTCAGAATTGCTGGAAGCCCCGTGACCCCCAGCTGGGGAGCTGCCTTCTGTGTCCCTTTCCCTGGGTGTTGCTTGTCTCCTTCCTTAACTTGGATATCTCCAGGCTTTGGGAGCACCCTCTCATCTTGTCGGGATCTGGAGGCTCTCAGCTCCCCTTAGCCCTGGGGAGCAGCTGGGCAGAGCAGAAGGTTTGGATGAACCTGTCACCTCCAGGGGCCGAGGGGCTGGAAGCAACTCTCTCCTAAAGGTTTCATGAACTGCCCTCCACTAGCACACTGCAAGTATTGATGTGCAAATCTCACATCATCTCCGTACCCCACTCCTGCATGTCTTTCAGGGCTTGACTGCAGTTCAGCTAATGGACACATTTGGGTTCTCCAAGCAGGCTGTGTTCCTCAAGGTGCCAAAACTCCCAGATTATTTTGTTATAATACTGCTAATGGCAAAGGCTTGCAAAGCTGTCTCTGAAATATATCCCTGTACCCAGATGCCTTAATAATTCATAAAGTCAGCAAATCACAGGGTTGGCACAATGACATTTTAATATTAAGCTGCTGTAAGTTTGGACCAGATACATTCTGCTGAGTCCAGCGAAAGGCAATTGCAATAATGTGACAAGACAGTTGAAATATTCAGTACATTTAGAAAGACAGTTAGAAACCCAAATATTTAACAATTTATGGATTCATTTTGCAGATACTTAAGAAGGATTTGATTTGTCTGAACACAAAACTAACCTACTAATAAGGTCAAACCAAGTTATGTATTGACAATATATAGCACAGTGTTACGTAAGAGAGTAAGCCCCTCAAAAGGACTATATACATTTCTTTCACAACATGCTGTATAATTGTAAAGTAATTCCTCTCATCTACAGTCGCATCAGGCACATGGCACAGGAGATAGAAATGAATGTGGGAAGAAATATTCAGTCGAATAAACTGACATAATTTTACCCCTATAGGAAAAATGGCAGTCACAAGCAGTCAGCTCTGGGGTAGACCACAGCAGGTTCCAATAGCACTGACAAACACCACATGTGAGCTTTGGGATGGAGGAGACCTGTGGGATATAAGAGACATAGAGCAGAAAGGGCCACAACTGCATGCTCAGTCTGCATGGTTTTCAAGTATGTAAAGTTTTTCTTCATTTCAGAGGAATCCAGAATAAGTGAGCAAAGAAAATATAAAAGGCATAGAAAATATTCACGTATTTTGTGATTAAGAAAAATGGCATTGCAGCAAATGAAAAAATAGTGGGTCCCAGACTGAAAGGATCATAGCTGGAATAACAAAAATAAGGTCTGGTAATATGAAGCACAGTACACTTGTACTGGTTTTGGTAGGAGTTTAGGTTAATGTCTTKCATGGTAAAAGAATTTTGGCTGGGGTTAAACCACAGCAACACTGTAAGATTAGAGTTTTAATAAAACCTAACAGACATAAGGTAAGGCAACTACAGATTCATAAGCACTATCTTTGTCTACTTTCATTTGCATTCCAAACCAGGCATTATGACATTTCCCATACAAGGTATTTTATATAGACCACAAAGTTTTGTCCATATCTCCCGTTATGACTCAGTACCAACCCTTCTCTACTTTCCTTTGCTAGCCACCTCCTATCATTAATACTGTCTTCCAGATACTGGTTTCACCTTTCCCTATACCCAATCCATCCCAGAGTGCTATCCAGCAACTACTCTTTCACTAACAAAACTAAATGTTAAATTATCCAGCCAGTTGACTTTGACCTTCTAACTGCAAATATGAGGTTTCATATTTAGAATTTAAAACAAAAAATTTCCCAGCCTGGAGCTGAGAAAGGCCAAGTGAATATCAAATGCATGGAAAAAAGTAGAAAGGTATTTCATCTAGGCTAGAGAGAATTTTCCAACCAACAGTGATGCGCTGCTTTTATGTACCTCAGTACATATATGCCTTTCAAAGAGAAGAACATTTAAGTTCTAATACTAAACTAACTTGTGCATATGGACACCAACTTAACAAAGCAGAAGTCTGGAATGGAGCTTAAAGCATGCCTTGGCAAAGTCTCAGTAGAACATAAACATTCCTTGGAAGGGCAAGATTGGCAATATCCTATTGAAATCAGAGGATCATTTCTTCAATTCCGACACGTCCTTATACACAAACAATAAAGGTCCATGTCTTTGTGCACCTGTGCTGTGCACTGCATCCTATGAGAAACATAGGCTTAGCCCATCATTCTGCCTCAAGCCCTGGCTTGCCTGGCATTGGCACCATCCCCTTCCCAGGCTCCTGCAGCGATGAGCCGAGGGAAGAGTCTGTATCCACACTCAGAAGCAACTTCTCCATGGATGCAGTTCTGTCTCCATCTGCTCTTCTTAAATGTTGGTACTTGAAATGAGGTAGGGGTAGAGGAGCTGTGCAGCCAGGTGTCTGGAGTGCCTTTCAAGCTGGGGCCGTGGTGCAGCCAGTGGTGCAGTGCCAGCCCTGTGGCTGCCCGTGCTGCCCGTGCCCAGGGCAAGGCATCCACGGGCGCTGCCTGCGCAGGAGCAGGGCTGATGGTGCTGCTGCCATGGTGGGGCCACCAAACCTCACAGACCTGTCATCAAGGAGCAAATATTTCAGAGGAAAATTTGCTTTTATCAGTTTCACACAGATTTTAAAGCTGATTTTAAGCACTGTAGTACTAGTGCTTGCTTCTTGCTCATGTTTCTAGATCTTGCTTCTGTCAAGTTCAGTGAAGGCCTCTTCACTGAACTCAACAGGTCTGCTTCACAGCTCTCACAACCACAACCACATTTCTGATTGCAGAGTGCTGTATTCTAGCTTTGTGTTTGATCTTGTGTCTCGGTCTTGCCTGATCTCACCCTGCTGCTCACAGCTAATGGGTCCCCTTTTTAGTGCAAGTGATAGATGTCTGCCTTTTGAAGCTGATTATTTCCCAGATGCTGCACTTTACTGCGGGCAAGGAGTTGGTTAGAAAAGCAGGTGAGGAATTGTATTGTATGAGAAAAATTATTTGTCATTTAACTTAGTCATAGAGGTAGTTAGACTATATGCATATAGAGATCAAGTAACGTATATAAAACAACAGTAATATAAGTTCAAGGTCTGTTTCCCAGATCATTGCCCAGAGAGAGGAGGACATAAAAGAAAGATTTAGACAGATATTCAGCCCTGGAAAACTCTGCACCAGTCTCCTGATTATGAGGGACACAGACACCAGAGAGAAAAAGAAAAGAACTAATAAAACATGGTTTTATCTTGTCCTGCTGCCTTTTTAGAAAAAGTGAACATCAATTAAGTATGAATGTCTTCAAGTATTCCCCCCCCTTAGGAAAAAAAATACTGCTGGAAAAGTTTTCATCTTCCAAATGAGCTGCTTCTTTACAAAGTACATTGACGGCTCACCATATCAGGCTCGACTCCAGTTTTTTCTTTTAGCAATAGTTAATGAGAATGTTTGTCTGATCAGATTGTTAGAGTTAACAGAGCACAACAGTAAGAGACAAAAACCCCAAACGGGCTTGGTGTTGATTGCCCTGCCTGTCTGCCAAATACATCAATCCAGGAGAGTCACCAGCTTTGTTCTTTTCTGCTGAGCTGCATGGCATTTATAGATTACAACAGGGTTAATGAGCTTTGTTTGTCAATCCAAAAGCACAGCACATAAACCCCACACATTCACAGGGCAGCCTCTCCTCCAGGGCTGGGAAAGACCTGGGGGAAAAAGAGACCTGACCAACCAGTTTCTGAAGAGAAGAAACCTGATGAATTATGAAAATTCCTTCCTTTTAACATTGCTGCCCTCAGGGATACACAGTTGGCTTTTTTCAGGAGGCAAAAACTGGGTATGAAAATGGGTACTGGTTTGATTTGGTATGGTTTCGTCTGTGTGCTGTAGAAACATGAAGCTTGTTTCCTTAATCAAGTTACATGTTGTCTAATGTTTGCCCATAGACTCAGAAGTAAAGTAGGGAAGCTGTAGAGCATTTTGTTCTCCCTCAGCATGTGGCCATATGGGTTGACCTGATGCCCAGAAAATTCTGAGTTTCATTTTTTTCGCATGGTGTGAAACCTTTTAATATAATCTAACTTTGTGGCTTTTTTAGCAAGAGTCAAAGAAATGTAACCCCCCAATTACTAAAAAACTCAAAATGTWCAACAGCAATTTCTGCCCTGCACAATGTTCTATCTGCTTTCTTTTCCCAGCTCTTCTGAACCACTTTGCCCACACCATAGTTATACATTACAATATCCTGCTCAGCAGTGAGCAGGAAATTAAAAATAATCAAAAAGCAATGAAGTATCACCATAACATAATTTTCATAAGAGGAGATGCTGCCCTCTTCACTGGAGACCATCACATATGCATATATCTATATCTCTATATACCTATATATCTACATAAATATAATTATCTCATATATACATATAACATTTATCACATATATAATATATATTTTATATATATATATGTCATATAATGATACTGTTTTGCTGGTATCAGTGCAGAAATTACTGAGAATCAGACCAAGACAGATATTTCTGTATCTTGAACTCTAAAAAATGTAGAAAAGAAAGAGGATGGTAAAGCATCAGAAGTAGAGAAACCCTCCTGAGACTTACTGAGCGTTAGGCTTGGACATAATCTGATGGAAAGGGACCACACATATTTGTAGATGACAAAGTAAGTTGTGATGATATCAGTCCACAGTGTGTCACAGAGCAATTCTCACCCAAGGGCATGTAAAAGAAAATTACTTGTAAATGATTTAAGTAGGAACCTAATTTGTATCCAGGACATTTCTGTCAGAAGAAGCAAACATCCCAGACTGCAGTCTCTTTCTCATTTCCTTTTCTTCTTGGTTGTTAGTGAGCATTGTCTTATCCACAAGTCAGTACAGAAGCTCCATCAAATACACCTTAATCTGGCTACTGGCCAGAAGAAACCAACTTTTGTTGGATTCCAGGGAAGGCTTTACTCCGTTTGACGCAAACAATGAAGTCACACCTGAAGTCTAGGTAAATTGGAAAGCCAGCTTCCTAAAATTACTGCCTATGTTCCCAAGAGAGAGAACAGGGACAAACCTGCCTGCCTGAGACTAGGTGCCCAAATAGGATCCAGTAATCCCAAGTGTTCTGATTTGTCTTATTGAGTGGTGTTTTGATTTGGCTTATTTTTATCCTGATTTAGTGGGTGGGTTGTATTTGTTGGCAGTGGCAGAGCTCACTGCCCTGTATCTGGTATCTCCAAAAAGTTTGAAGGCAAATAGAGGTCAGCTCTCCTGGATGCAGCCATCTCTTCAGCTACAGACCTTGACTGAGCCTGCTGTCCTAATGCCAGTGGGCCTGAATTGCAGAAATTAGGGGCAAAATAAAAACTTCAGCAAAACAAAATACTCATAACAATAGGCAGATTTAAGCTTTCTCTTTAACTAAATGGCCTAGGAACTGTCAAGATACCTCTACCACCTCTGACCAGTTATGTGAATAATGAAGAGAGTCTCAAAATTACTCCCTCTTATGCCTGAACACAAGAGACGTATTTCATATTTTTTTCCTTCCAGAGAGCACAAGTGCTCCCCACCCCATGCCTGGGAGAACCAGTGCTGCAGGTTCAGCTCTGCATTTTTGTTGCAGAGCTGCCTTGAGGCTTCTCATGCAACATCAGAAACAAAGGCTGGGGCTGGACCAAGGTTATGCTGTTCAGAACCCTGGAAAGGAAGAAGTAGTAAGAAGGGATTGTGGAGAGTTAGTCTTTATGTTCCCTTACCATCAGCTGTTAGAGATTTTGGGAAAAGATGTGTTGCCACTTGCATAGCACAAGCTCTGCACAGACATTTTCTGGATATAATTCCACCCCCCAGCCCAGCCCAGCTTCCCAATTATCTGGAGGAGACTAAAAGGAAGCCATGCCATTTTTCTGGCCTGATCCTTTTCATTCGCTGTCTTGGTTACAGCTTGCTGTGTTTTCTCCTAGGCCTGGCCTCGTAATGCGGGTGCTGCCATACCATGTCATGTTCCAGAGCTGCTTCTGTCCCTGTGTGTGCCCTGAGCCTCAAGCTGAGGTGTGGTAAATCCCTTCTCCTCTCTCTGTCTGATTTCCACCTCCCATGTGCTCACTACAAAAACCATGATAAATATGAGTCAAGGTGATACAAACTGCAGAGGTCAGCCAGCAAAGGAGCACATGCAGCTCAGTTTAATGGCCTCTCACTGAATGGTCATTGAATGAGGAAGATTTTGTTGTACTTGTTCTTTCACTAATTAATGTCAGTATGACAGCTTTCAGGAGAGGTCAGACAGCACCCCAGGGAGGCTGCTAAATGCAGAACTCATTTGAGCATGGAGGTTGCTGCAACTGCAGCCCTTAATAAAAACTCAGTATGTTCAAGTATTGCAAATAATTAGTATTTTCCCCATTGGAAGTTGTCTGAGAATGAGATGATAGTGAACTTTTTTTCCTGTAAAGAGTCAAAATACATTTTAGAAGTTTATGACTCTGCAATCAGACAAATATGCAAGTTCTGGAGGCTGAAAATTTATATGTCCTAATTTTTTACTTCCATTCTTTGTTCCAGTACTTTCTTGGGCCTTGAAAACAGCTGACATAAATTCCAACAGCAAAGACTGCTCCAAAATTAGGGCTCCAAACCCTTGATATTACTGATAACTCTATTCTGCAGAAAAAAAAAGGACAACTATGGAAATTTTTTTCCATGCAGCATTCACACATAGGTTTGTGAAACTTTTGCCTGGAAAATCATTTAACACCTGTATTCACAGCAGATCGATTGCAACCTGTAGTTACATCTCCACAGGCAGAACTGTTCACATTCATACCAAGGCTTAAGTTTCGTGTTCTGTCAAATAGCCTGGGCATGATATACAAATGCCTCAGTGATAATCTAATATATTAATTTTACCCTTTCACATTTTCTCACATGTAGTATCATTATGACCAGATAGTTCTTCTTGATTCTGCTTAGTTCCCAGTATTAATAATTACCCTTATGCACACACTCACAGGCTCCTAACAACAAATCTGTTCAAGGCATAAAAAGGACGCTTTGTGATTTTTCACCTACTGGTACTCAAAAGAGGTGTTGAATTTTCCAAGGTATTTTGTAGGTATTTATGCACCAATGGATTTAAAATCCAATGGTCACATTTTGTGCTTCTCCGAACATTTTCAGACTAATTGACTCCTTTGCTTCTTATCTCCAGCGCTATGAAACCAGCAGATCCACAGTGTGGAAAAAGCCATTGTAGATTTTTTTCTGTAATTTACATTCTAAATCATTAATTTCTCTTCAGCTAATTCACATATAAGACCTGCTCATGTCTGCAAAACCTACAAGACTCTGAACTAACTATCATTGCGCGAGTGGCAGGAACAAGCACTGTGTCAGGAAAGCACTTGCTAGGAATAGAGGATGTAGTCCGCAACAACAGCTTACAGATGTCATGCCAGGTAATGACAACCTTTTGAAGGTGGTCAGAGATTTGCTTTTATCATCTGAAGAGAAGAGTAGTGTAGTAAACCCCACAGGTTTACCTAAAGCACCATGGAGAATTTAACCAAGAAATGCTGACACAAGCAACATGGAAGTTCCTGACCTCCCTGGCTCAGAAACTATCTTTTACCCTTATAAGGAAAAATTTGTGTTAACCCTACTACTGGTCAGTTATGTATGTATTTAACCCTTTGTCATTGCTCAAACTTTTATCCTGGCCAAGGCTATAAAAGTAGCATGCTGTGCCCTACTAACTTAGGAAGAAGCCGAGATAAGACCGTTCGCGGAACCCTGAATAAAGACTTCACCGTGGGATAATTTGCCTTGCTTCCCCCTCTCTCTCTCCGTCTGCTGAAGCCTAAAGCCCAGGGCAAGCTGCCTTTGCAAGCAGAGCTGAAATCACAAGAGCTGCCTAATCACTATAAGAGCTGAATATCACCCTGCTTGCGGGTTCTTGACCCTGAGGCTTATTGGTCTTACAGAGCTTGCCCCTGGCGCTTCTTCTCCCTGGAGAGACAGCTCCTGGCTAATGCACTTCTCATAATAAGACCAAATATCAGGCTTTAGATCAGGACTTCATGAAAGAATATTTTATTTTCAAGACACGAGGAAGGAGGTCTCTGTTCTGTGGGACACAGTGAAAGCTGGTGTGAAAAAAGAGGAATTCAATGTTCTGACATCTTAGAGCAGTGCAAAGCAAAACCAAACAGGAGCAAAGCACTCTGGATACAGATCTTGCTGAACTATCAAAAGCACAGGGGAGCACATCCTAAATGCTGATCTCCCAGGTGCCAGAAAACCTCCCCACATCTTATCCAGCCTATGTTCATGTGCTAGACCTTCATGGAGACATTTTTGAATCCTGAAAGAATGGGTGGGAGAGCAGCAAAAGTCCTGTGCTTTCCCTGCTGGACCAGGCTGTGCCGGACTGTGACAACTCGAAGGGACATGGAACTGTGTGCTCTGCTTAGGGACTGGGCCAAATGCTGCTGTTACAGTCAGGGCTGTAACAGTCAGGGTAATGTGACTGAATCAACAGCCCCAACTCTTCTCTTTTAACACATGCTTTCAAAAATTCCCAGGAAGGGGAAGGACCATGGGAAGTGTCAAAGGGAGATCCCAAAAATTAAATCAAAGCAATGTCACAATAAAGCCAGTAGATGTAAGGAAAAGTTTGAAAAGTTGAGTTCATTCTTATCTGAGTAAAATAGCATAAAATGCTCTAATAACCATGCTAATAAAGTGGGGAGAAATTGACCAGAAGTCAGTAATACGCATTTTGTACTCATGGAAGTGCCTACCCAAGCATAGAGTGCAGCAGGAAAGTCCTTAAGCAGAGGTTAAAGAGAAAGACATGAACTTTACATGTTTTCATTTGGAGAGCTGCAACATAATTATCTGTGATTCAGGAAAGCAAAGACAAAACCTTCATTTTAGAATATGTATTTTATGTTTCTATTTACATGAAAGTGTGTATTTATACATCCTCATAAATAGACACAGAAATATATATATATTTTTTTAATATATATTTTTTTTAATGCATATACATGTGCTTGCACAGGGAGGCTGTATCTGCTGTCTCTGGCACTGTGAGTAAACAGAGACAGTCCTACTAAATTCTGCCTCCGGTGAGTGAACGGGTGCAAAAACTCTTGCTTCAGAAAAATAATTTGCTTTGAGCCCTGTGTCAGCTGGTCAGAAGCCACCAAAGGAGTGTCTCCTTACAGCAGCTGGCACAGAGGAGCCTCTGCTGCCCTGCTCACCGCATGCTGGTGACAACTTGCCAAGTGATAAACCCCACCAAGCCATGGGAAGTAGCAGAAGTTTCTGCCGTGTGAAAGCGCTTGCTCACTAAGAGAGTTTCTTGTTTTCCCCCAACTCTTAGAGCTGCCTCCCTAGTAAGCTTCCTCACAGAGCTTTCTCAGTAGTACAGAAGCAACACTGTTTTAAATCATCACTATAAGGAAATAGGAGAGGCAGCCTGTCACAATTCCTGCAGCCTCCTTCCTATTCTCCACACAGAGCTTTTCAGATGGCTCTTCCATTTAATGGACAGTGCAAAAATCTATCTTTTTCAATTTTTTTTTTCTAGAGGACATTAATTCTCAAAATGCAAGGGACTTTTCCATCTGGGAATTTCTTCAGAAAAATACTTTATTTTATATTAATTATTCCTCCTCAGACTGCATCACAAAGCCTTGTCCTCATCTTTCTCTCTAGATTTTAGCTGTTAAGCTTGCAGCATCCTTGAGGTTTTGCCAGAGACCCAAGCAGCCTTCCACTTCTCAGTATACAGTCTACAACCCTGTCACTCACAGGTCAGGAGAAACCTCTTGACTTCACATCCCAAAGGATACAGTCATGTGCACCCACCTGAACATGGTWCCGAAGCAAACACAGCATCTCTTCACCATCCTAAAGCCTCTGTGGTGCTATGCACAGCTGAGAGGAGCGGGCACTCCTAGCAACACAGGCTCAGGATCTTTGCTGATTTCACTTCCCAGGCTCTAAGTTTTATTTATTACCTTCTCACGTATGTAACACTTAAATGTCTGCAGTAAAATTAACACACCAAGTTCAAATCAAAACTAATCTTCTATTTATTTTTTTTTACTGTCTTAAAAAGCACTCTTCACACTGTAAAACACAGTTTAACTGTGAGTTTGAAGCAAAGTCCACACCCATCTACCAGGACACACAACAGCCAAGCACAGGCAGCCACATCCTGCAGTACTGCAGCTGCTTCTGCTGAGCTTCTGAGCCCCTTCACCTATGTAAAGAATTGAGAGTGCAGTATTTAAAACTGAGAAATCAGCAACACCGTGAAGAGCTGAACAACCTGAAGTCTCCTAGGAGGGTATGCAGAAGCTCTGCAGGCTTGCAGYGTCTCAGCCGCTTCCCACTGTCCTCAGAGGAGCAGCACCACAATGGCATTCACTCCAGCAGCCACAGTGAGAAGCAGACACAGCCCTTTAGGAGGACAGCATCCTTACTGTCAACATCACCCTGCCTATCTTCCATGGTGTGGCTCCTACAGTTCATTATCTCTATTTAGAGCCAAATTTGTCAGACAAAGGAGTTATAAAACATATACAAAAAAAAAGGAAATATTTTGATAATTGAGAAAAACACTCTGAACTCCATTTTTTTCCAGAGTCAATCTCCTGGTCCAGACAATGGTACCTTTCTGTGAGTATTAGAGAAAACCTGCCTGTAAGTTTGGACAGTGGAATAGTCTGCTACACGACTTATCAGATTTTTTCAGCCACCCATGAGAAAGATGGTTTTCTGCCAAACCCTCAAGGATTTGCCTGTGGAAGTTCTGGTCTCATGATGTTCTCAGGCACCTTGCAGTGACTGAGAGCCTTTCACCAGGGAACAATGAATGAGTGCCCACTAAAACATGATCTTCTTTTCCACTTTTCAGAAGCAAACACAATGGTCTTCAGTACAAAGGAGGAAACCCTTACCAGCAAAACCCTCAGGTTTCTGGGTAGCAACAAACATGACTAATTGCTCAGTCTTGCAAGACACAAAACCACAGACTGCTGGATAGCAATTCATTTTGAAAAATCCAAATTAACTCAACTGTACAGTGGAAAATTGGACCTCCTCAATTTCTACAGAGTCATCAATCATTCCTGGACAAGTTCCTCATGTGCATGCAACCCAGAGCAGCACTGCCTTCTTCTTCAGCTTCATCCTACTTCTACCCATTATTTTTGCCTGTTTCCCTATCTTTTGCTACTTTTGACTGTCCCTCCAGCACAAGTCTTCTGTGTTCTGAACTTCTATTCATTTTTTTGGAGATGGTGATTTGCTTGAATCTCACTCCTGTCTCCCATCTACAAATACTTCTTCATATTTCTCTGGTTACTAGTTAAACTCAGCCTTATTTCCCATCATTTGGATTGCTTTTAATTGTCTAGTGTTAATGGGTTATGGTTAGCTTATCCAGGGAGAATTTTCTGGCCTTTTGTCTGTCACTAGTCATCACACTTTCCATTTAGTGGGTCACACAACATGTCACTCAACATCACTACCACACAATCACTGGAAACAAGACCTCAGATTGCTTTTGAGAGCAATCTCTGTAAAAAATATGTAACATCATTCATCCTTGACTAGAAAATGGGTTTCTGTTTTGGGAAAGAGGAAGGGAATTGTTGCAAATGTACAGAATTAAATCCTCATGTCATTTAACATAAATCCTCTTAGTGATTATAAATGTGTATGACTAGCTGACCCATTTTTCAGCAACCTGTTCTAATTTTAATGTAATTTCTCATTCTATTAATCAAAATTTCTTGTTAATTTTTTAAGTCCTAATCACCAGAGGTTATATTGTGCAGAATGAGAAAATTTTCCTAGGTCACTATAATCTCTGCAAATAAGTGTCCTGAAAACACTACTCAATATCTTAACAGCTTTTGCATAAAATAAATTGGTGTTAAAACCTGGAGATTAATGTTTGTGCAATGGCTAGTGCAAATGGTATAATATCTTGCTCCCAGATTGTGCTTGCCTACACAAAACATCTGCTATCAGTGACTCTTCCTACTGACTAAGGCAGGCTGCACAAATCCCTCCTGAACCATTGCACCCTGGAGAGTAAGTCTTATACTGTATCACTTTTTGATCCAATTTTCTCCTWGGAATAACCAAATACCACACTCATGCCTGGAACCTTAGTAGGTCACACCTCTTTTCCACAAGACAATCCATCAAAGAAAATGCATGAAAGCTGTTCAGGTGAGAAAATCAGAGGATCTCATTTCTTTTTCATGTGGGAGTGCATGGTAAGCCCTAATGTAAGCTCCAGAGAACAGAAAATTCAGGAAAGTTGAGATGAATGCTTTAACTGTGGCAGAGAAGGAGAAAAATAACTTCATATGAATTATACTCCTGTCCCTGTGGTAATTTTTATGCTTTGCTTAGGGGATGGCACATTCTTCTTGTGACTGAGGAAGTCTGCTGTGGGCTGAGTGGATCGCTCTGAGCTTCTGTAGGAAGTGAAAGTGCAAAGGCCCAAGTCCATGGAGACAGAGCACAGAAGAGACTTTCCACCTGGAGAGAGGAGAAGGAGACCAGCATGGCATCAGGCTGAGCTCTGCGAGGGACTGGCCCAGCCAGCACAAACCTACAGTGAGTCAGACTTATGGCTGTATGGCACRGAGCCTGGCACAATGATCCCTCCAAATCTGAGAAGTCTGGCCAAGCAGAGACACCCCTTTCCTCCACTTGTCAACATCCATCAAGTGCATAGTGCATGAATAGTTGGACTAGTAGTGGATTACATTATTATATATTGATACATACACAAATATCTCAGATGAGCCATAAAATTTTCCTTAAGGTAGCCCTGATGACCAACCTGAGTCACACAAAGCACAAGAAAACAGCCCACATGGCAGAATGTTAATTTTGTTAAAAAACACCAAAGGACAGCTCAATATAAAGCGCCAAGGCGACTGGCGTGCACATGGCCACCTTTAAACATACATACACAGACTCACAGACACACATCTCCCCGTCTTGTGGGGAAGCTGTCCCAAGCTTTGCTCTTGAAAATCACATGGATGCATTTTGCGAATCACATTTGCTACTTGGAAGTGGTGTCTTGGGTGACCACCATTGCTTTTCATCCTCTTGAAGCACTGATGCTCACAAAAGCAAAGGCAGCAGTTTTGTTAAATGTGTTTCTGCATTGCTTCCATCACTGGCTGACTCACTGTTTTGAAGGTCACTATTTTCAGGAGATGACTACATGAGATTTATGTATCAAAGCTCCTTCCAGATGGTCCATGAGGGCACTCATGAACTATCAAAGAGTAAAATCATCCCTATGACACAGAGTGCAAAAATGACCTTCCTGATTTGTCTTCTTTGAGATAAGGCCAAGCTTAAACCAATCTTTCAGTGACTCGTTCAGGTCATTACCATGTGCTTCAGRAAGGTACAGTAAGTACCTTTTCCTAAAGTGGTTCAGTATAGAATGTGACACATTGTTTTCCAGTGAGTTTTCCTAATAGCTTTTCCTATCAGGGCTGTCTAAGATGAAAAGCAAAGTGAAGCATTAGGCCTGGTAAGTCAGTAACCTGCTACATAATGCATTTGTCTTAGATAAGGCAGAAAAGTAACCAAATTGGGTTTTTTCTCCCCCTTCCTGCAAACTCTACTGTTTGCAGCCAGTGACTAGGCAAACTGCTTCCAATGCTGTGTGCCACAGCTGGCCCCTCTTGTGAAATTCACAGAAGCGTCATACACAAAACTCAGAGCAGTATTTTCAGGAATTAAAACTTTCTGGTATTTTTCACTTCTCCTTACTGTTTATCATTTTGCCTGCATTTGATGCAGTAATTTTTCCAAGATTCGTTTTCAGCTCAGTTATGCTGCTGTCTGGCCCAGCAACCACTGTCACTACACTTGAACTACAAGGCTGTTTAAGGGCATACATGGCACACCTGGCTTATAGGCAGACGGGCGACTGTCCCTTCTCATTACAGCATGTGTCTGCAGGAGAACTGCATGGGCTCCTCAAACAATAGCTGCATCCTTTGGGACAGGAGAAGCAGTGGTGCTTTCTAGCCCATAAAACCTTGGACAACTTTAAGAAAGGCACATGACTAAGGTGAATGTAAGCTAATATGGACAGATAATACACAAATTGCTATTAGGAGATTGCTTTGGCCATAACTTTGTTAGTTCTCCAAAGACAGCCTCTAGGGTCTGCCTGGGCAGTGCAGTTGCAGCAGGATTTATTGCATTTTCTTTTTACATGCATTTCCTGATTTCTGCTGGCCCTAGATTCTGAAGCCTAAAGTCTTATTTATTTTAGACAAGCTCAGCCTTATTGAAGCTTGCTGCTCAGCAAGTCTGTCCCCACAAGCAGCACAAGAACTACTCTATGGGTTTTTAGGTGACGGCAAGACAATTATGTAGGTTAGAAAGGAAAGAAACCCAAATTAAACAATTAAAACAGGTCAAATAAGGATGAAGCCCCTAATCAGCATCTATGAGATCACAGTGGAAACACATACATGTACATCTATTTATACCCATTGATATTAACTGGCAGAATATACTGAGCGGAAACGATTTTTCTTTAGTACTGTGGGAGGAAGCCAAAATGAAGCAAGAAATAAATAATCCTCAGAGTGACCTTCTGGGCTGATGTATGCTGCAGACATTTCCCAAAGCTGATGGAGACAGCATGATTAATTTTCATAAATTATTGAACCAAAACCAACTTTCAGCATCTAGAAATACATATCACATTGATAACTGTTGCATTATTCACCATTCATGGCCTGATTGTAAACCTATTTTCCAAGTAGTGAGTCAAATGTTTACTCATGGCAGCAAGGACATGCACACCTATACACAGAGCCACAGGATTTTTTCAGGATTTTTTGTTCATATCCTAATAGAGGTACAACACGTTTATTATTTACTGCTAGCTTGCTTTGCAAGATTCATTTGCACTCTAAATGGTGACATGCCCATTCAGTGTGTGTTCTAAACATTCCTGTTCTGTAAATGCTCTTTGGGGGGCCAAGTCCAATATCGTGCCTCCTCTTCATACTGCTTGCTTGCTATTTTAGGCCACACGTGAAAAATCTGAAAAATAAGTTTTCCTCTGCCCTGGCAAAAGGCAATATACACCTTCATAATTCATTCCTCTTGAGTTTATCTGGACAAATGGTGTCACAGACAGGCTGCAGAGCAGAATTTACTCAGCCACAAATGCAGAAAGAAGTGCCATACAGGACAAATCAGGAGGGAAGGATGTGGAAAACGGGTCARCAGAAGAATAAATATATTTTGGAGAGGATTTTCAGAGTATATATGTGCCATCAAGTCATTAATATTTGGTGAAATGTTTTTTGAGATTTGCTTGCATACCTTTCATTAGCACTTCTGTTCCACAACACATTTTGCAGACAAATTCACGTCCAATAGCACAATTCCTATTCCTATTCCAATAGCACAATGCCACGGCACCTAGTAATGTTTTCACTGAGAAACAGAAAATGTTTCACCTGGAAACCTGAGTTTTTCACATTCAAGGAACAATAAAGCCCAGGGTAAACTTTAAAAATGCAATTTTTTTTTTTTTTTCCAAAAGGAAGTCAAAATTGCAGAGGAAATATTTTTGTCAAAAGTCCAGAATTCTGTAGAGCAGTTTCAGCAGATATTTTCTGACATGTTGACTGGTAACCTACTTGAAACCTCATCTCATTTAATATCAAGCTCAGAGTTTTTCTTCAAATGTAACTGCAACTACCATCCAACTGATGTTCTTTAAATGGCTTTGTCATAGCGGAAGCCAAGTAAATTAACTTCTTTTACTTTTAAACATTTTCTTTGCAGAGATATTCTGCACCTGTAATGTTTTGACTCTTTGTCATGCTTTGCTGTCTTATCTGGTTACTTGCAATATCAAAACTATGAAATTCAGGGACTGCCTGTATTTATACCTTTGTACAGACATGGGAGGGGACCTAGAAAAAAACAAGTGGCACTTAAATGATGGCTCACTTGAGAACAATAAAACCAGCATATAGACATTAGCACTATTTTGGCTATATTCAGAAGTAAAAAATTGCTATTTCTATACATATAGATCCAGGAAGAAGGTGATCCCAGGTATGTGATTAAGATATTGGCCACCGACTTAAAATGGATGTCATTTTAGATATTCTGCATTTTTCAAAGCAATAATAATTGAAAAGTAGTAACAAAAGCTAAAACAACAAAATGGGTACTGGGGCCAGGGAATAGGAGCCTTCATACCATCTGCATCTTACACTACATGAGGAGAGTAAACRTACTGTTTTTACATAGATACACCCTTCTATCCTCTCCCCAGCCTTCATCTTTCTCCCATGGCATCCCTTACAGCCCCCAGCCCCCTTACCTGGCCTCACAGAGTTCCCTCCCCTCCCAGAAGGGAGGGAGGGTTGCAGAGCTCTCTCTCCCTGGGCATCGCACAGCCATGCCTGGGGGATCCCTCAGCTGCACCACCAGCCCCAGGAGAAACTGATGTCTTCATTAAGAAGTCCTGCTGTCCGAGTAATATCTACAAACAGAATCTTCTTTTAACCAATTTGACTGTGAAATAAACATTTTATAAATGTAGGGTAATACAGATTACCCATAGGGAAAAGCCAGTTGATTGGTCCAATGCAGCTGCAGGGTCATTGTCCATTTACAAACACTCCAATTGCCCTTACACAACAATATTCATTTCAGAGTTATTAAATTTAGGATATTTTTCAACAGAAGGGTAAAACTGATTCGCTATGGAAGCCATTTCTGACACTGGAAAACAAGTAAAAATCAGGGTGAGTTGCAGCCACAGCCAGAAGGGATCAGTCCCTTGGAGCATGGTCCTGAAACAACAGCTTGAATTAAAGGCAGAAATTACATTTTACTTCTGTGACTCATTTACACCATTTCTCTTTCTTCCTAATATTTAGTTAAACTAATCTTTCTCTGAGGGGGTCTGCACAGAGTCTGGAAAACTGAAGTCTAAAACTCTGTTTCAGGAAATGGAAGAAAGATTTCTAGAACTGGAAAAATTGCTGGGTGACTCTCAAGGCTTCCTGAGAAGCCTTTGAGTAAGCTTCATTTATAACTTTAAGGCAATCTGGTGGCAGGAAGGGGATCTCTGTGGAGACAACAAACAGCCAAGAGCGACACTTTGAAGTCTGAAATGGGACTGTGCTGGGAGAGACAGTGATTACGTTACACCAAGGAGGAATCCAGGTGTGAGCGTGTAGCACAGTACCCCTCCATTAACTTCAGTTAGAGCTTTCAGTAGCATATGACTTCAAAGACTTCAGCTTGGCTTTTAGACTGAATTTGCATCACTAGCTGGTGACTTTTCTTTAGCCTGTAGGCTGGCACTCTGAGTACATGTATTAGTGTGGAAGGCTGTAGCATAAAATCTCACAAGCAGCATTCCACGGCTGCAGGAGCAGCAATCACAAGCATCCGCTGCAGACTTCTCCCCCATCCCCAACCCAGAAACACCATTAGCTGTGACTGACAGGGCCCAGTTACCAGTTGGATTACTGGATCTCAGGTCTTCTGACCTTTTCATTGAAGTGTCTGTGTTGGTTTAACATCTTTGATTAGGTTTATGACTTGTTATTGCTGTAGCTGCTTTTGTATGTGCTGTACGGATGATCATCCTTTTTACTGTTTTTACTGTCCTAACAAGATTAATCTACATAAGGATAAACTACACTTCTAAACAGGTGTTACTTTTCCACTAGTATGCTTTCAGCTGATTGAACAGGAGCAGAAAAAAATGAAGTTAACTAGTTTTAAGTGTAGATCACCATCACTGGTGCTGATTAATGCAAGGGCCCTTTCGTTCATAATGCTCAATATGAGCACCTGCTACTCCCACTTGAGTTTAGCTTTATATTTTTTCCTAAGCTGGTTCTATGATTGTATCTGCAGCCTTGGGCAAATGTAGCCTGTGTAGCCTGCCTTTTGCATAGCACAGACCATGAAAAATCAGAGTCATTCCCATTTCAAACCTTGCAATTACTGCTAAAATACTAATATGACAAAGAATCTCATGACAAAGAATCAAACATACTCCTCGACAATTTGTTCTTAAGGCAAATTCCTTTGCTGAAAAAGAGTTGTAACTTTAATTTTATTTTGGATATCTGGCACCATGTTCCAACCACTAGACCTCCATTATATTCCTGCCTGCTAGATTAAGCAATATGTAATAGCTGATGTGTTTATTTTCTTCATTTATGGTCCAAGATCAAGTCGCTTGGGGTTAAAAAAGGCAGGCATTTCCATTTATCAGAAGCACTGACATAATTTCTTTTTTGCTGCTTTCCCTTCCCTCTGTGCACTATTTTACTTTTTTTCTGGTCAAGTCACTCATCCATAGCTCAGTTTCCATTAAACACTCAGCACATGGTTCGTTCACGTCAGCTGGGTCAACTGCAGCACTGAACAATGGCCCTAGTGCGCCTTCCAGGACTTCTCAGCAAGGAGATGCCCATGGAATTGCATTTTTGTACACATCACACAAAAGGACAAATGCTTGATCACAACAATAGACTCAAAAGAAAACAGAAATAAAAGGATACAGCAGCAGCACTTACCCAGCAGCCAAAGGAACGGGGAATTAATCCACTGTTAGAAAGACTGCTGGACCAGTTTGCTGTGAAGCAAAGTAACCTAGCAGGGAAAGACCCAGCAGCTTTGCAACTCACCCTGGTTTGGCATTCCAGTCTTCAAACATACCCCCATCCCAGCCTTGGAGAGAACAGAAGCTCCTGGGTGCCCTACCCTTTGACTGACTGTCTTGACACCACTGCAGGATGGCATCACTATTTGACTCCATGCAGAAACAGCCAAATACCAGCTGAACTGTCTGAGCAGGCTCCTCTCACATCCCTATGACCTGACTGTGTGGACAAACGTGACCTTATCAGCAGTGTTGCCAGCTAACCAAGCCTTGGACACTGAGTTCAGTCAGCAGCATCCAAAAGAGAATGCAGGTCCTTTCTCTTTACAGTCTCTTTACAGTGGCTTACTGGAGCACAAAGGTTCATCATGCCTCTGCTGAAGGAGAAGGCACCAGGAGAGTGGATATTCAGAGCCATCTTTTTCAGACACTATGCAAAGTCCCACTTGTTTAACAGAAAACATTTCAATTTAATTTTAAACTTTCTGTGAACAATACCCAAACTTCATGCTACCATCAGCTAACCTGGAAAATACGGAAAGTCTATGGAAAGGCAGCTGAAGATGTTGTCACTCTACCCCTCAGCTGGACTTGAATATTATGCAGAACTCAAGAGTTTAGTTCGTAAAAATTTGAAACAGATTTGAAAAATACATCTGTCAAAAAACCCAAGCAAATACAAATAGAAATATGACAGCAGAAAAAAACTCCTTTATTTAAGTGGTGGCCAAATACTCTTGGGCTAAGCAAATGAGTTATTGTTGCAGGTTAAACTGGCTTTCAAAGTGCACTTACCACTTTATCACAACCCAAACCTCCACTTCCTGTATCTGGTCATCTGAAGGGAACATGTCTGCATGCTTGAATATTTTTTCTCGTTGGGAGCCCTGTGGCCCAGACCTTGTCTCGTCTCTTTCCCCAGGCTGTAACACTGGAGCTTTTCTGTCATGTTTGTCCACTCCAATGGCCTTGAAACACTGCTAGATAGGATCACTGCCCAAAGGGTTATTTCTAGAATGGTGGGACAGAGGCCACCTCTTCTGCCCCCTCGCCTGGTGACTGCAGTGAGCAGTGCCTCAGCAGGGGACAGCACAGCCTCTGAGGCACTGGGGAAACTGGTGATGGTGCTGCAGTGCCAGCAGCAGCTCTGTGGTGTGCACATCTGTCCAACAACTGAAATGGAAGCATATTACTTCATACAGACTGAAAAAAACTTCTCAGGTAAGTGCTCCAGGTAAACCTTTTGTTCATGTCTATTCTTCTTGGTATTCTGCTTTATTAAATGTCTCAGATTTCTGAAACTGAATGCAAAACTATCCTTTCAATGACTGCAGACAAGTAAAATGCTACAGCTACTCAATTTTAGGATGACTCAGTTTTTCATGTCTTCAGCTCTATGGTTTTATTACTGCAGAACCTGATTTGGCTGCTTCCGTTTCAAATGAGGACAAGACATACAGCAATTGAAGACATATTGTGTCTGTTCCAAAGATCTATGTACAGAGATTTTAAATAAATCCTAATTTAAGAAAGCCATAAGAGAGAATGTCATGATTCTTCAGCCAGTAAAAACAACACAGATAATACAATTAGCTGGCTGGTCTGGAAAATTATAATGCTGATGTGCTCTAATGAAAAGAAACAGCGACAATGCTTGCTCTGCTGGCTGAGTGGCCTGATTCCTGCTCCAGCTTGGTTCAGGGAGGCAGCTCCATCTTCCAGAGGCTGACTTGTCCAGTCACTTGCATGCCAACAGACACTTGCTTTTCTGGTTCTGCTCTACCATACCCAACTCTGGAATCTGAGACCTAGAAAAGAAATAAATCACCAAAGCCTGCTGATGGTTTCACAGAAATACAACTTTGTTCTGCAGAGAGGGATGCATCCACATCCCAGCTGAGCAACAGCTTGGAAATAAGAGAGCATTTTAAAGAATATTGTTAGCAATACAAAAGTCAGAAAAGTGACTCCAACTTCTTATAATAACAGCTCTGTTATCCCTATTCAAGTCACAGCATTGCCTGGGGGTTTTTGTGGGGGGGGTTGGGTTGTTTTTGGTTTGGTTTGGTTTTTTTTGGTGATGCACATGATTTTGCTCCCTTGGATATATCTTCTTGATACAGCCCTATATATAATCTATATCTATATCATTTATAATTATCTCTATCTATATCTGCATCTAAATCTCTATATCTCCTGTACCACACAGAATTCTACACAAGAGGAAGAAGATAAGTTTGGCAAAGGAACAAAGGATATTTTTGATAATTTTCCCTTCAAATACAAGTGAAGTAAAATACAGTAAATTTCCCAATGATTCGAGCACATAAATTCACCAGTTCAGGCCCAGGATAGCTGAGCACATACACATGTCCCACTAACGTCAATTAAATAGAAATCAACCCATGGCAAAATCTGATTGCACTAAGAATCCTTAGAACTGCTTCAGGACGCAGAAAGGAAGTTTTGGACTCCAAAGCAGCTTAGAGTAAATGAGGACTAAGTAATAAAATATAATTGATATGACTGTCTTACAACCATAAAAACAGCTGGGACTGCTGCATTAAAAGGTAAGAAATAATAAGGGGAAAGCAAGCATAACATTGCTTGGAGAAAGTAAATTGGGACATTCAATTCTACTATATCTGTAGCAAGAATACTTCTGTTTTCTGCTATCTGAAAGGTCTTGAAATGGATCTACTAATTATCTATCATCTAACTAATTATTCCATGCATCAGATAAAAATGCATGTACCACCTGTATTTTCATCCTGCTTCCTATGGTCCCTAGCAATTTAGCGCTGAAATATTTCTGTGTAGTTATCTCCAAGTGTGATTTCCAATTCCTGTCACAGTTATTAATAAATGGTGATTTGAACCTCTACAGTATAAGCTGCAGTTTTTCTTATTTTCCAGGTGTTACGCCACAACAATACTAATAGCATAATGGCTATAAATATAGTAGCATAACAGCTGGTATGGTGGTAATAATCCCACCTGCAGCATGTCTGTATACTCTCTCATCTTTTCATTGCCCCAGGCAAAGCTCAGACTTGCCATCCTTTCCATCTCAGAGCACAAATTCAGGCAGAGAAAAGAGGCTCAGCAATAAAAAAGCTGTTGTTGTTTAATCTGAATCCCAATGAAGTCTCTAATTGTAGCCCAGGGAAGAGTCTTTTAAGTAAGCCCACATGTGTATGTGTTAGAAGCAAATGCTTAAGATGTAAAGGGGATATCAGTCAATAGTTTTTCAAAATAGCTCATATTAAAAATTTGTTACTACATATAACACAGAAAGTATCATTAAAAACCATTCACCTACCATGAGCAGAAAAATCAGACACTCCTTCTTCTGTCCTCTCTGATGCAACCAGCACAGTCCCCTGAGTCTTTCTGTAATCCTCTAGTCAAATTCCAGTAAATTTTTAAGAAGCCATTTTTTTACAAGACAGGAAACTGATACAAGCTCCAGGAATTTCTTTGCTAAATCATCACTGTTTTTAAAACATACTAACTCAAGTTTTGCTTACCTCAATCAGAGATGGCAGAAGCAACCATGCTATATGTAGGCATTTCCACTTAAATCTCTGCTAAGACACTTTAAAAGAGGCTCAGTAGCAATAAAATTTACTGTCCTTGCCCCCCCTTAAAAAATACCATCTAACTCCTTCCCATCTAGGTTGGGTTGACCCTCATTGGATGTCAGCTGGTCACCAAAGCCATTCTGTCAGTCCCCTCCTCTGATGGCCTGGGGAGAAAAAACATAATGAAAGGCTTATGGGTTGAGATAAGGACAAGGAGAGATTGTTCACCTATTAATTACTGTCATGGACAAAACAAAATCAGCTTGGGGAAAATAAATTTCTTACCAATCAGGACTAGGGAAATGAGAAATTAAAAAAAAATCTTTAAAAACCCACCTTCTCTCACCCCTTCCTCATGGTGCTACCTTCTTCAGGGAGCAATCCTTCAGGCACAGCCTGCTTTAGTCTGGTACCCTCATGGGGTCACAAATCCTGCTCTAGTGGGAGGTCCTTCCTCAATGGGGCCACAGGTCCTGCCAGGACCCGGCTACAGTGTGAAATTCCCATGGGCTTTCAGCCACTTTTGGGCATCCATTTGTTCCAGTATGGGCTCCTCAATGGGTTGCAGGTGGATCTCTGCTCTACATTGGATCTCCTTGGGCTGCAGGGGCACAGCCGCTTCACCATGGTCTGCATCACGGGTTGCAGGGGAATCTCTGCTCCAGCATGTGGAGCACCTCCTGCCCCTCCCTCTTCACTGATGTGGGACCTACTGAGGTGTCTCTCACAGCCTCAATCCTCTCTTCTCTGGCTGTAGCTGCTGTTGCTTGGTATGGCTTTTATCCTTTATTAAATACGTTATCCTAGAGGTGCTATCATCATCAGCCTTGTCCAGCAGGAAGTCCATCTTGGAGCTGACTGGAACATGCTCTGTCAGATATGTTGGGAAGTTCCTGGCATCTTCTCACAGAATCCACCCCCACCCTCCTCCTGCTACCAAAAACCTGCCAGACTTTCCTAATTGAAAAAAATGCCTCATACAAAGGTTTGTGGTTTTTGCTTTCTCTGTTTTCTAAAAAAGACAGGTATTATAAAGATGAGTATCCCTTAGCCATAGAAAATGAAAGAGTTATGTAGCTCTGAAGAAACAGGGCTAGGATAGAGTGTGTAACTGTCAGCTTGAAATGCTAAACAGCACTGGGGTACTTCCAGTACAGATTCACTGCATCTCAGTAACAGATCACATTTTTCTGCAGTATCACTTCCGTGACTGGAAATTATCATCACCAAGAACAACCCAGGTTCTGTAAAAACTTCGAGTTAAAACAGATATTATACCTGAAATAAAACTCAAGGTCACACTGTAAACACACATTAGTGCACCACATGCACTCCACACTTGCTGCCCAAATACTGGTTTTCTTATGTTTATACATTCTGATTTAAATGCCACAGTAATGACACTGTAGTAATAGAAACAGTCAACAGGCCAAGTCTGTTTTAATTACAATTACAGATTAGAGTCTCATTCCTAGTCCATCCTTTCACATCCTTTTATTCCCACACCTAAGAAAATACATAGTGAGGCATTTATGTTGGTATATATTATCCTCCGGATCACGTGTCTAGCCTAATAAATTCATTAACAAGACAAGTAGTACAAATGTTGGCTCTGCATCTCTTTCACTAAAGCTCATTATTTCCTTTTCTTCCTTACTTAATTTGTCTGTGTTGGAATGCATTCAGCATTTTTGCTGTTTTCAGACACTAATAAAATGGTGGGCTGGACATGTACACCAGTGCTGACAGGCAGGAGCAGTACTATTGCTCTGCTTATGCATCCTTCCTGAATGGGAAAACTAGGTCATCTGATAGTCCAGGTTCTCCATGTGACAAGCACAKGGCAGGGTGGGTAGAAGAAGGCCAGCATAGTGCTTCTTCAGCAGAACAAATAAAGAAGAAACCAATATGTGCAAATGTATGTGTACCTCAAAATTGTGAAATAACTTACAAGGGGAATCTCTCAGAAGTGAGGAAAAGAATGAAGAGGAGAAAAGAAAAAGGAAATCTAAGCTTTACTAAGGAAAATAAAACCAAACCAACAAACATACAAAGAAAACCACCAAAAAGACCCCCAACAAACCATGTGAGAGTAAATGCCTATAATCTAAGTTTCAGCCGAAATAAAACTTTTTGTTTTGCCATAAACTAGGTTCAGCCACATTCCTCACAGAAAATCTGTGTATCATGCTTTGGGTCCAGCAATGGCAGACCTACCCATGTAAAGAGCAGTGATGATGAGGATGTTAATCACCCCTGTTGTCTAATCACTTAACTGTGATCCAGGCACCAGTATGGCAACAATGGTGAATGCAAAGCCAAAAAATAGAGAGAAAACTATTCAAAAGTTAAGACACTTATATTTTGACTGTTCTTTTCTTTGGAAACAATGGAAAATATTCCTCCTTCCTTAGAGATCTGCAAAAGTCCCAGGAAAACCCAAGAAAACCAGCTCAAATTCAGTGTTGATCCTGTTGTGAGCATGATGCCGGACTAGAGGATATTCCAGCCTCACCAATCCAATGACTGATTTTTGTGAACTGCCTTTCTAGAACCTTGAATAGCCTTTAAAGCTGCTTTCAGAACAGCAGAAACATCTAGAATTTATTGGAAAATCAGCACTTCATAAAGTTGCAGCTATGTCTGTACACTGCCCACTTCCTCATCTAGCAAACCAGTGGCTGATGCAGCCTCACACTGCCACATCCGCCCCCACTTCTCCACCACCTTGGAAGAATGAGATGCCTTCTTCCAAACTCGTTAAATGGCAGGCATCATTCAAGCCAATTCAGTTAAAATAGCACAAAGTTGCACGTTGATTAAAATCACACACTTCAATGAAGTTTAATTGGCTGGTGGATTATTTTTATAAATCTATGGCAGATCAAACAACTACAATTAAACCCAAATGGGTATATGTGTACATACATACATAAAGCCAGTTAAAATAAATACAAAATTTCAAATATATCATCAATTTATATGTACAGAAGGCTGTAGCTTGGCCCTCTGGGATCCTAACATTCTCTTTTATTAACTTTTTTTACCATATGAGGACTCTATTTTATATGCAAGCACTAATACATGAATCTGTAAATACTACCAATATTTAATTTTCTACAAAGTATTTATAAATTGTAGACAGGGCATGTCACTGAAGTATGCAACTCAGACTTTAAAAATAATCCCCATTTATTTCAGAAACAGTACATCTAAGAAATACTTGACCTGTGCAGCCACAGACTCCATAAATAGTTTTGTGGATAATAAATTATCCACAAAATAAGTTAATACTAAATAATTAGTATTGTGCAACCAAACCCACAACACCCACAGGTTTCAAAGTGCTTAGCAAGACAATAGAAGATTATGGTTCCCATTTCACAATGGGAACAGCTGAAACAGAAAACTCAGGTAGCTTGTCTGAGAACTCACTGAAAATCATTCTCACAAATGTGGAAAAATGCCTGAGAATCCTGACTCTCAAACCAGTCTTGAGCCATGAATGACTTCACTATGACTAAATCTATAAACAAAATCTGAGACTAAAAAGCATCTTGGTTCCTTCAGCTGAAATAAGGAACAAAGATTTCTCATTGATATGAGATATGGTCATTACTACAGCAATCTGTAGATCAGTTAGACCAGATACAGATATCCCAAAGACACTCATGGGGAAAGGTCCCTTAATAAAAGACAGATGGCTAGAAAGAAGACAGTAGCATGGAGAAAGCTAAACCCCGAGATCCAATGGAACCACCAAAACTGAACTTGTGGCAGGGCAGCACTCCAGGGAAACCCCCAAAATGCCAGTGGCATTTCTGAGTTGCAGAAGTTTCTGCAGAGAGCCCTGCACTTGCAAACACTTCCCTCATGCTGGAGTGTGGGAAGCCCAGCTGCGAGGAGGCTCCTGAGCCATTCTACTGCTGGGGCCATGGCAAGCAGGGGCTGTAGGAGAACTCTTGCTCCACAGCCGAACCAGGGCCAACTCAGGCACCTGTCAGCCTGGGATCATGCTAGTGCACAGCCATGAGACTTGCACAGAAACACACTTAATGCAGGGTCTTCATTTCTGCAATACGGCTATTCTTATGATTCCTGCTCAACTTTGTGTGTTCAACACTCAACAAAGCACCACACTGTAAAACACCAGCTGGAAATAGCTCTGTGTGTAGGGATACTGTCTTAAGAGGACTGGGATTTCACATAAACATACGCCTACAGGCAGAGACAGAAATGAAGATTGACCTCTTTTGGCATGAATACCTCCCCCACGAGGCTGCAGAGACTGCCCCTAGGGCAGGCACGTATCCTGCTTTTGGAGAACACACAATTGTGTGCACTAAACAGTGCACAACTATCTCAACCAACTTTCACTGCTTGTGAAACCAACAGTGATGGCACAGTACATGATCACATGCTTTGCAGAAGGAAAAGCAACAACCAGGTTAGCTGGGAGAAGAGAACAATGGTACACACAATGCACTATACAGGGATCTTCTTTCCCTTATATCATCCAGTCATGTTCACATTGCAAAGATCCATTCAGCTCCCACAGACGAGAAGTGTGGAACTTCAGGTGGGGTCACATGACTCATTTGGTGTTCCTGCTGATCTCTTGGTTTTTTCTGTGAGATGGGCACTTGCAGTTTTCCTGAGGTAGCAGATACAGAGGTCTCCCCTTTTTTCCTTTAATAAAAGCAAAAGCGAAGGAAAAGAGGACAGGCAGACAGAAGTGCTGAAGTTTCTCATAAAAGATACAAACACACTTGAAGTAAAATACATTTCTGAAATACTCCACTGGGACAGAGAGCATAAGAGCCTCCAAAAGCAAACTTCACCATCTCAGAATCACCCTGAAGACAATTACAGGTTTAATGTGGCAAAACAGTTAATCAGTGAGAAATTACTTTACATAAATAACTAGCGAGGCACCTGGCTCTGCAGGGCCTCAGACGTTATCCAGAATAGACTTTTTCCTCACTGCCACCCTGCAGCAGGTCAAGGCAGCAGGACTGCAGGTGCTGTGCACACAGCAAGGACAGCAGAGAACACAGCACTGCTATGTCAAGTATTTGTAGAACTTAAGTGCAGAAAGTGCTTATCAGAGGACAAATGTACCCACTCCTCCTGTTGTTCTGCCACCTTTTCTGCCAAGCACTTTACCAGGACAGGATCTACTTTGGAGTCAATCTTGTTGGCAAACCAGTGTCCGTAATTCAGAAGCCATCTTAATTCTCCAGCCCCATAGATGCAGACACTGCGAAGGTGGGTACCAGTGCATGGAGGATACAAATAGTCTTCAAGGTAATTCCATTTCACCAGACGAGTTTTGCTTTGTAAGTCTGTTACATCCTGGGATGACCTTGGAACTTCCCCAGGGACCCCGGGGACACGTACAAGAGTGGCCCAGAAATGTTCATCTGGAGAGTATGTGTCCCTTGACCACTCAAAAAAATCTTTTGCAAGTGAGCTTTCAAGGGTATATTGAATAAATTCTCGGCTTAAAACAAAATAGGCACTGCCTACAAATATCTCAATATCATGAGGTGGCGGATTCTTGGAAATGTTGGTTTTTACAGGCATCTGCATGTATTCATAAGGCACTTTCATAAGTTCATAGTGGTAAGTAAATCGTTCTCTTTTGCTACTGCTTGGCTTTGAAGTTTCCAGCATGTTTCCTCCACCAAGTTTCTTCAGTTCAGCAACCAACTCGAAATTTGATCTCAAAGGGAAATCTTGGCCACACAAATTGATAACATACTTCCAAGGAACTGCAGAGTCCATCAAATCAGACAAACAATTGAAATCTGCTTGCAGACGTGAAATATGTGCGTAGTCCACTGTCTCCAATTTTGATGCAATGAAAATATTTGGGAAGCATTTAGCTAGGTTGTTCAAAGCAGATTTGAAACTTTTTGCTGCTTTTTGATCATAATGGATGCAGTAAATATTTTGACGACTGTACAATGAATGTATGAGCCTTTCTACCATTGCTGCATCTTTGTGAACAACCAAAGARTAGGCAATTGGAAAACTCTCCTCCTCTGGAGAAACAGGTTTTAGCTGGTATTTCCTAAGTGAACGATACACATGACAGTCACTTGTCATTGCTACAACATCTTCATCAGCTAAATCAACTATTTCTTTTCTTCTTATCTCTAAACTCTTGCCAATTTCATGTGGATCTTGTTCATATATAGATGAACAATTAATTTCATACTGGAAYTCATTTCTTGGGTATGAATATCTGTTTCTAACATAAGAAGAAGTGCTCAAGAAGTGCTCAACTAAGTAAATGCCTCTAGAGGGAAAAAAGTGTCTTTCGACATGGAAGAGCTTCAGCAGTGCAATCAGCCACCCAGTAACACACAGAATCAAGATCTTCCTTCGTGAGGGACATTTGTAGGACCACTTGTGTCTCTTCATTCTGCAAGAAAAAAAGACATAGTGTTACTTTAAATCAGAAATCATCTCTGAAATCATCAGAGACCATTCCAACCTCTAAGAAAGATATGTGCACACCAGTCTGTCTACAGCATAAATACCACCTTATTAGGAAGGCCACTGGTAATCTCTAGTTTCTTCCTAATCATAATTTAAAATTTCATTCCTCTGAATTAGCTAAGTGAAGGCAATAAACCAGATGATTTCCAGTCAAATAAGAATATCAGAACAAGACTCCCACTGTTTTTTCCAAATCTTTTAAAAATTCCTAATGAGCCACAAACTGAAGTACAGCAAACCCTGGATTGGCAAAAACATTACTGTCATCCATGTGAGTAGGAAGGATTGTTTATTTTCCTGAGTAACTACAAGGCATTTAATGGGAGCAGCAAAGGGATGTCTAGTAAGTCTGCAAAGAATGTGTGCCTAATGGTAGATATTAGTATTGTTTTTTTGAAAAAGCATGAAACTGAAAGTTTTAGTATTGAAACATCGCATTCTCATCATCACAAACACTGGAGCTGGCTCATAAAGGTGTTCCAGAGGAAATGAATTTCCTTCTTATCCTGTGCCAACAAGATCTGACAAGCCCAAAGTCTCCTTTCTCTCTTCAGATTCCTTCTGGGAAATACCTCTAACTTGCTATGAAGGCAGAGGTGGATAAATACGTAGCACCTTCAACCACTGGTATAAACATATAGAGTAAGTCCCCTTCTGAAGGCAAAAGGGGTGCAGTAGTAAGGAATAGTGCATCTGTCCTGCTCTCTGCCATGTGACACAACCTTGGATGTGACCACAAAAACACATATGGCCCCTTTTTATACAGCATGCTATTTAAAAAAATTCCTGTGTAGCACATTAACAATGTGAGTCATTACCACAATAAAAGCTAAACACACAGATCCTCTTCCACATATCTTTGCTTTACTGGCTGAGTGTAATCAGCATTGTTCCCCAAATTAAAATTAGACCAGAACCACATAACAAGTGCAGCAGTAAACTTAGCTCTACTTAGCTTAAACGAAACTCTACTTTKTTTTTAAATTGAACAGCTCCCACTGTTTTCTTTTGAATAGAAACTTTTCAGAGTGCTTCTAGAGCCAATAAAATGGTGGAGGCAGCAGATGTGGCTTAGATGCCTGAACATCTCACATATGTGTATGTGAAATGAAATACTGAGATGCGCATTCAAATATATTGCAAGACTAACTTAGGCATCTTTAGCATTCCCTTTGATGTCAGGTCTTGCAAGCTGTAGCTACATTCAAATTGCAGCTTGTAAGGCAGAGCTTTTTCATTTGTCTCTTCTCCCTTGACTTTGCCTTTCCCTGTGCTTCTTTGTCCTTAATATTTCTATTCGAGGGCAACAGAAAGAAGGAAACATTATCTCCTAGGGGTTGCCAGGAATAGACCAGGGTCAGCCAGCACATACCTATTTCGTAGAAACCAAAGCTCAGCAACTCTCCGCATGTTTTAGAAACAGCCTCCAGGTATACTAACAAAGAAAGAGAAAAAAACAGACCTCATAGAATCATTGAATAGTTTGAGTTGGAAGGGACCTTAAAGATAACCTCATTCCAAAACCCCTGCCACGAGCAGGGAACCTCCTAGGCTTTGAATAATTCCAGGGATGGGGAATCCACAACTTCTCTGGGCAACCTGTTGCTGTGCCTCATCATCCTCAAAATAAAGTGAGACATTCATATCCCTATGAAGCCAAAAATCCCACATTCCCCCACAGCAAGCAGATGCTTTACTTTATCTCTTCTTCCAATTAATCCCAGCCCAATGTCTAATCTGGGTTTCCCCTTTACCTACTTCCTTTATGTATCTGTAATCCTGGAAAAAATTGCTTTTAAAAACTGCTCCTAACCAAAGGCAGGTTTTCAGTCATATGAAAAAAAAAAAGCCCTGTAGAGGGGGAAACAGGTAAGGCCTGCCCTGGCCTTTTTCTTTAGAGGGAGAAGACCTGTGTGGTGTGGCCTTTCTGTGAAGCCCASCCTGTGCCTCTGCCCAGTGTCCCCCTGGCTACCAAGGACAACACCTACCACCCCTGCCAGAACAGGGATTGCCTAAATCAAGGAGAGAATCTTCTCTTATTCTCTCCTTCAAAAAGGCGAGTCTGGACAAAGAAAAAGGAGGGGAAAAAAAGGAGGAGAAAAATCCAACACATTCTAAACTTCTCCCTAACCTCTCTATCTGCGTCAGCCCTGGCCAGTTTCTGCCCAGTGCCAAACATTCTGTTGCTATGAAACCAAACAAAGCCATAGAATCTTAGAATGTCCTGAGTTGGAAGGGCCCCACAAGAATCAGTGAACTACAACTCCTGGCCCAGCACAGGATACCCCAAGAGTCACATCATGYGCCTGAGAGCATTGTCCACCTCTGGACCACAGGAGTACTGAACTGTGTCAGGCTGGTGCTCTGTGACCCTTCCCTGGGGAGCTTCTTCCAGAGCCCAGCCACACTCTGAGTGAAGACCCTTTTCCTTATACTTGACTTAAACTTCCCCCAACAAAACTTCAGACTGCTCCCTCAGGTCTTGCCACTGAGAAGAATTCAGTGCCTGTCCATCGGCTTTCCTTCTCAAGGAAGGTGTAGGTCACTGTGAGACCTCCCCTCAGTCTCCTTTGGGCTTAATAGACCAGGTGACCTCAGCTGCTGCTCATATGGCTTCCTCTCCAGATCCTTYACCATCCTTGTGGCCCCTCCTCCTCCCCAACAGCTGTATCTCACACTGTGGCACCCAGAGCTGCCCCCAGCGCACGAGGTGAGGCCACCCCAGTGCAGAGCACAGCAGGACAATCCCCTCCCTTGCCCAGCTGGCCATGTTGTCCCTGATGCCCCCAGGACACGGGTGGCCCTCCTGGCTGCCAGGGCACTGCTGACCATGTCCACCTTGCCACTGACCAGGACCCACTGGTCTGCTTCCACAGGGCTGGTCTCCCAGCCTTTCACATCCCGGTCTGTCCATACATCCAGGCTTGCCCTGTATCAGGTGCAGAATCCAGCACCTGTTTTTGTTAAACTTCATAGGATTGATGATTGTCTAGCCCTCTAATTAGTTGAGATGTCTCTTCAAGGCCTCTCTGCCTTCAACAGCTCCTCCCAATTTAGGGTCTCAGTTTATATCTTTGAGCTTATCTTGAGTTCTGTATCCAAGTCATTAATGAAGATGTTGAGGAGCACTGGCCCTAAGATGGAGCACTGTGGAACCCCACAGGTGACAGGTCACCAGCCTGATGCCACCCCATGCACTGCAACCCTTKGTGTCTGACCCCTCAGCCAGCTGTTCACCCACCACATGACATTCCAGAAGGATCCTGTGAGAGACAGCATCAGAAGCTCTACTGAAATAAAAAAAGATCACATCATCAACAAGGTGAGCTACCTTGTCATAAAAGGGAATTAGTTTGTCAAGCAGGACCCTCCCCTCATGAAGCCATGCTTGCTAAGACCAATGACTGCATTTTCTTTCAGGGATTTTTCAATAACTCCCAGAATAATCTTCTCCATAATTTAACCAGGCACTGGAGTTATCAGGGTTATCCCTCTTGCCGTGAAGGAATTCGTCCTTATATCCAACCTGAACTCTCCCTGGTACAGCTTAAGGCCATTTCTCATCCTGTTGCTYGTTGCCTGGGAGAAGAGGCTGACCCTCATCTTGCTACAACCTTCTTTCAGGTTTTGTAGACAGCAGTAAGGTCTCCCCTGAGCCTCCTCCTCTCCAGGCTAAAAAACTCCTCTCCAGCTCCTCAGTCACTCCTCATATGACTTACTTTCTAGACCCTTCGTCACCTTTGTTTCCCTTCTAAATCATTTATCAGTATAAGGGTAAATTCAGCAAAAACTGGGGTTTCTTGATGAACAGTAGGAAACTGAGGGATTAAATCTCTTGTGATAGAAGGGCCATCACACACCTCATCAGATTTTGACTCATCTGAAATTACCACATGCAGACTCAAAGCCCTACTCAGACATGGAGCTGTACTGTACACATCCTCCTCTCCAGAGGAGCACAGAATAAATGAACAAGGCAGATGAGAACAGCAACCTGCTACTGTCCAAAGCACCTAGCTTGGGTAGCACTGACCAGATGCTAACTCTGGTATCTTGCCCACAGAAACTTCTTCCTTCGGTGATGCCATAGAATACACATGCAAGRTTCCATCTTTTGTATCAAGATTTTATATTATGATCTTATATTATGAGCTTGGCATTGGCATCTGACTTTGTTCTGTAAAATGTATTACTTGTCTTTTCTGCATGTGAGAAGACTCCTGAGGTACATTTGCTTGTTCCAGGACTTGAGGAGGGCAGGAGTCCCAAGTCTTCACGCAGTGTCAGACTTCTATCCAGATCCTCCCTGGGTTCCAGGGAGCTTTTCCAAGGGCTTCCACTAGCCCTTTCATGAACCTGGGCTCCCAGGGAAATCCTCTTCTCCTGCCTCTGCACCATTCTATTAATAAACCTCACAGATTTTACTCCCTCCATGTTGGCCAAAAACAAACCCATGCACTTGTATCTGATTAACAGATCCATTATCAGTTTATTATGTCAAAAAATCCGCATTTCCCTTATCACTAGCACTAGTAATGCAAAAAATAAAATTTATTGAAGTCGAGGAATTGTCTCTCCCTTCACAACTGCTGCTCACATTCAGAGAAGATGGATGAAGGTGAAGCATCCRTCCCTCGAGACCAACTACAGTTCAGCCTCACAAAGATCATGACCTCAACTGCAAGGGCTACTGTGTCAAATGTTTCTGAATTCATAAAGCCATGCCCAGTGCTCAGTATTCAATCCCAAAATGAAAATGGGTGAAGTCGTCAGGAAAGGGAGGAAATCCTCTCCCCATGTCCTCAGGCTTCATGTGGGAGGACTCTGACTTCAGGAATGTGGTAGCTGGGAAGCRACCCAGCTAAAAGCTTCCAGTCATGAACCTCAGGCATTAATTGCAACTCTTCTGATTGACAGCAAGGTTCTAAGTGTGTCTTCTGTGACATTGAAGTTTAAAAATGTTAGGCAAGGGTTAGGTGCACTGCTAACATCAGATGCAACCAGATTGGAAAACCCTGAACATGCTGCTCTCTGAACCATGTGAACAACTGAACGACTTTGCATTTGATTGGCACCCCCAAAACACAGGCACTTTGCCTCAAGTCAATGTATGTCTYACAAACTCCACTGAAATACTTTCTGTTTCAGTGTTTTCTGTTTGAACTGAACTGAGTTCTAAAAGAAATCCCGTTTTGAATGAGAACGAAGTATTACAGAGGGCAGCAATCCACCTTTTGGCTTGTTTTACAGATTAGGGTATTTTCATCAAAATTAGGATAAATTAGAACAATGTTTGTTTCTTCATAGGTATCTTTTMATAACCAAAATAAACTGTTCTTTTCTGTAAAAATTTGTAAAAGCATCAGTGGGACTTCTGGCCTCCAAGGCAGACAGTAAGAGGGAGTGATGATCTGCCTATCTGAAAAACTATTCTGCTGTTTCACCTGAGTGCTCTGTAACTTTTTCTGCATTCTGATCTAAATCCTCTGGTTAAGGCCACTGTGCACTATCACATCACGGGTATCATGACTATTGCAAAATTGAAGCTTCTGATTCCTATATTATTTAGTTTTTATTATTAAATAGTTCCATAACATTGAATATCTAAGATGCTGTGGAAACAATACCAACCAGTTTAGGCAAGGTTTAAATTGGTTTATGTGTGCCCAACAGAATTTTCCCTGTATTTACCAAATCAGTGAGAAGTGAACCTTATTAACTGTGCATCTTCTCAGTGCTATGCAAAGAAATTCTTGTGGGCCTGCTGGGGAACTGCATATCAAGATAGCATTGGACATCTCATACCAATCCAGCATCTTTTCCGTGGAGGGAAGCAGACCATACATACAGAAAGGGGAGGGAAGCCTTATCCACCTCCTCATAAACACACAGGGGGGAAAAAAAAGGAACTGCTGTTGTTTTTAATTGGAAGAAGAACACAGCAGTCAGGTAAAACTCTACATTATGAGATATGGTGGTTGAAATTGAAGAACCACATGTGAGCACATATATTAATTCACTGGGAATAACATTTTTACAAAATATACCTCCATTCCTTCAGGGTAAAATCATGTTTAAACTATCACTCCTACTGAGAAACTGTACACCATCATATGTTGTTTCACTGAATTATGGAAACATGGAAATACATGGCTTGCAAGGGGACTTTTAAATGTCATCTAGTCCAACTCCCCCACCATGGGTAGGAACACTTCCATTAGACTGCTTGAGGTTGTCACATAACATCTAGTCATACTTAATGTTAGGAAGCAGAACTTAATGTGGTGAATCCACCCAGACTRCTTCTGGATTTGGCCATGAAAAAGAAACAGCAGACAACTTGTTCTGCACCCTAGTTGCTCTACTWTGCACCTTGCCCAAACTAAGCATCTGATGCACTCTGCAGGTGGTGGAAAGATACCAGGAACTGCAAAGGATCAACAATTCATCCTAAAACATGAACTGTGAGATGGGCTGGACAAAGCATCCCTGGAACAACAAACAGAAGCAAGGAAAAAGCCCAGCTTTTGCACCATAATTGCCAGCTCTGCCAACCCTGCTTGCAATGGCACAGCCTTGTTGCACCTCTGATGTGAGGAATTCCAGGGGTAGCAGTATCACACATAACCCTGATCCTCTGCCAGGAATACCCCAGGAGCTCCTCCATCCCAGAGTGGTACTCAGATGCAACAGAGAAAAGCCAGGAAGCTGCTCTGGCCAGCACAAGTCTGAGTTAGCTCAGAGAACCAAGATCCTGCTCTGGCTGGCCTCCAATGGTTCATATATACCAGCGTTACAGCAGCTTCTTTGAGAACACCCCTCTGTAAATGTTTAAAGAGGTATTTGAGAGCTCAGAGGAATGGACAGGTTCCCTTCACCAGCAYAAAGAAACTGGCAGGCTTTGGGCTCACACTGTGTCTCTGAAGATGAGTTTTTACTTTAGAAAGACTTTAATAATATTRTGGAGACCTGGTTCCTGTGAGAGACCAGGGCATTACTGCAGTTCCTCACACTATTATTTTTGCTTTTTCCCCAACTTCAATGTACCCAGACTCCCAGTCTGCACAACTTTGTGAGGCCAGGGTCATTCTTGCAGTGAAGTCTACACCTCCCTTCACCCTGAGCAGGAACAAATGACCAACTCTCATATTCCTCTTGCTCAGCATGACAAGTATCACCTGCTGTCCCCACAGTGCAGAGGTGTTCCCAGTTTGTCCAGTTTGTATTCAGAGCACATTGAATTAGCAGCTTCTGAACTGCCTTGTTTGAGAAAATACAGAATTTTTCAACTCCCCAGCATTCCATTCCCTTTCCTCATTGTGTTTTCTGATATAGACTGTGCTGCATTAAACTCAAGTGCTTCAGTGATTAAAAGTAGAAGCTTCCAGGTGAACCTACAATGCCCACAAGCTCCCTGGATGTCTCCTGCAGGTCGGAGCCATTACGAATCATCCAGGTCCATCACAGGAAGCACAGAGCCTGGTGGAGCTAAGATATCAGATGTACCTCCAGGTAGAAGGATAAAACTCCTGCTTTGAAGGTTGGGTTTTGTTCAGGAAAAAAGAAGGGATCTCTGCTCAAAGAGAACCGACACCTTGGAGAGGGAAAGGCATTCCTTCGGTGCTGGAAGCAACTGGCCTAGAAGCAGGCATGCAGGCAGGACTACCTGAGGAGGTCTGTAACCTGTCTGCCTGCAATAACCAAYGCATCACAACTTTCCTGAGGAAAACAAGGTATGTATGAATGTCCACTGGCCCCACAGCTCTGTCCTTGTCAGTCCTTCCTGAAGGACCTGCTCAGTCAGCAAGCAAAAATCCAGTCTCAACTCCCAGCTACACTGAGCTACAGAAAACAAAAGCCAGGATCTCTCCCAATGCACAGCATTATCACGTTTATAATACTTTTCTACTTAAGCAATACCGATCAAAGTGGTCTATGACTTTCTACAGATRCCACAAATTACTTTTGGTGCCGTGCAAGACAGTCAGCTGATGGGAACCACCTCTTGTCTTTTGCCACATCTGCCTGGGACTGGTTTACCCAGAGCAAGACAAGACATGTTGACTGCTACTAGAATAGGGATTCTTGGAAACCTCAGGCTGCAAGCAGGCAGTGCTCTCTCCTCAGTGGATCTGAAATACATGGTGCTCACTATGAAAGCATTRTGAGGCAGCCTGCTTCTGTGCTTGCCACAGAGCAAGAGTGAAGTGAAAAGGTCAAGTTTGAGTGCAARTCTGTGGAAGGAGATGAAAGAGGGAGAACAGTTGTAGGGGAATACAAGTGCTTTTGCCCCAGCAAGTGATTCCTTCTCGCGTGAAGCAACCCTGCTGCATATGAATCAAACTCCTTGCTGTCACCTAGGTTAAAAAAAGAAAAAGGGAATGTGTGCTGAGAAGAGCAGGAGCAGCAGAATAGAGGTTGGGAAATTACAAAACAGGAGAATGGAGAGAGGGATTGAAAAGGGTAAGTACTTTCAKATAGGTAGCATTAACAACAACAAAAATCAGAATAGCAGAACAAGAGATTTCTTTAACCTGTTACACTCCCATCACTCAAAGACATCTGAAGCAAAACCAGCGTGTATACCTTTCTTTGGAAACCAGGTCACAGTGTATTTCAGCAGCCAACACCATTACTACATAAAGCAGGAACTTAAAGAGGGAACAATTCCCTCTCCTCAAAGGAAAAACACTTCAGGAAAGTTCGCCCTGATAAAATATCTCTGTTTGCTTAAAACATACCTGCTCACATAGCAATGCAAACTTGGTGGTTTGCATGACCAACTCTATGTAAAAATTTAGTTAGCTCCTCCTGGTTTTCCCTGTGGTCTACAAAAATCAAGTCTGAGGTGATAGGTCTATGGGAAAGACAGAGGGGAGGATGTTCCTGGGAAACTAGGGAAGAGGAAAAGTAATCATGTGCKTTCCTAAGCTATTTATTTTAATTTTTTGTAAACTATCTGTCTGAATTAAACTTTTATCACTACTTAACTATTCAATGCTGCTAACTGGAAAAGTTAATTTATTAAAGTGCTATTTTTTTACTGCTGTTAGCTGGTCATCTCCATTGCAAAATTATCTATTGATAGGGACCATGGGATTTCTGTGGGAGTACATTTTATTGTCATTAAATTTCAATCAGTTGATTCTATCAAGTTTGTCTGAGTTTCCACCCACTTGCTCTGCATTGGAGCCTCAGCCTGTGCCCCTCCAACACAGTTACACTTAGCACCAGCCTCATTCTGCACATCTCACCCCCTTGTTTTGGCTTGTCTGCCTGAGTAAGTTAGATTACTTACTTTTCACTCACATTTTCCCTGAACGATGGACAACTAAAGACCTAAATAACTTCACTTACTTAAACACTTAATTGCAATACATGGAAAAATATGTCATAACTTTTAGAAGTAATTAGATTATAAACCTGCCGATTTTAAGACCATGAAGACTTAAAACAGCTGAGTGTCCCAATGAAAAACAGTAAGAAATGACTACAGTTTAGCATGGTGTGGTTTTTTGCTTCTGGAAGCAGAAAGACATGTTTTTGCCACATACGTGGGAAACACAGCAAAGATCTGTCAGTTATGGATATCACACACAACTTTGTTCTAGAGGATTGTCTCTTGCACAGGATCTGTATTTCCCAGCAGAACTTCCTGTGCAGACAGTAAGTTGCTTTGCTTGTCTGTTTGCCACTCAGTTCCAGCTCTCTGTATGCTCTTTAGAAAAGGCTGGATTCTCCTTTCCGGCTGCCTCCAGTGGCAATCCTCACGGTTTCAGTAAAATATCTTACATCAATTTCCGCATGTTCGTGTCCCAGAGATATGTCAAGGTAAGGAAAGTCAATGTCTCAGCTCTTTGGCCAGGAAAAGAGGTATGCAACTTCTGCAGGGTCATGCAAGCAGCACAAGAGAGAATGTAATTCCTCTGCAACCCCAACTAATCTGAACTGCTTTACAGAAACTTTTCACAAAAGCTCTTTTACTGGAGGCCTGAAAAGTCTCTCAGCAAATCCCTCAGTATCCCATACTACTGTGTGATGCCAGTCAGAGGATTTGCAGCCCTCTTAAAGAAAGAAAGTGTTCAGAAGGCACAGAGACAGTCAGTCATCAAAATTCCCAAGCCTGATGCTTATACATTGAAAATTTCAATTCTCTGACTGTGTGGCATGGGGGTATTCATACTTGCCAAGCACACAGTATACTATAAAGGCAGGAGTCAAGAAAACAAATAAACAAAATCCCACTAACAAATACATACTCCAACAAATARAGTTTAGTGCCTTCTAATTTGTGGCAATCTAGAGTTTAACAGCTTTTTTCCACCTCATATGGGAGTTTAAAGCAATAGTACTACAGTGGAGAGAGGGTTAACCTTTAAACTATAGAATAACATAAAAATTAAACCCAAAGGGACAGAATTTGTGTTCATTGGCAAGAAGAAGCATTGTAAAAGAGGGTGGAAATTTCCTGTTAGACAGGGAAACAGGAGAAACTGCATGGCACTGCAGAAAAGCTCCCACTAATAGCTCAAAATATTTCTCCATTTCCTTCACCCCACCACTGAGCTGCCTGCAGACGCTTGTCTGCAAAGCCCCACTGTAAATCACCCTCTTTAAGTCATTCCACCCTGCAAAGTCTCACAGCTTGTCACATCAGTAAGATTATATCAAAGAGAGCTGCAGACCTACCTCCTGGGCTTTGCTGCAGTCTCTTCCCCTCCTCAGGATGCTCTGTCCCAGGAGATCAGTGTGGGTACAGCCAGCTCAGTGGGCAAACCAAGTCCTAGTGTCTGTTCCATCCTGCCACTGCCCGCAGCCTCCACCAGTATCAGTGCTTCAYGTGCGTATGAAGTTGGACATACAGAAGTAGTAGGGATGACATTATTTCTTGCACAAATTAAAAAAGAAAAGTGTAAAATGTTAGCCGAAAAGTAGTGAACATGGAGGCTTGGTATATTAAGTCCCAGGAGTGGCTATGGCTGAAGTTCTGAACTAATAARCCTGTGCTTTTTAGCTAGTTAGTTGGGAAGGTTTTATTGTTACTAAGCTGTGGAAGGCATTATCTGTATAAGAAGCATTTATTCTTGTTTACTCACATAGCATTTCTAAGCACCAAGAAGGCAGGGAGAAAGGAAAACCATAAAAAGAACAGATCACATCAAAGCAACCTAATTYCCTTCTCCAGCAGAGTAAAGAGGACTTGGGGAGAGGCAGAAAAGCACTGGGACACGAGGAGTCTGTCAGAAGCCTCACCAAGTCTGAGATGCACGTAATACTTCAGGTACCAAGACTCCAGGTGTCAGAGGCCTTGCTCCCTCCACAAATAAGATAGCTCTGACGCTAAGCTAAGGCCAGAAGTTTGGGCTACTGCTATGAGATGCACAGTCCTCATGATACTTCCTGAAATTCACTTTATATGATGGCTTGCATTGCAAGTTTACCTATACATAAGTATTTCATATGGTATACAAAGTCTCCATGGCAAGAAATAAATTTCTGGGCTATTATACCTAACTTTTCTCTGTGTGATGCTTACAAAGAAATTTGAGGAACTAAACACTGTACTATTTGTGTATACCACAAACAACTCTCATGGTATTTTTCCTCAAGGAAAGCACTGCAGTAGTATTCCTAAGGCATGTGCAGCATTGTCCTCCTCTCCATCCACATTTTGACCAAAATACACACACCAGCTTCCTCTTCATCACCAGTCTGCCAGATGATACAGAATTATAAACTGCACTTTTGTGACAAGTGTCACAAGCCTGAGTGTCATAAGCCCCAACAGGGCTCTGGTGTCACAGATTCAAGGGCTCCTGGAGTCCTGCCTTGGCTCATTGTCCCCAGCATCGCAAAATTGTACAGAAATAACAGTATCCAGATTCCTTAATAGGGAATATTAATACTTAATATTGGCACTCTCTGTATAAGACGCAATGTGGCAAGACAGTAGCTGGGTCAACTTTACCTCTTTTCTGTAGGATGGGAGGGTACTGTGGTCAATTATATAATGTGTTATAAATTTATTCTAAAAAAATTAAGAAAATGGGACATTTTCTGTGAGACAAAAGCTCCCAGCACATGCAAAACTGAAAGAGGTCTGCAGACAGCTATGCACCTTCTGAGTAAGATTTAGGATGCTGATTTGTCCCTGCCTGGAAATCAAGCATGAAGAAAGACTTCCCCCAGCAAACAATGCACCACAAAAACACACACAGGCCAAGTGCACTCCACAGCCAATTTGAAAGGGAGAGTTTTTGATTGGCACCAGGGAATCCTGAACAGGCCATGGGCTAGCTACTTGACCCACCAGACATGCCACGCAGCAGTTGGATAATACAACAGGGCCTGTTGCAGGAGGATGGGTGGATCTCTGACAGGCTGGTATCTACCCCATCACCTGCCTTTATCTGGGTTGAGGCAATTAAAGACCTCCTCTTTCTTCACAGCTGTCTCTCTAGTACTAAAAGCAGAGTGATCTCTGCCTCGTGCCTGGTCACACTGCAAACCCTGGCGAAGTCTTCCTCGAGTGTTTCAGGGAGAGCCTGATGAGGCTTGACTTGTTGACAATTACGCAAAATATACTCCCTTGCTGGATTCAGCACCCCGCTGTTTATGTTGCAGAAATGAGCTTTTTATGACTCATCTGGTACATTTCTTAGTTCCTTTATCAATATTTCTTGGAAGACCTCAAAAGCTGGAGTCACCATGTGACTCCTGATGACTCTGTAGCTGTAACTGCCACGTAAATGCTTTAAGCTTAATTCCTCTGAACTTACCTGGACTACTCATTTCAGATACAGTCTCCTGCCTCTCAGCAAGGCATTTATAGGATGGTCACAGGCAGCCTATTGACTGACTAGACTAATTTGCACATATTAGGCCATAAAATAGCATAGGTTTAACATAGTGTAGGTTAAGAACCACAAACTTACAGAACCTGCTACACATGCAGTTTTCAGCGTGTGGATCCATTTCTTGGGGGGTCTGAATACCCAGTGTAATAATGCACAGAAGTGCCAACCCAAGCACCTGGAACTTGAATGTACTCCTTATCACCATTACTGCTTTTCAGAAAGTTATAATCCTTAGGAATTACTAATTTATACTACACATATGTCAAAATGCACTAGGTTTGTTGGTAATCTTTAAATGCCTTACAGCTGGGCAGCATACAGAAAGATACATGGGAACTGGGCCAAAACCCAACACTATCGGATGTATAAAACCAAAAACCACAGTTGTACAAATGTTGAAGCATTTCACTTCCCTTTCTATGATCATCTCAGAAAAGCTATGTGCATGAAAGAACAACCACAYCATATCCGTGGAGCCCATCCAGCCAAAGATGTTGTCTCATAGTAGTCAAGAGCTGATGCTTGGAAACAGGAGAAAGAATGAATACTCTATAACATCTTCTCCACATGTCCTTTCCAGATCCATTTCCTTATAACTTAGAAGTTTTCAAAGACAGATTACAAATGTCTGTTTCTTACGAAATTTTGAATACTTTCATCCAGTCATTTTTGGACCTACATAAGCTTTCTGACTCGCAGACACTAGGGAATGTGGGAGTGGGAGGGTAACACACTACAGCTCACTTGAGCACAGTGTAAAAACCCACTGTCTTGTACTCGTTTTCAATCTTCTGCCTCCCAGTGTCACTTGACTGTTGTAATTCTCTGGCTGAAAGAAGCAAGCAGCTCTTTCCTGTTAATCACCTCCACATCAGTAGCAAGTTTATCTACCATCTCTACCCCTCAGCTGTTTCTCTCACAAATAAGCAAATGCAAAAGGATTACTACTAAAGAAATTCATTTATGCAAAAAGGCTTCTATTAAGGGAACATGCCTATCTCAAAATGAAACAGGTTGGTTTATGGATTACATATTTGGAATGAGTCAGAGGATGCTCAGTGGAGCAGATCCTTAGGTGGGACACAGTGCAAGTCCCCCATAAGGTCGTCTTTCTCTAAGCCTTATTCTAGCATTAGTAAATCTGTTCACCCAATAATAAGGGACAAGCTGCTACTGTCTCTCTTCGAGAAAAAAAGAAGTTCTGCCAGGTTCTTGCTRTTGTTACTTTCTGTTTCTTCACAAGGAAAAAGAACCTCTTTCCATATTAAAGAAACAACAAAGTGCACTTGGCAAATTTGAACACAGCTACATGAACATTCCAAACAATTTACTGGGAAACGAAAAAATGCCAACAYCACAGCAACACAGCAACCCTGATTCCCCTTACCAAACCTTACTTTAAGTTGGTGTAACTGTTGATTCTAGAGAGAAGGTTACGAGGCTACGACATCGGGTACACCGYTCACCAGTCGGGCAGCGGGCAGGTGGGTGCCCCGGTTCCGGACACCCGCACCCTGTTACTGAGACGCAAAATCCCCCGTAACTAACTTTTAAGACAAACAGCACCTTCCTACCGGAGCGCTCCCGMAGTACCGGCACCGACCCTCCTGCAGCTCGGGCCGCCTCCAGCCCCGCGCCCGGCGCGGCGCTCTCTGCCCCGCGCAGCGCCGCCCGCTGCGCTCCCGCGGAGTCGCACAGTTGCCGCCCTTTCCTCCTTCTCCTCCCAAATTCCGCCGCCACGGCCGAGCATCCAAATTTGCGCCTACAGCGAAGCCGCCGGGAGCAGGGCGGGAGCTGCTGCCGCCCCAGCGCGCCGCTCCGCCAAGTTAGGGCTCAGCTTCGCGGGCCGGGACGTCTCGCTGCCGCTGGCCCGGGACGTGCCCGCCGGTCGCGCTCTCACCCGAGCGGATCGCGGCCGTCCCGGGCCGGCGCCCTGCTGGGCTCGAAGGGGCGCTCTTGTGTGCGCGGGGCGTGTGATGGGTGTGCGGCACAGCATTTTTCTCCATGACGTGAAGGAAAAAAGAAGGGCAGCCGCCCGCCCCGAAACCTGGCAGGCAGAAGGAGGAGGACGAGTGGGAGGTGACGGTGAGGTCCCCGCCAGCACCTGGGAGCGGGAGGAACCCGCCGCCTCCACGCCGCCCCTCCGGCAAACGCGGCAATGACTTCCCCACGACTCCCCCTCGGAGGCGGAGCGGCCGAGGAGCTTCCCAAACACTACAGCCGGCTCGACCGGGCGGCAAGACAGGGCTGGGGCTGGGCTGGGAACGAGTCACCGGCCCAGGCTCCTYGTCCTCTTCTCGGCTGCCCCGGGAGCGCACAGCTGTGAAGAGGGAGGGGCTGCTGCGGTCCCGGGGCGGGTGGGCATGAGGCGTGGCAAGAGCCGCAGCTCTGAGCTAATAAGCTGCAYCCTGGCATTAAGCCTCTGCTTTATAGCAGGTTGGCTGGGGACGTTATATTATTTTTATTTATCAGTGAAATAACCTGCGGCTGCACTGGAATACTGCAGCTCCCCAACCACTTCCAGGATAAGGTCGGTGTTTTAAGGTCAGGCCGAGCTGTTGCCTCTGCTCGCAGAGAGCCTCGGGCCCTTGGTGCGCCGGCTCGGTGAGAAATGTGGAAGACGACACAGCACCGGAGAGCATCCGTCTGCTGCGTTAGCGCTGACCCTGCAGCTGGGCACCGCTGTGACAGCTCAGCTTAAGGCTGGTAATTGCATAAGCCACTGTGACCAAGTTATATGTAACTGGGTGTTGGAGCTYTCACCACAGAAATGCATAAATGAAATCGAAAGGCCACAGATGCTGGAAAACTCACCTGTGGATTACTCTGCAACACCAGTATTGGTGTAAGTGGTAAAACCTCCTGCCACAGACCAAGCCAAAACTTTGTTTTAATAAAAACAAACAAACACCCCAACAAAAACCCCATAACTATAAAAACACAGAGATACAAAAATCACATTAAAAGTTATTTTAATCCTGTTCCAAAGTCCCATTCCTTAGAAATGTTTTACTCCCTTCCTGTGTCATGTTTTTCTTGATATGGCCAGTAACTTAGCACTTCAAATGTCAGATCACTCACATAATTTCCTACCCAACTAGTTAGCTAATAGCTGGTGATAAGAATAAAGGGCCCAAGTCTCATGTAGGCAGTTGCTCAATCTATTGATTTGAACAGAGTATTTTCCTCCAGTTTAGTATTAAGGTTTGAAACCAGAAAAAAAGTCTTTGTGTCATCATGACAAAACACTTGCCAACTGCAACTGCTTCAAGAATTTATCCAAACTCCTATGGCAACATTATTCATCCCTCTCCCTCCCCCTTAGCTGCATTTCCACCATCAAAAACCCAAGCAGTATTGCCTTAGAGTACTGTAAATACCTTTCACAAGCTGGCTTTCATTCCCATTATTCTCTTCCCTGACCTGCTCTGCTTTGCTTGGCAAGAAGGTGCAATGTTTTGTGTTGATCTTCTGCTTAGAATGACTTTAGCTCTCTCTGCACCTGCCTTTACTTTTTTCCTCTTCTCCATGTGTTTCCCTTGCTTACAGAGCTTCAAGACCTCTGACCTGTAACTTATGAGGTCACACTGGTTCCTGCTGGCCTTAAAATCGATGGAGCTTGTGTTATAGTGTCTGCCTCCCAGCTGCTTATCTTCCTCTTCACTCATTCTTTTGTTTTGAATCTTGCATTCTTCCTTACTGGTATTAATCTCTCCACCTATTTTTTTTTTATTCCATGTCAGCAATAACTAAATCAATAATTATGTGGAAATATGAATCTGAATTTTTGGCTTTTTGCGTCACCTTTTTATCCTTTTATTCCCCGTGTGAATATTAACATCAGTCAGAATGCCAGGAGTTTTGTCTTACTATTTGCATTTAACATTCTTTTTACTTTAGCCTGCACCACATGAAGTAAGTGCTAATTCACAGCCTAGGAGTGGAGAAGAGGTCTACTAAATAAAAGAACTGAATTGTGAAAGCAGCAGAAGGGGCTGGGAGGGGGACCTGCCACTTGTGAGTAGAAGCCTTGTTACTCTGCTGCAGTTAGCACCACTTACAGCTGCCCATCTTTTGACCACTGACAACCACTGATATTTTTATGCAAAGGTACACTTAAAAAGCATAAATTTAAACTGAGAAAACATGATGATTTAAGTTTTTTCTCTCTTCATGGATCTTTACATTAAAATCAAAGGACTCCAGCAGAGAAATTAGAGAATATTCATAGTTTTAAGATTTGGGGAGCAGAATCCTACATTTGTTAGTCATATTAAGCCATATGTTATCAAGCTAATGCCTTTCTCAAGATGCTTATAATACAACTGAAAAACTGAAAAAAGCCTCGGTGGTAGATTAGTTTTACATACAGCATCTGTAAGAGACAGTGGTTTTCATGTATCACTTTGCAATTTTACATCTTTGCTCAGCTTGCTCATTCAATTTTCTGTCACTGTATCTTAGTATTGCCTTAGGTCATGTAATCACATTAATATAATAGACCAAAATAGTGCTGTCAAATTCTCCTGGGTTTTGTACATTAATTTTATTAGACATCTTGCAACAAAGAAAAAATGTCAAACAAACATGTAATTCAGAGGTCATTTTAATAGTCAAATACCTTTTACTTTTCACTGAAAGCGCAGTATTTGAATGAGCGCTTCCTTTGAAACAATATGCCTTCAGGTTTGTTTTGCTGCTGCAGTTTTGAGAACACTCCATTTTCTTTCTTTGTGAAACTGACTTTACAAAACACCTGTCACTCAGCAGCTTTTACCTTTTCTGACTTTCAGGCCACTGGCATTTCTTTATTCTTTACAGCCCATCAGGCTACGACTGCTCATGCATCCTAGGGCATAGTATTAGCTCTCTGCACATCAGACCCCTCTCACTTCCCTAAACCAACTTCTATTTAAGACACTAATCAGATCTTTGCAGAAGAGCTCTTCACACTCCAAAATAGCTTGCTGACATTATGTATTAACAGGAGATACTTCCCATCCTATTCACTGGAGTTAGGAGTAGCAGGCACTATTATTCCATCTCTTCTTATAATCCAAAGAATGAAAGAGCAAGAATATCACTTGAATGCAGATAACTCTCTTAACAGTCAAAACTGTTACAAACATGCTGCTAAAGCAGATTTAAAAATTGTAAAATTAAAACAAAAGAAATCCCTCAGAGATTGGGATGAATATCTGAGATGCTGTTACTTGGAAAAATTCGTGTTCCACAAACAGGCTAATTGCATTTCCTGTCATATGCCAGCACATTTTCTACCTATCAGAGAGATTTGGCTGGAACATGAATGGAATTTTCCTGAGCACTTCCAACAGCTAAGAATCTTCTTTTAACCTCTCTGAGCACTTGTTCCCCTTCTCAAATGTTTATATATGGTAAATATATGTATATATATGGTATATATGTTTATATATGGTATATATGTATATATATGTTTTTATGTGGTATATATATATATACACCACATAAAGCAAAGCTGATGATGATTTCCAAGGCTGCTCATTGTTAGTTTGCCTAACCTAACAATTTATGTTACTACACAAACATGCACTGCCATTTCTGATAGCACATGCTCAGCCACAGCAGTTCCAGCAGTTCCAGGTTTAGGTGTAAGAAGTGACTGTGAATGCTGATGCCTGCCTGTTTCTGTCCTGCCCCATCAAGCATGGGCAGTTACTTCAATCTGAAATTAAAACTTAATTTTAAAAAGTTCAACTTGAAAAACTCAAAAGTAATCAACCTGGAATGTAATTCACAATAGCATCAGTGTGTAAATCCTATCTATTTCCCCATTTCTTAATCATGCAGTGCAAGAGTAAATAYTACTTAGTTCTATACAGTTGTCTCTGCTTGCTACTAAGTACTTCCCTGTTCCTCACTTACCCAAACAAATTTTCCATCACCCCAAGCGCTGGACAAATGATTTATCAAAATGACAGCAGCAAAGTACTTAGTTCTAAAAGCTCAAATGTTTACTTTTAAGTGATGGCAAAGAAAAATGCATTAGCATGCAAGAAGTCTTTAGAATCCAAAATCTTTGCATTCTTTGTAGAAATTCCAGTGCTTTTCCATTGCAGAACATGGTAGAAACTCTTCTTTATGTGCCATTACTATCTCATGGAATTGAAGAAAATGTGTCAGGCTTTCCACTGAGTTGAACTGGACAGAAGAGCCTGCTGAAAATGAATGCAAATGATTAATGGAAAGCAGTCACTGGCACTATTACCTAAAAAGGTATTTGCAGTTTGTCAGAACCTTGCAAGTCTTAGTGATCCCTAAGAATCTGTAATGTGCCCTAGGAATCTTGCGGGGTAAGACTTATGACATCTTACCAGTATGTCTCACTCAGACCCAGTCCTCAATGAGACAAGGGCCACACTACCCCTCCTGGTGCCCAGCCTAGGAAGCCAGCCACCCCAGACATCTTCAATTATAAAATAGGAAAATGCAGTTGTTCTTCAGTACTACTTGAATTTCATGTAGTATGTCTACAAAGAGGCATGTTCATTGTACTTTCCCAAAATAAGGAATCTCTCACAGAGAATGCCCATCCTGAAACAACTTCATGAAAAGATATAAAGTGCAGACATGTACAGAAGAAATTGCAGGACTGAACTATAAGTATTTTCAATATTTAAGTATCTGCTGGACTGAATTAACTATTGCAATGCATAAATTTAAAGCACTTTTGTCAGTACAAGAGAAGGTGAACTTTTCTCACTATTAAAAAACACTAACAAAGTAACATTGTAAATATCCACCAGTGAGAAATATTAGAAGACATTGATCCATAACACCACAGATTCCAAAATGCACTCGGAACTTCAGATCTCAGAGTTACCAGCTTACATACATCTTTCATCCCCACTTTCTCCCTTCAGTATCTCGCACAAAGTAACACAGCTTCTGAGCTGCCACAACCAGCCCAACACAGAAACCAGCCAGTGAGGGCACAACTGTTACACATAGCAGATGGGGTAAAGAGGGAGAACTCTCATGAAAGTGGAGATGGTTTCTGTGAAAAAAAAAAAACAAACAAAAACCAACAACAAAACCAAAACAACAAACTGCAACAAAATATTGTGTCCAAACAACATTCAAATGTCCTCAAGAAGCAAACCAGGATACTTATTTCAGGACTATTAGATCAGGCAAGATAAATCCTCGTCAAGAGGCAGACAARACGTGTTTGGAGTGACATCAGTTGGCCAGTTAGCTTGTACTTATTACTGGGCTATCATATGCCATCCCAAGAGTCTTTCTTTGTTACTGCCACTTTTCATTTCTGTCATCTACACCAATTCAAAGAAGCAAAATAAACTCACTGAATGGACAACATCGGTGGTGCCAGTGCTAAAACAAACAGTGCTATATGCAGGTGTTAGCCCTTTTAATTCCATGTCTTGGTGCCATTTCCTGAGTTCCAGGAACACACCACCCAAAGCCAGCCAAGTAGCAAATTGCTACGAGAAGAGAGAGGTTGGTGTTCAGAGGTGCAAATAGAGTCTTGTGTGTCTTACAAGCTCAGTGCATGTTCAGTACACATAACACAGTACATAATGGAACAAAATGTATGATCTGACATCTGGAATATATTTAAGTATCACTGACTGCAACAAAGATAGGCAGGCTGCACACTAGACCTATGCAGAAAGTTGCATCACAACACTCCTCACACTTATGAAGCAGCAGTCAGTCACACCAGAAGAAGCCAACTTACACACTCTTTTAGAAGTGATGTTGTAAAGATACAAGGAATGCTTGGATAAAAAAATCACAAAATAGTTTTAAAGACAACTTCAGGTAAAAATCATCTTAAAGTATGCCTGGGACTTTTTTAGAAGAAAATAAACTGGCAGAAACTGAGATGAAACATTTTCATTAATGCTGAGTATACAATGGCATCATATGCATGACTTCAACCTGCTCTAGTTGAAAAAATGCTCTTTTTTTRTTCTGAAATGTCCACATTTTGTATGTTAATAGAAGGAAAATTCTTAGCAAAGCCTGTAACTAATTTAAGATCCTGTATTGATAGATCATAATTAGAGAAAAGATGCTATTTTCTTACTTTGGAAAGGCTCTTCTCTGTACTGCAGTGATTTAACTTACTGACTAAAAACTCTCAACTCAAATGTGAATTTTAAGAGAGATAAGACCAAATACATATATTGCAGTCACCTTTTTGAGCAGCAGATAAAGGCTTTCTTTGTTGATTCCTTTGTGTCAAATTTATGTTTTATCTACTGGATTAACATTTTGTCGATTAAACATCACTATTCCACCATAAGTACTTGACCTAAGTGAACAATTAACATATCTAATCTCTATATTCTCCACTTCTCTGTAATTTTAGATAACAGTCAATATCTAGGAAAACCACAGTAATTTATACATCCTAAAGCTGCCTTTCTCAGTTCAGACACCAGTGTTTGATAAAAAAGTTTCTATATCCACAACAGCAATTTTCCCAAGTAGGTATGAATCAGTATTTTGGTTCCCATGTTTCTTCCTCTGACAGCAATGATTTCTTTTCCTTTGCATTTTTCTTTCTCAAGTCTTTCTCCCCTTTCTCTCTCCCTTTGCTACTATATTTAATCTTCTGATACCCACTTTGATGTTTTCTTCCTGTACTTTGCTGACTTTAACTCTAATCCTCTTTAAAAAGACTAGCAGTTTAGAGGCTGTAAGCAGCTAAAAAATGTTCCTATACTGTTATCCAAAAGTCAGTGCCTCAGGTACAGAAGCAAACTTAGTAAATTTAGACACACAAGCAGGGCCTTTCTCTGCTTTTCYACCCTTGCTGTGCTATTCTGTCAGTCTTCTATCATCTTCAGGAACAGCAAGATAAAGTATCAATATCAGAATGAGAGGTTTTTTCCCATAAATATGGGGAAAACACATGTTGTCTCTTGACAGCTTTTCCATCCTGCTTATCAATATCCCTTCTGTCTTTGAAGACATCCATTTTATATATATAAGATATTTTATATATATAAGATATCCATTTTATAGTTTTGAAATCACTCTAAATATTTTCAGCTTGTGTTTCCATTTTGTTGCATCTCTAGCAGTCCTTGTCTGCTGTGGCTGCTATGAATCTGAAAATTGTACTTAAGGAGAATTTCCATTAATGGCAACTACACAAATGTCAGACTATAATCTCCAGTTGCATAAGCATTAGTCAGTGAAGAGAAAATTGTCACTTCAGTGCAGAGTCACCATTTTCTGATCATTCAAATAGCTCCTGAAAGATCAGGCCTTAAAAATCCCACTAGTATCTACCTTATTTTTCCCAAGCAAGAAAGTATGGGAAGTATCCAAAAACTGGGTTATGTATTTTACAATTATCTTACTGGTGTAAATTATCAGTAAAATAATTTAAATGCTCTTGCAGTTTAGGCAACATATTTGAGTAAATTTACAAGCATCAGTAAATCCAGTTTAAATGCTTCTATAAAACAGGTAATGATGATTATCAGATCTGAAGGAAAGATGAACTGATTTGCAGTATCTGGCAAAGCCACAGGAGACTTTATTCTTCTGAGACTCAAAAGGATCTGGTCCAGCACAACCAGCCTAGACACAGGCTACAAATGCGTAAACAAAGAGAAGATCTAAGAACAATACACTTAAAGGTGACAGCATTTGATCTAAACTGCCACAGCRGAATATTAATAGAACAAAAATCTGTCTTAAGTGCTTTCAAGTTTCTTGRGCCTTATCCACACTCCCCTCAAGAACTTAGAAAAGATCAGTCAYAACCCAAGGGTTCCAACAGGCATTGTCTATTCAGACCAAGTAAGGTCTCAGAAATGACAGCCAGCAGTTCATATAAACAAAATTTTTGGGCCTTCTGAATCTTTAAATAAAGGCTGCTACTGGACTGAGGCACAATAATTCTGCCCATGCTAGTGATAATTTTGAAAATAACTTTTCTTTTGGATTAAGTGTTCCCATTACCTATTACACTGAACCTGGACACTAGAACCTGGATTAACACCTGAAATTTAATAACTAAGCTGAAAAGTTCACCAGSGGAGTTCATCATGGTACTGGTTCATTATATTCTACTACAATTATTAAGGAAGAAGAAGAAATCTCAGTTAGAGGAATATGAGCTTTTGTCTACTTTAGACCAAAACTAAAGCTTTCCTATGCCTTATTTCCCTTTAACCCAGACACATGGCCTGGTACATTTAGCTCTTTCTCTCTCCTAAGATTGGAATATATCAATGGCTTCGGTTACAGACACATCAAGAACTTATTTCACTTAATATTTTCCTGAGACTTGACTGAAAGCAAGTAACTGCCTTTTGTGTTATTTACGTTTTTAAAACTTGGATTTCATGATCTATCAAATAGAAAGAAAAGCAGGTCGAGATCTGGTATTTTGGAAAAAGAGATGTGTGTGGACGGATTGCCATTGTAAGACCAGAACTTTATCTTACAAAACAYAATGTTTTCCCAGTAATTTAATATTTTTTTTCCTCTAAATGCATTCACTTTTTTCAGGTCTCCCCAGAGTTCCTGATTCACTTCACATGATATAGATGTCAATTCTTTTTTTCTCTTGTAAATGCTGGAGTCCACAGTCTCTGTCCTTACAAATCAATCAGTAAGGAGATATCTTCTTCTAATGAACACATCAATCAAATCAGTCAGACATCTAAAGTTAAAGTGGTGTCCTCCCACTATAAGATACAAGCTAGCAGGAATTTTGACTAACTGCATTGTGATCCTTTGTGTTCATCTCCATCCCAATGCTCAAAGTACCTTTTCCCCAAGAATTAATCTATCAAGTGGCCTAAATCACGCACACTGCATTTTTTTGCTTTGATAATTACAGAAAAAAAAATCAAAGGTTATTTATACCATCATATTAATAAATAAATAATTTCAGTTTGGAAGCTCCTTAATGGACTATAACGACCAGGTCATTCATAGAACAGCTATAACAGTGTCAGAAGGACATAAAGCACCTCCTGATAGTAGTACCTTAGCTTATGGTTTCTTTCTTCACATATCATCCATGACTCATCATGGATGATCTATAGGTTCAGTTCCCTATCTGCCTATAACTGAATTCTGTATAGCAGTAATGTGGAACTTAGTTCATACTTTCACAATTCATTATTTTATTTCATTTTTCCTAGATAAAATTGTGTATTTGAGAAAGAAACATTTCTTTCTCCACTCAATAAAGGATAGTATGACTCAGAAGTTCAAGGTCTGTTTATGTATCCAGTGATATTGGCAAAAGCAATGTCATAAAGCAGAAAAAATATTAGGTGTTTAGAATGATTCTTCTTTCTAACTGCTCCATAACAGTGGCCTTTTTTGTTGCACTGTGTCTGCATAGTAAAAGGACTTGCAGGTATGAATAGAGACCAAGTATTCATGCCTTTTATTCTAAAGCATCAGTTACAATGTTTATGCTGAATTCTTAAATTGTTTCATATGGTAGAAAGTATTATTCCCACAAATGAACCCAAAGATGTCATGCTTTTTCAAGACACACAGTTAATAGTTCATCTGTTTCTAAACGTCTTAAAAATGTACAACAGAAATGCTGCTTTACAGGCTTCTTTAGAGCATTACCCAGGTAAGTGATATGAATATATTATTTTCCATTAACCACCTGCCTACATCATGTTCTTATATAGTAACTGTTTTTTCCCTACATATCCTGGGGTATATGGCTGTTACACAGTAACAAATGCTTATTATGTGACATATACTGAATTATTATTTTTCAGGTACCTTGGATTGGTGCCTGAAAGATATTGTTACATTATTCATTTAACAATGTATCAAAGTCAAGTCCGCCAATGTATTGTAGAAATCCAGCAATGTTTCAATTGAGTTGTGTCCCTCAGGGCACAAAACGACAATTTATATCTTAGTAGCTCTTTTTTGCTATAGATGTTAAAATTATTTTATCCCCAAAAGGTGAGAGAAGTATAATTGACATACATGCCAATACTAACTGAGAACTATGCACATCCTCCCATAAAAGAATCTATCTTCAAGACTGAATTTATAAATAAATAAAATAAAATAAGTACTTCTAAAATAAAACAGAATGGCTGGTTCCATTTCTCTTATTAAAAAAATATTTTCTATTTAAAAATATTTTTACACAGCTGTCCAGATGACCTTTCAGTTTCTCAATTAAGTCCATCACTGCATTTAAATATCAATATTAATGATTTTGAACTAAACATCAACAAAACCATATACTAGTATCCATTCTTAAAAGACCCAAAGATTGATTTAGAAATAATTGGAGGAGACTATTTCTTGGTATGACTAGGAGGGTGTAGGTTTCCAGCATAMGATTCTTTCTTTTTAACCTATTATGTTGTTGTTGTAGACTTGATTATATAATGATTCACTTGTATACTCATTTGAAAGGAAAATGGTTCTCTAAAATTATTTCTAACCATTTTAGAAAACCTGAAATTAATGTGCCAAGATAGTGCATAAAAAGTTCCAGCTCCAAACTTGGGTAATTAAAGCCAGAACACTTGAAAATTGTTGCAGTTTATAGCAGACTGAAATGCAGTTTGGAAGAAACAGAAGACAAGTTATAAATCAAGTTTCAGTTCAGGTCAGAACAGCCCTTTGAAAAACCAACAGCTCCTGTTTTTCATGCACTGGTAAAATCTACAGCGGCTATTTTTTGAGTTTTATGTACAACCTCAGAACAACTTCTAGACCGTTCTCCTACACTATTATCACATGGTGATTGAAAGACTGAATTGYTTTATTTAAAAACTTTGTCATTACTTTATTAAAAATGCTTCCTGAAAAAAACACGAACCAGATAAAAAAGTGATAAAATTCGAACACTTCCCAAGATAAAATCATCAGGTAATCTCCTAAATATTTTCACCTCATATTACCAATGTGATGTCAAAAGAGTCTGTCTTGTTTGTCTAAAGCAAAGCAGCAAGCAGAAGCTGGTGCCTCTTGAAGGCTGATGTGTCTCACACTGCCTTGCATTTATTGCTTTCATAAGTAAGACAAGAAAAGACGTGTTCCAGGAAGATAATCTACAACAGTTCTGTTTGTCTCAGTTTTCTCTCACTCTCTACAGGACCACCAAAGCAGATGAAAATGCTATAGTGCACCTGATTAAGTAAGAAGATGGGTCTGTTATCAAAGGATTCTTTTACTACTTGTTTCACAAAGTAAAAAGACCAGAAAGCCAATGTTCAAAGCACTCAGCTAGGAGTMATTTTTAAGAGCTCTGGCTGGATTTCTTAGGAGAACACAGCTTCTGTATCAAAAAAAGGGGCAAAAGTTTTAACAAGCAAGTTTCCAACTAGATACTGGGGAAAAATTCATCCTGAGCATGGTTAGGCATCGGTATACCCATCCTTGAAAATATGCAGAATTTGCCTGGACAAGGCAAATTTATCTAATTTGGAAACTGGTCCTACTTTGAACAGAAAGTTGGACAGAAGACCTCCAAAGGTCCAACTGAACCTATGTAGCCATGGATTCTGTGCAATCACAGAAACATCTGGTTTCTTCTGAAGTAATTTTCCAATGTTGGAAAAGTCCAGCTTACAGGTAAGAAATACAGACATCAGATACTTAGAACTGGTTTCCATGGCATGCAGTCCCTGACAGCTGTTTCTTCCCCTACCCCCCTCTGCCTACCCACAGTTTTTGTCCCTCTGAAAAGTGATTTTTGTTTAGCTCTTGCTAGCCACATAGCTCAAGTCTGAATCAATCATGTGACATTTTACCTCCTACCATGCTGACAGTCAAATAACAGCAGGTAGAGGATTTTGGAAAGCAAGATGAAAGAAGCCTATACCTCAGCCAAGGTATGCAGTTACTGGAAAATACTTCTTTGTAAATTCTGCAGACAGAACTGCGCACTTCTTTGTAAAGCACGTAAGCACATAAAGCAAATGCCTGGAACTTTACAGTACTGAAAAGTACTTTCAAGTATTTTGTCCGTAAGCCATAAAGAAGAGAGAACAGTGTAATAGTTGCACCTTGAAATCCCCTCAAGATTGAAAAATATTATGGATAGACATTTTTGTCTACAATCTCACTTTTCTTTCCAAGTACAAAACACAAAGAATATATAGTTCATCTCCCTGTCTTTTAGAGTCACATAAATGGGGACATAGTGTAGTTGATGGATATTCTACTATAGGTAAGGAAGTAAAAATATATATGAGATGTCAAGGTTTTGTTTTTTGTTTGTATATTGTTTGTTCACTGGGGATTTTTAAATATTTCAAGTACTTCTCTTTCACATCACTGTTGCCATTATTAATAGTATGATAAGCTACTACTTCAATAATACCCAGTCTGAAAAATTCAGATATACAGAATCAAGTTCCTTAAGCCATGCTATTTTTGTCAGAAATAATAAACCTGGGTTCTGAGTTTACATCTTGATTTTTCAACCACTAATGTTATTCATCATCTTTTCCCGATTTCCTTCAAAAACATGAAGAAGACAATAGTAAAGTTTTCTAGTGAAAGTAGTTTCTGACCTAACTGTCAGGGTTCTGATGTGGAGTACAGTATAGCACAAAATATTAATTTTGCAATGGACTAGATTTGTTGTTTGGATTATGCTACAAAGTATCCTCAACGGTTCAAATATGCATATGAGATCCCTGAACTGAAAAGTTTACAATTTAAAGTATAATGGAAGACTGTTGCAAATATGCACATGCTGTGTTTTCTAGTAGCTTGATTTTACACTTGTTTTAGAACTGRCACATATAATAGCTAAGTTTTATTTAACTGGAATGATTTACATGGATTTAAATGCTCTCCTATTAAGCCAAACATTTCAGCATCACAACTTCATACTTGTGTACAAGACAGGACAACTGACTACCAAGAAAACTGAAATTGATTACCCTTCTATTATCTTCCAGGACTAGTAAAGCCCACCAAGTAAATTAGTTTAAAGCCAACTTACACAGCTGAGCTTKACCTTCAGATTTTATTTAGCACAAAGTAAAACAGCGGTGGCATTGTGTATGTGCCTAGTTCTTTGGAAACAGAACTAGAGGGCAAACCAATGCAGTAAATCCATCTATGGGTTATGAGCCTTCTCGTAGCGCTTACAAAATTTCATTTAAGAGACTTATTGAAGCACTCATCATGAGATGCTTGCAAAGGAATTTCCTTCTGAAATAGGAGTTTTCTTTTTACAGTTTATTTTAAAAAATGGTCAGACTGTGAAACTTGAGAAGCTTATATTTAGGCCTCCACAGAAAAGATTTGAGATCCACAAGGCAGAGAAGTCAAAACTGAGATGGTGGATAAATTTTTATGAAACATACTGCATGTTCAGCAGCTTTTTTTCTTCAATTGACGGAGTAATTAAAGTAGGTATGAACAAAAATTTATACATGGAACAACATTCCTGTAAATACACAGTCTATTAATTTTTTTTTATAACATGTATCTTTAATTTTGCATTATCTCCACTGTCTGTTAATGGTTACTTTTGCTACGCTATAACTCTACACTCTTGCTGTAACTGTTTCCATTCAGGACTGAGCACGTGAATGGTAGGGTGACAATGACCGTATATGCTATAAGATCATTATTTTGCCAAGCAGAACACAAATAGTAGGCATATTTGAGAAAATGTCAACCTGGCAGTTCATTTGTTCAGCAGAGATACATAACTTCTATAAACCATAGTCTTTGTTACTTTTCAATTAATATCAAAGAGCAGTTCAATCTGGGTTTTTTGATATAAATTAATGTAGCAATCTACTACAGAATTTATTTTTTGTAACTTTATAGGCCACCTTCCTCCAAATATTCTGCCCTGCCATTTAGGATACAAAGCCTGTTTGCTTCTACTAAAAAAAAAAAAAATGATAACAAAGCATTTTCTCCAGAGGTTTCTCACCTTAATCCTTGCAAGGTAGCTGTAGGGCCTATGTACAGAAGCATTAAGAATTGCTTTAAAATATGGATGCACTTTTAGTTTCCAACAACTGACAAAGACTAGATTCACTGCTGTTTTCTRTCTTACTGCCTCCCACGGCAGACCTGGCTTGGCACTGTTACCCTTGCCAGTGCAGCATTATCTGGCACTGGGGTTTGAGCTGACCACTCTAACTTTGCACTGTGGTGAGTCAGGGTCATCCATCCGTAGTGTAATCACAGGCAGTATAGGCAAAAATAACAAATGAAGTGCAATAGGCACTGTTCAAATCATACAAGTATTACAGATGGGGTTTAATGTGCAATCAATATAAAAATGCAATACTGAAAACACAAAGTTACAAAGCTTGGTCAACTACATAAAGGTCAAAGCATCTTCAGAAGCATTTCCACACCACCCTCTAAATTAGATTATACAAGATTATTTAGCAATGCTTAGGTATCATATTTCTCCATCTAAATCCAGAAGACATTTCTCCATGCTATTTTTTTTTTTTGAGACATTTAACTGGGTAGTCAGAATGACATGAAGTTATTTTGTTAACTACACCAAAACAACAAAATGTTTCTAATTTGGATACAGGAGAGTTGACCATATTGAGCTTTGAAAAATGCTGCTATTGGGTCATTTAGATCTAATCTAAACCCTCAGGAGTGTAATCATTTTTCCCCAGCACTCTTTCCCTCCCACACACAAATCAATTCCATGCCACCTACTTTTCTTTTTCCTCTCATATCTCTTGCATAGCCCTTGCATCCACCATTAGGTTTTCTAGACTGCTAAAAAAACACTTACTCATAAATTCCCTGGCAACAGCTGCTTCTCCTTCAGCACACAGCTCTCACAACTTATCTTTGTGGCAGGGATGTGGTGTTTGGCTCCATATTACTCAGGTCAAAGCTTCCAAGATGCTGAGCAATGGAGCCACTACCAGGATTCTGATAGTGCTGGTGGCTCCTTGTGATAAAATTCTTTCCTGGGAGCATGAAAAGATACTTCTGTTTGAGAAACAAGAAGTATCTCTTAACACTGATGGTTTAATGCACAGAGAAGTTATGATTTTTATTTTTCTTAATTTGTTTCTTTGTATTTTCACTTAGCCTTATATCACCTAACATATGAACAGGCCAACTTTCCTTTGCTCCTTTACCAACCCAGCAGTTGCTGCTGTAAGATGACTGGGGCTTGTTTTTTGGGTTTTCTTTAAATCTGTATCTTCCTTGGCAAAATTACAACAGACACCGCAAAACCCTAACTTGAAGAGTAGCCTACTAAATGTATGTGTTTCATTGCTTGCCTCAAGGAAAASAGAAACACATCATATCACGTACAATCATAGCACAACTTTCCCACTTGCTTTCAAGCATTTCTCCTGAGTTCAGTTTAAAATTTAATACTCCATACCAGAAATAACACTAACACAAACCTTTCAAAACAGCTTATGGTTCAGCCATTAAGAAATCATTTCGATTCCCTTGGAAACACTCTTCTTCCATACAACTTTGGGACCTTTCATGAACTAAAGGTGAACAAGAGCTGTTTTCATCTTTACAGGTGGCTAATGGTTGTTAAAGGCAGTAAGGGATTGCCTGAGCAAAACAATTGCACTAGTCATGCTGTTTTCCAAAGACTGTCTTCCTGAAATAGCAATCTGCAAAATGAATGTGCACATCACACTTACTGTAACAAATGAATAAGCTTTTCTTTTAAGCCACTTTGCTGGAATTTCAATGTGAAATACCTAATACCAACATTTGCTTGACAACTTAAATCTGTTCTTCAGCTGACATCTGCTTCTGAATCCTTGTTATTCTTGGTCATTTTTAACAAACATTATGACAAGTATCAGAAAGCACGGAGAAATTCTAAGCAACAAAATAATTGTTTCTTCTGTTTTCCTGYATACAGATAGTCTAAGAGTATTGCTCATTTGCTTAATGTTTACTTTTCACTCAGGCTTGAATAAAGTAATTCTTGCTTTCTGCTAGCATGATCCTAGGAGAGACTGAAGACTCAGACTCAAAGACGATACATAAAATGAAATTTAGTTAGGATTTAGATGACCAATTCCAAAACTGCAATCTCTAATGCTTCTACTAAATACTTGCATTGGTCTGGGACTGCTTTACTTCATGGGCTCTTCAAGGTTTTTGAACCAACACCCCTAAGGTACCTAGAAGTCTGATGCTATATAAACGTTGAAGCACCTTATAAACCTCAACCAAGCTGAAAAACTGGGCCATTTCTTATGTTAGCCGCCGCAGAACAGAAACTCCTTCTCTTCTTGCCAATGGGCCTTGATTTGGAAGAGGTTCCTAGGACACACTTCCTAAACTGGGCTGTTCAAAAATTTCATTGGTAGTTACTTCTTTCTATTCCACACCAAGATGGCTAGGTGTAGCCACTGTATATATCATTTTCTTCCCACTTCTCCATGCTCTTCATACAGTAGCTGAACGAACACTGGGCCAAGGTAYGGGAAGGTAAAAGGAGTGTGAGGGAGGGGTATAAAAAATAATAGCATTCTCCTCCAAAATTGCTCAAATTCTCAGGCCCCAATCTTCTTTTTTAACAATGCTCTGGGACACACAGAAAAAAACCCAAACATTAATACAAAAAGAAAAAAAGAAGTTTTGTTCTCTGAAAACCAGGAAAAACTTCTATATAATACACACAAGAGGCCCTAAGCATATTAGAAAGATAGAAGAGTGCCTGGGCACTCTGTGTGTCCAGGCAAGCAGTACAGAATAGTTCACATCCACACCAGCAAACTTTCCTCTGTTTTTGAGCAAGCTGGCTGCAGGCAAAGTGCCTGTTGGAAAAAGCACTTGGAACAAGCTACCTCATGAACTGAGCTTGGAAACCATTTGAGGGTTGTCCAACGAGCAGAACTSTACTCACAAAACAACACTGCAGATTAATCCTCTTCTGAAACAATTTAAGGCACTGTTTAATGTCCTACATATCTGGCCATGTAGTATCTGAAATGGAACTGAAAYTGTGAACACTTTGACTTGCTCTCCCCTCAACTTCCCATCTAAGACTAACGGTTAGGCAGTGGCTACTGTCATCTTAAATCACATATCACAAAAAACTTCCTTAAATACTCTTTTCCAGATGACCCTAGACTACTTGGGAAAAACACTTGCTGATCTTCAAGCCAACTTTTTTTTGTCAAGAATAGTTTTTGAATAAATAAGATTTCTCTGTTCTAGAAGTTATAATTTTTATCATAAATTTTTCAAAATACAAATAATTCAGAAGAACTAGTGAAATTTTCAAAGGCTTATCAAAAAGTCTGGAAACTAAATACAGATCTAAGTCACTTACACCTGGTATAACCTGAAGCAAGGAAAAACAAACTCACCCCTTGGAAGCTCTTAGCCTGAAGCATATACCAGTAGAATACAGTAATTTGAATACCAAGTTAGTTCTTTTGAACTATTATCTTTAAATTTACTTTCAGTACGTTAAAAACAGACCAACCCTGGTATCCCAGTTCACATGAAATGGAGTGTCTTATCAAATTAACAGAACCAATCCCAAAGGCCCAAAACTTTATGGACTCCAAGTACAACTGGCTGTCAAAGGGACTTGTGTTTCCCTGAGAATACACTGCTTATCAAAATTAGACTAAAGTTCTTAAGTTTGCTAAGCAGTTCTGAAAAAATTGTTCAGCGTCATTTTGTCATATCAATGCACTTTGTTTCTTTTGACTATTTATTTGTAGAGAATTAAGTATCCTCCTAAYTATTAGTGTTGCTTGGGCAACAGAATAAAAAAATATTAAAATGGCTTACTCGAAACTTCACTTTACAGGAAATATTTTATTATAAAGTGTTACTCTTTTTTTTTACATAACAGCCAAATAATTAGTAACTATTCTCTTCACACAACAAATTTATGGAAGTGTAGTTTTTTAGACTTCGTGTACAAATTTTGGCACTACTTACATTTCAAGATCAAGATCAGTGATAACCATATACCCAAGAAAAAAAATAGAAAGCAATAGAGGTTCTAGGCTTTAAGTCCTTTAGAAATCACTTTCTGCTGCTTTCAGTTATGAAGAATATTAGATTTTAAGTGGTACGTACCCAAAAGATTTCCTTTCTGTGTTGGTAACTCCAGGTCGCTGGAAACTGACGTTTCACCAACACTAAATTTTGACAATTCTGTCCCAAGATATGTAACCTGTAAAAAGAAATCTAGATGGATAACTGATTGTTTTAATTAGTATTTTTTGGGGTTTTTTTCTCATAGGTATAGAAACTTCACTTTTCTTTTAAAACAGTTTATGCACTTGTAAGCCTAATCTGCAWCTGTCAAGATCAATGAGAAATCATGCTTATTTGAATTCTAATTGAAAAAAAAACACAAGCATAATACAGTCCATCTGTAATGCCCTTTATTTCAGTAAGTTCGTTCCTTTTTATTCAAACTACCTTTTAGCTTTTTCTATCAGCCTTAATCATCTTTAAAGTAACTCTTTCAAACCCCTTTTAACTTACAGCGTGAGCATTCCATGTTCTTTCAACATTCATGATGAATTCATCACTATACAACTATGTAGCCACAGCACTTTCATTGCTGCTCATTCATTAAAAGTGAGAAGATATTTAAAATTCAGGCTTGCACCCTCTTGTGCTTTAATAACAGTAAGGAGATTAGATTAGTGAAACCTGTTACAGCCATTGGTTATTGCTAAACTTGGGAATCAAATCAGGCCTACCTTATTCCATGCATACTTCCACGTCACAGAAATACCACTTCCTAGTAGATCTTTAACCCACTGAACTGGATTCTGTAGTATTTGTCCTTTACTGGTTCTGATCTTGCCATTCTTCAAGAGTGTAGCTTTATGACTAAATTCCTAAAAAAATAAGAAATAATTTCAATTCATTAATTAACAAATATAAGATCTTTGAAACATGAAAAATGCCAAAGAACAATACAGCTGAAAAGTTGCAGCCAATTCTGTTTTTCTCTGGAAAAAGTTAAGTAATCTAATGCCACTATCAAAAACTGTACAAAATAAAGATGATTTATTCCACCAGAATAAGAAGCTTTAGCATATCAGAGGACAAATCTCCACATGTGTGTTTGTCAGAACTGTATTTGTATTTTAGTTCCTCTTACACATAACAAGGCTTTGAATAAATTAATGTGCAACAGTGAACTCAGGCAGTTACACGAGGCAAATCTGTGCAACAAGAAACTGCTATACAAGGTACATATGTATCAGAGTGAAGTTTCAGCAACCAGTCAAACATAAAACATATTTGCACAAAAGTTTCACTTATATCAAGGGATATGACTTACATATTTCAGGAGGAACCTAACAGCCTTACCTYATGCAAAATTAAGTACAAACAAACTTACCGTTAATGCCTCTTTCATAATGTTAATACAGCCCAGTTCTGCAAACATTTACACCTCTCCAGAAGCACAAGTTATGGCTGTTTATAGTTGAGTAACTCACGGTTTTGTCATATTGGCCTCAGTTGACTAACACAGCTAAATAATGCAACAATTAACTCTTGATCAACTCTGTTAGAACTTAGCAAGGTCACTTATCACTCATAAGGTTAAACAATCCAAGTAAAAGAATGATGCACCAGAAAATACTGAACCATCTCCTACCATATCCACTGGCTTGGGGTTGCTTTAAGAATTAAACTAAATATTTCAATGAGCACTCAACCGAGTTCCTAAGTTCAGAGTTTCACAACCTAGGTCTACAGTATTCAACAATTGCATTCTCCCTGCCCAAAGCTAACCTTAAGTAAGGACTATTGACCAGCTGTATGCTGTTATCAAATACATCTCTACAACGATTAAGAAGGGAAATTTACTGATCATATCTTTGCAATGCAACAGACACTGGCTTCTAAATTTTGATTTTCATAGCACCATCTTCCAAGACATAAATGAGTGTCATTTTCATCCTAGTAAAGATCACTGACTTCTCTACACACCAAACACTAGTACTTGCAGCACTGGGTTATAATTCCTTAGGATCTACATGCATCAAGCTGCTATCACAGACAACTATCTTGAAAAATTACAGTAGGAATACTGAGTTTTTAATCCTTCCACTTAGTCATCTTGCAGTTCAAACGAATATTACATAATCTTGAAAAAAAAGAAGCATGTCTCCATACCTATCATATGGCCTGATATACAGCCTTTTGACTTACACTACCCTATGTTCCAGAATAAAAGACCACACAAAATGGCAGCTCTCAGCAAAAAACCATTCCTGAGATTATAGGTGTAGGAAAAGGAGTTCTTTCTACATTAACTAAACTGGTGAGTTGGCTGAAAAGCACTTCACATATTTTATCAATATGCTGCCCTGGAAATTAGCTAGCTGTGTTGGTTTTGCACAGCCTGGTTTATTGTAGCAGAGGGGGGCCACAGAGGTGGCTTCTGTGAGAAGCTGCCAGAAGCTTACACCATGTCTGGCAGAACTAATCCTGGTGGCTCTGAGGATGGACATGCTGCTGGCCAAGCCTGGGCCAGTTACAGATGTTGGTAATGTCTCTGTGATAACATATATAAGAAGAAAATCAAAGCAAAATGGACAGAGCTCTTCCTTGCCAGAGAAGAGAAGGAGGTAAGAATATGTGAAGGAAACAACATGGAGACTCCAAGGTCAGTGGAGAAGGAGGGGAGGAGGTGCTCCAGGCACTGGAGYTGAGATTCCTCTGCAGGCCATGGTGCAGACCATGGTGAAGCAGCTGTGCCCCTGCAGCCCATGGGGATCCATGGGGGATGCAGAGATTCACCAGCTGCCCATGCTGGAGCAGGTGGATGCCTGGAGGAGGCTGTGGTSCAGTGGGAGACTCTATGGAGAGAGAGGGCCCTGCTTCCAGGCTGGAGCAGCCTGTCCTTGGAGGACTGCACCCCGTGGAAGAGTGACCATGCTGCAGCAGTCGTGGGAGGACTGTCTGCCCGTGGGAGGGACTCAGGTTACAGCAGTCTGGGAGGACTGCTGCTCATCAGACTGGAATGGGGAAGTTCACAGAGAACTGTGTCCTGTGGGAGGGACCACATGACTAGCAGGAGAAGGACTCCTCTCCTTGAGCAACAGAAGAAAACCTTGAGTGATGAACTGACCAAAATTCCCACCAAAATCCAGTCTCCCTGTACTGTCAGTGGGAAGGAAGGAGGGCTGGGGAAAAAAGGTGGTTTTTAAGGGCTTGTTTTTACTTCTCATTATCCTCCTCTGATTTTGTTAGCAATAAATTGTCTTTGTAMATCTAAGTTGAGCCTGTTTTGCCCTTGGAGTGTTTTCTCCTGGTCCTTACTTCAATTCGTGAAGCCTTCATTAAACTTTTCTCTCTCCTTTGCCCAGCTGTGGCAGGGGAGGGCAAGTGTGTGACTTTTGTGGRTGTCTGGTATTGGGCCAGTGTCCAATCATGACACTAGCTCACATCTTGGAATTCAGTCAATGATTCCCTCATATGCTCAATACTAAAACAGGTCCCTAGCAGCTGTTGTGAAAATCTGCTCTTTATTTGGAGGGACGGGAAATGCTTTTGTATTAAAAAAGAGGGGTTTCTTCTTTTTTTTTAAATATGGTTCATACCACACTGTATGCTTACAGAATCAGCAAGCATGTGAGCAAGAAATTTTGCATGTATTCATGCCTATCACAGCACTACAAAATCCAAATGTCACATTTTTTATTTGAGGGACTTGACAGTTGTTTCCAAGAATGACATTAAGTCATAACAACAATTACATTCCTGCTCTTTCCAGTATGAAAATCATGTAGATTTTCAAGAAAATCAATGTAGATCAGCCAAAGATTCCACTCTGGTTCTAGCAATAAGAAATATTAGCAAACTGGTAACGCAAAGCTAAACACAAATTTTACTTATGCAATATTCTGGGTCTTAAAATTATGGGCTGACAGAAGACTTCTTCCATATAATTTTCCTTTTAAACTCATGAACAGTTATCTATAACCAATGAATAAAAATACTCACTAGTAAGTGCTGAAGATGCAGACGAAACCATGAGAACTGCTGTTTCCCAATTTAGTGCGGGGGGCATTTTTATTATCCACTAATATTAATATTATTACTATTATAATTTCTCAACAATTACCTGCAGTTTGAATTCTAAAACATTTTCTCCGGGTTTTATTCTTCCCAATTCAAGCAGATCTATCAACTGATTCTTTTTCTTACTCCTCAATCCATATCTCACTTGGTTTTCTTCCCATTCCTGATTACCATTACTCTGTGAAGATTTCTCACTGATATTTGCTGGAGAGTCTGTACTTGAGGAAATATTAGTAAGCATCAGGTTGGCATTAAATGAATTCTCACTACTCTGAAAATACATTTGCCGCAAAGTGTTAGAGAAGGTCTTTGTAGATGCTACTACAATTGCTTGCTGCGGCTGCTGCTGCTGCTGTAAAGCTTCTTTCTTATTCGCATACCTGTGCAGATCCTCCTGTGAAAAAACCTGCTTGCAGTGACTGGTTGTCTGACAGACATTCTTACTGACAACAGTGCTTTGGGGTTCTACAGTATTTAATGTGTTGGTCATTGAAGGGCGATTTAAAGACCTGTTTCTTTGTCCTACAATTGCTACACAGGCAACGTCTCCTGGCTGTGAACACTTTGTTTTAGCAGTGGAAATAGTAGGTTCTGAAGGCAATGTCATCACTTCTGCAGCATTTGTCAGCTTTGACATGTTGTCAAAGGCATACTCTCTTACTCTGTTTCCAGATGCCAAAGCATGATCAGAAGCCTCCTTGCTTGTAATTGCTTCTTTATTTGCTCCTGTTTCATCCAAGCAGATGTGTGGATGCTGGAAGCATTCCTGAGCTGAAGATCTATTTTCTAAAGAGACAGGTGCTTCTACTCTGTTTCCATTAGGCTTGCTGGCACCAAGCCCCATATTCAATGTTACTGTATTAGGACACATTATTTCATTAGCAGTTAAACTTTGGCTTGTATCACTTCCATGAAAAGTAACTAAATTTGAGATTTGCTTCTCTGATGATGAATTGAACCTTTTTTTTGTTTTTCTGTAATTTTTTAATTTCTGCACTAATTTTTCCTGGTTTTGGGCAACAGTCAACAGGCTCTTTTGACTAGAAGCAAGGTTAACTAATTGTTTCCTTAGTGCACCTTTTTTAAATGATTCCACTGAAGCCCTATAAAAAATAAAAAATAAAGACATTGGAGTTACTGTAAATACAAAATTAAAACAGATAATAGACATAATAAAGAACAAGAATACGTTTCAACATTTAAAATCTCCCAACATTTACAATTTGAACAATATTTTTATCATGTATGAAGTTTAATGTTCAAATCCCAAGTTTATGAACAATGAAGTGCAGAATCCCAAAGTAGGATACAGAATTAAGATGCAGGTGGGAATCCCTGCATCTTAATTAGAATTAGAATGTTAATCATCAACTTCGGAAATAGCCTTGCCTATATCACTCCTTAATTCACAGAATTTATACTTCTATACCACCTTTAATTCAAAGAATCAAAACTATGCCTGTAGTATATAACCAACTGCTCTGTTATTACCACAAATCATTGTAGCACATTGAATCCCATGTCTCAGAAGTCTACTTTGGAGCCTTTTAAAATGAGTTCAGGATGAGCTCCTGAAGGATATACTATAAGGATTTTTTTATGGTGTACACAACAAAAGATTTCATAAAGCTACCAATGTAATAATGCCACATGACCTTTAAGTAAAGAGGACAGAACAGTTTAGGATGTTGCCTGTGTAATCTGGGAATGCTGTACCTTCATCAGACCCTGCTCCCAGACTGAGGCTCCTTCCTGTGAGACCCCTTCCCCAAGGGACTTTACCTCCTTTCTGCTGGAAGGGAATTTACCCCTTTATTTGCTCCACTTTCTTTGGTACAAGAGCCATCAACTCAGCATAACACTATTTTCTCCTAATTTCCCTTCATGAGACAAGTGGCGTCGCTATGATTCTAGCACCATTTTGGGAAGACAGAGAAGTAACCCAAATTGTGGGAAATGGAACTACACTACGGCTTGCTTTTAAGGCCACCCACTGCAGAGATCCCATGGCAGGTAACACCATACCAGTCTCAAAAGAGACTGTTAAGGGGATCAGGACAAAGGTACACTAAGACTAGATGTCTCAGAACAAGGACAGAAAAAAAAAAACACCTTGACAGTATTGTTGTCTGTACTGTGATACTGCTTGGTATCTCATGTGCTCGGAATACATGTACCATCAACATATTAGCATACAGTCAATCATTGAGTAATCCATGGCAACTGTGGGCTTTTACACAGGCTAGTGAGGCTTCCACACACTTTGCTAGCAGTTTTTGCTCTGGGAAGTTTTATTGTTTTATTGCTACATAAGTACAGAAGAAGATGCAACTGAAGAGGCAAAGACAGTGTGACTAAAATGACAAAGTAACTTACAGCCACTAACAAATATAATACCTCTTTTTTGTTAATTTTTCTCAGGTAAAAAATATATCTTAGTACCTTAGTACAGAAGATGCTAGCACCTACATTAAGTACAGAAAATGTAAGTAGTATCTCTCTCTGGGCCAACTACCTAAACAACTGGAAGATGGAAAATGTGATGATGCCTCCTGATCTTCTATGGATTGTGTGACAAAAATTATTAGCCAATTAATTAAAAATAAGATGTTGACTATAAAAATAATAAAAAGCAAATACAATGTGATCTGGAATACAGCTCATTACCATTGATGGATGGGTGTCATATTAGCTGCAGTACATCCGCAATACCCAGAAATATCTATCACTTCACTCTGGAACATAGACTCAATCTCAATACTAGAAAACACGTACGTTTGTGTAGCTATTAATTTTACTGTCCCTGTTTCTTGACTCAGTCACTATTTTGCCCACAAGGATGATTTGGAACTCCAACTCCTCATAAAATCCTTTTTCAAAACAATTATCTGTGTAATATGTGTATCTTATATTTTATAGCTGGCAAAATGGCTTGTTACAGAAATATTTCAGTCTCTTTGCTCAACCAGCCATTATATTTTGCCATGGGATTACCTCAAAGTTTTATGCTGCTGCTTTTACATGACTAACAAAATCCTGCCCACAAAAGCAAGAATGGAAACATCTTCATCAGCTGGCCTAGAAGCATCTGTTGAATAGGATGCTACGTTTTTAGGTGAGTACTCACCATATGACCAACCTTGAGTACTTCTCAGAAGGAAGTAAAAAGGGGCCTTGTGAGAGCTAGTATCATGAAGCTCCTAATTCACAGAGTCTGTGCTCACCCTAAGATGAGCAATTTTAGCTGATATTTTAATTGTTCTTACAAAAATTGAATGTCTGCAAGCATGCTTCAAGCCATTTCTTTAAATGGCTCTTGTTGGCCATAGGCTGAACACTCCTAACCTAGGACTGCTGAAGAAACAAATCAGAGTCAGGGACACTCCAAGTAGTGTCTTGAGTTGCTATTACTTTCCTCCATGATACTGCAAAATGAATATAATTGCTCAATATCCCCATTTCCTAATTTCTGCTTAGGTATCATGGCTCCACGAGGAGAAAATCCTGCTTATGAAACCTGATTTCCTTTTAAAACAAGGTAACCCACCTAGCTGATCAAGGGACGCCAAGTGATGTAATCTTCTTCGATTTCAGTAAAACTTTTGGTACCATCTCTCACAGGATACTTCTGGACAAAATGTCCAGATAAACACATCACACAATGGGTGAGCAACTGATTCACAGGCCAGGCTCAGAGGCTTCTAGTAAATGGGATGACATCAGGCTGGTGTCCTGCCACAGGGTTCTGTGCTCTTAAACATCTTCACATCTTCATCTTCACTAATAAGTTGGATGCAGAACTGGAAGGGATACTAGGCAAGTATGCTAACAATACAAAACTGGGTGAAGCTGTTGACTCACTTGAGAGCACAGAGGGCCCTGCAGAGGGACCTCAAGAGATCAAAGGATTAGGCAATCACCAACCATGTGAAGTTCAGTAAGGAAAGTGATGAATTTTGCACCTGGAATGGGGCAAGCCTGGATGCATGGACAGAATGGGAAATGAGATGCTAGGAAGCAGCAACGTGGAAAGGGACCAGTGGGTCCTGGTTGATGGCAAGCTGAACATGGTCAGCAGTGCCCTGGCAGCCAGGAGGGCCACCCATGTGCTGGGGGCATCAGCCAGACAAGGGAGGGGATTGTTCTGCTGTGCTCTGCACTGGGGCAGCCCCACCTCGAGTGCTGGGGGCAGCTCTGGGCGCCATAATAGCCTCATGCAAGGCTAAAGAGTGTCCAAAGGAGCACCATGAGGGAAAGGTGCATCACACAGGGAGTAGCTGGGCAGTGGAACAGGCTCTCCAGGGCAGTGGTCACAGCATCAAGCCTGACAGAAGTGTTTGGACATTGCTCTCAGGCACATGGTGGGATAGTGCTGTGCAGGCTAGGAGCTAGACTCGATGATCGCTGTAAGTCACTTCCAACTCAGCATATTCTGTGTTTTTCCACACATTCTGTATCATTCACTATCTAATTTCAATGCTCACCGATTATTATGCATTAGCTAAATCCTAAAGTTCTTCTTTCATGTAACTGAGGCAACTGAAGACAATACTGATCATGCTTCCAAAAAATCTGAATTAAAACCACATAGATGTACTTTTACGCCACTATTTGCTCCTAACAACTTCTATCACTACTACTGCAAAGAATAGCTTTCTATGAATACAATCCTTGTATTCTACTTACCTGTATTTTTTAGCAAGGGTATCCCTCTCTGTTTTCTGGTTTGCAAGTATTTCATTCAAAGTGTCTTGTATCTGAGACAGCGTTTGGATATACACATCTGCTCAATATTTTGAAATAATCAAAATTATGATGTGATAAGAAGTAGGAAATAATTTCATTAATAGCATTTTCAGTGTAGCAAATACACAGCCAAAGTATAAAGACATTGCTAGAGCAGTATCTTATACTGTAATGCAAGCTGGTAGCTCCTAACAATTGGAGCACTTTTAATGAAATTCTTACAGAAATAATTAAATACAAGTTTAACTTTAAAAAATTAGCAGAAGTACTAGAAAATTCTGAAGCGCAAGTACCTTGTTTAGGAAATTATTAAGAGAAAAAGAAATTAATTGAAGAACTGCCCTATGGATGATAAGCCCTGAAAATTTTCAAGCTCTTTGTATTGCAAGTAGCTACATAACATGGCAATTATATTGAGGCTACCTGCGGAAGTTACACAATCCTAACAAAGTGCCTAAACCTTTCATTTGAAGTATTACGAAATAGCTTAATGAACCTAGACTGCTTCAAGTTGCATTCAAAGGTAAAAGCGTATCTGTCCCGGTTTTACACAGTTTCCAAGTCATATTATAAAGTTAAATTATAAAGAAGAGCAATTATAAATTCTTCTCTATACACTCTATCTTGTAGACATATAAATGAGGGTTAGAAGTCACAACCAGTGGATACCACTGGGATAATTTGCTAAAATTCTAACCTAATTCCTGAAAGTCAATACAAGCTTTACATAATCAGCAAAAAATGAGAAATTACAATATTAAATTGGAATTTGTAAAATGTTTCCCCAAACATTTTTCACAATACCTACCAGTATTTGCCTACTTAGTAATATGTAAATATTGCTCTTATTAAGGCAGTTTAATAGAAATTTTGTATCTGTTTTTTACAGTAAATTTCACTGCATGGAAATACCTTGAGATTTTAGCCTTTCTTTTGTCTTAGTTCAATCTTGTGCCTCATCAATAGTAATGACTACGACTTAGTTTAAGAGGTGCTACATTACTAATGCTTTTGTCAGTAGTGGTAACAGATCACCATGTTAATTTCTCTCATACCCCTGAACAAGAGAAGTCTGATTACCCCTGAAAAGGAGAAGTCTGATAGTTCTTTTTGTTCATTCATGAAATTGCTCTGATGTCTGTGCACAGGTGTCTGTCTGTTGTATTATCTACCTATCGGCCAAACATTTTTCAAAAAAACACCTCTTAATTATCCACACCCCATAAATCTGAGTTGGAAGTAATCCACATAATTCCATATTTCACATTTATTTTTAAAGGGATACATTTTCTTGTAAATACCATTTGAAAGGTTTAGCCTGTATTTAGGAATATGAATTTAAAAACAAATCCTTTCTTTCTGTCAGTAGGCAAAACTGCTTCTTGAGTATGAGATGCTCCAATTACACAGCCCTGCCTAGATGGGTGAGGGCAGCTGGGGAGTGAGATCTTGGTCAAAGTCTTTCTGCCAGGAAGCTATGCCTCTTGAAGCATCATGGCATGGATACAATAGACTTCAACAGATCCACAGCAGCAGCATCACGATCACCTAAGTCACTGTCACTTAGTAAATTCTTGAGATTATCTGAACTGAGATTTGACAGCCTAAGACAAATTACACCTCTGGGCATCAGCATCTCTGAAACTGCCCACCATTCACACTGTCTGCTGTAAAGAATTCTCTTTTTCCCTCTCATAAATTACTTTAGGCTCCTGGAAGTCTAGCCACTTCAGAATAAAAATGCTGCATCTGCTACTTTACCTACAGACATAGCTGTTCTTGGTTGTGCAGGGGCTCATGTGCTCATAATTGAATAATGCTACCAGAAGTATGCATTCTTATCTAATGATCCCTTTTTATATAATTAGGTTGACTTGAGACACATGCCTCCAAGTGACATGCCTTCCTTTTCTGTCATAATATTCATTCCTGTGTAACAGAAAGTACTTTGGGAAGTGCCCACTCCTGAGAGGTGTTATTAAGGTCTTATTCTCTGAAGCTGTATTTTCCAGAGGAGATTCAAATATATTATGTGCCATAGTGTTTTAAAAACAGTTATATTGCCAAAGATATTTACCCACCAAAAATAGGTGAAACACTTCAATTTATGTCTACCTGCATCTTTTGAAGTTCTCAACTCAAACAGGAACAGTTCTTCCTGCTTCTTTTCTGCATCCTGTATGGCAGCAACAGACTCCTGTTAACAAACACACAAATTACCATAAGAAGTAGAACCAAGTGCACCACACAAAACAGGCCATGACACCTGGCCTGCAGTTTAGGTATTGTAGACTCAAGTAATTCCAGGTTGGGGATTACTGTGTAAAGGCAGTGGGGCACTGGCAGGACAGAGGTACACAGTAACAAGAACACGCTCTGCAAGGGGCTGTCACAGTCTGGGTTTTCTGTGGCATTCAAACTAGTCCATGCTCACAGTCTTCCAGAAACTTCTGAGAGTAAAGATTGGACAGTGAATTTCACCATGACAGCATCATCTAGACAATGTAGGCATAGGTTACCGACACCAGGAAAAGCTAACAATTTGTGCAAAAATTTTCCTTGTTGTTTTGTGGTAAGATAAACAATATCTAAATATCTTCATCATCATGATGGCAATTCATTACTGTTTCAAAAAGAAACATTCTGGAAATGCCATTAAAAGCTTCAGATCTCACAACCTTTTTTCCTATTTTTATAAGCAGTAAGAAATCTATGTCACTATTGGATACTGTTTCCACAATAAATTTAAATGCACAGGAACAGAGAGAGGTGATTATAAACATACTCATCTATGTAAATCACAACTCATCTTCTATAACTCTCTGCATGATGCTGTTTTTACACGCATTTCAATGGATTATTTATTTAAATTATATTTATATATTTTTCAGTCATCAAATGTCACTATGCAGTTGTACACCACAGAGCAGTTTAACAAAATCGTAATCTATACTTACCACACTGTATTTCTCATGTTGTGTCTCCAAAGCTGCATCATCACTTTTGTAGCAGTCATTACAATGACGTTTTGATTTTTCCTCTCCACAATTAAGAAAAAATAAATAAAATTTAAAATTAATTTGCAGGAGTACGATAATAATATACATTAAAAAGATGCAATGACATGCAGTTAGCACACTAAAATAGGTTAAAAAGATACAATGGCAGATCAACTAATCAAAAATATCTTGTATATGCAAAAGAGATCAAATTTAGGTAGCATCAAGAAATTAAAGCCACCACTTTCAAAACCAGTCATTTCCCTTCCTGTGAAGGGAAATACAGATAATAACAAAAAACTGAGTATCCAAGTATGTTCTTTTTACAAAAATCTGAGTATCCAAATATGTTCTTCTTCCGAATGTTTTCTTTCTTTTTTTTAAAATACAGATAATAACAAAAATCTGAATATCCAAATATGTTCTTTTTCTCATTCTCTCAGAAAAAAACAAAACCCACCCACATGCTATTCTCTGTAAATAAATAAATAAATAAATAGCATTCAATAGTTAACGGAATTAAAAATATCTGTGTCAAACTATTGAATGTATAATTTTTCCTTAAGACTACAGGGTAATCCTATGATTTATATTACATACCAGCAACTTCAACGGTTTGAACAGGAAGTACAGAGTCTGTAGCACCGTATGACTTCAACAGTTCTTTCATTTCTTCATCACAAGCTTGATTCAAAGCACTTTCTCCTGAACCATCCCTCTCATTGGGATTTGCTCCATGCTGCAGCAGAATCCTGGCTGCCTATTATGCATTTTTGTTATTTGTACGGTGGTAATCCTTGTTGTGGACTTACTGTACAACTACATGTGTTATATCTAACATACATCACAAATAATACAGGTTCTCTAGATATTCTAGAGAGTACGTAAGTAAATAAGATACTCTACAATCATTATACTTGCAATCCAAATTTAAAAATCCCAAATACTTGGCTATTGTCAACACAGTTTTCTATCTTACATTTCTTACATTTTTCCATTAAAATACACAAATAACTCACAAATTTTCACAAAACACGTAATTTTTATAGTACTAATTTTTATGATTTTATGGTAATACAGAACAATTACAAACCATCATGTATCTAAATTAAGAGCAGCTGGTCAATTGCACTAAGACCAAAGTGCAGAACAGAAGTGCATTTCTTTCTTTAAAATTGGTTTTGGTTTCATGCACTGATAATTTTTTTTCCTAATTCCAAAAAACTTGAAGTTTGCTTAATCGCAGAATGTAGAAATCAGATTAGTGGCATCAGTGGAATCATTTACCCTCTAAATTCAAATCATATGAAAGTACTGATGAGGTCAGACCTTGGATGGTAAAAGAATTTTCATATGTATGACTTCTCAGCTTTAGCATTTCTTCCTATTTCTTACACTCAGAGAGCAGTTAAGTAGGAAAATGCATCAGAACAAGAATGCTGACTCAAAGTTCAGGATGTTCTCTTGTTGGTTTTCCCCCAAAATACTGAATAATACACTTATACCTTTGCAAGAATCCTACTGATAGTTTGGCTCCAAGCCTGTGAAATCATCCCCTTTGTTCTACCCTTGGTCACAGAAAAAGATAAATGTCATGAAACATGAATTGTCCTGACAGAAATAGAAGAAGTATGTTTGAGCCAATTTGGCGTCACCTTTACACTTCAGTTCCCCAGAATTCACTCTGTCAAAAGAACATTTTATTTATTTCTGTGGAGTGCTGGGCACCACAAGTCAAGACGAATGTGAAGGTCCTTGAATGTGTCCAGAGGGCAACAAAGCTAGTGAAAGTGCTGAGAGACGTGTTCTATGGTGAGCCACTAAGGACTTTGGGCTTGTCTAGTTTGGACAAAAGGAGACTCAGTGACCTCACTGCTTTCTGCAGCTTCCTGAGCCTGGAAGTGGGGAGGGAGATACCCATCTTCTCCTCCTGGGATCCAGCAACAGATGAGTGGGAATGAGTCTAAGCTGTGCTAGAGGAGTTTGCCTGAGAGGTAGTCAATGTCTCAAGGCTGTCAATTTAAAGGAACATTTGGACAAGGTTAATATTATTTAACTTCTGGTTGGCTCCAAAGGCATCAGGCAGTTGGACTAGATGATCACTGCAGGTCTATTCTAACCAAAACAGTCTGTTTTACAGAATCACAGAATGGTTTGGGTTGGAAGGAACCAGTTAATAAAAAATTGTTTATTTTTAAACAAGATCAGAATCTTTTCTTTACAAAAATAATTTTTTTTACAATTAAGGTAGTGAGACACTGAAACAGATTGCCCACAGAAGTTGTGATTACCCATCTCAAGAAATGTTTGAAGTTTCGTAGGACAGGACTTTGGCAAGCTAAGCTAGTGAAAAGATGTCCCATCAACGACAGAGGCCCTTATGGCTACGTGCTATTCTCCTCTCCTGCTCAAGCCACAATCACCAGTGGTGATAGATGCATCCAGCCWACTCCACACTTTGGGGGGGAAAAAGGGCACTGTGAACAGAATCTTATTGGTATGGAAATATGACTGTGAGTCAATGACCTTACTTCATAAATAGCTCCCAGCCCAGGGCCCCTTGAGCTTTCTCCCACAGCAATGGGCTGCACACCAGGATCTCCCTTTGAGTAGGGACACATCTCAGCATTACTCCTTGAGGCACAGAAATTCTTGTCACAACAGATTCTCCATAATTGATCCCAAACTTTGAAATCTTAGCTAAGTGATAGAAAGGACTGATTGTGAACATACAGTCCTCTAGACATAAACTGCTGACTGAGCCTGGAATGAAGTCTGGATCTAGCCATCTGAGAAGGAGTTTGGAAAGCAAGGGGGTCCTTTCTGAACATCATGACTCAACAGGAGGGTGCCTCCTTACAGTTGGGACCCTGCTCTCTATGCAGTAAACAATAGAATTGTGTTAAACAACTGTCCCATTTATCAGTGAACTTTGTTAACTCACTGTTTTATATCACTAAAGCATATAATTTGTTCTCTCTTAAGTGCAAAGTGCATCACTCCCATCTGCAGCAGCACTGAGCTATCAATAAATTAAGAATGCTCAACTTTAATACTGTTTTTAAGAAGCCCAAGTCTGACAAAGAACCACAGGGAGTTTCTGAATTTTTATGATTTTTCTGTTGTATTAGAGAAGTCAACTAACTGTACAATTTCAACTGTCACTACTGAAGAATATTTTTCTCTGATTTACATCACTTAAAGAATATTATTTCCTAAATGCAAACCTACACTAAAATTATGTTTGTAACTTTAATGAAATGTGGATTTTGCTTTGCTGACCCTCTGCTGGAAATTTGTGTTAGGAAATCTTACGTAAAAGAAAAATATACCTCCAAATAATTGCCTGAAACAGCATCGTGTATTGGTAAAACACCACAGAGACTTCTGCTGTTAACATCAGCACCTGCTTTCAGTAATTCAAAGATCACATCAGTAAATCCTCCATTAGAGGCTTCATGAATTGCTGTCCAACCTAATAAAAGCAAAATAACACAGTATGCATCTGATCTGGAAAGATCCACAAAGGTCACTAATTAGTAACTACATTTTGCTGCATTTAAGATAAATCTTACACAAATAATCATAAGGAAAAGCCAAGGTAAATAATTTTATGTGCATTCAGTTTACTTCAAAGAAAAACTCATTCAATATTAAGCAGAAGAACATTGCTTTCTTTTCTACTGCAGTAGAAAAATAATAGAAGAAACAAAATTGGAGTAGAAAAACTCTAAAAATTCAGGAGCACAGTATTAATAATCTGATTTCTAATACCAGTAGCATTTTATAATATCAAGTCTGTCAGACTTGATAGTATAGAATAGTATCCATTATGAGACTATGAAAACAGAAACACGCTATATATTTAGGTARGAAAAAGGAAAACATAATCTTGTAGTCTGGTTTTTTTCCTTATTTCTTAAAGGAATAAGACCTGTCTGAATGTGCTTCATGCATATACTGATGCACATTAGATCCACCAAACTTAAAGTTCACTTCTGTACACATCTCTGAAAACATGCTCTTCAGCAGAGTAAAAAGACCCTTCAGAGAAACAGTCAACATTACCTCCATACTGACATGAAAGTTACGTATTCATTCAGTGTGCTTGCACTTGTTTAATGACTTCCTTTCCACCTCAAAATTTTAAGCCAAGAATCTGTAATTTTATTAACATTATGCAAACAATATATACATGTCTATACTACAGATTATGTAAAATTGTAGTATAAAACAAGCTCAGAAGGGAATAATTTTTAAACCTGCATAGTCCTGTTCATTGACAGAAATTCCAGATGATATTAGAGTCTTCACCAAAGACACATCTCCTCTCTTAGCAGCAATATGCAGCTGAGTTTCCCCTTTTCCATTTCTCCTAATTTTCATCTTTCTCACAGCTCCTCTCTTACAGGTACCAGGTACAATTACAGCTGCTTCCCTGGTAGATTCTAAACAGATATTGGATGTTCATTAGAATTTTTTTCACAAAGAATGCTTAAGTATAAACAGAAAATTAAACTTTGTAATTCATTTGAATTACTGTAAATGTAAACACTCTTGCTTTAATTATTCAATAACATAACCGACTATAACAAAAAGTTAAAAGGTACTGTGGTAGGTCCTGTGCAACAGGTCAAATGACAAGCAGATCCTATACTTAACAATTTCCAGTTAAAATCTAGATGATTCAAAAAGGGTACAACAAATTAGGAAGACACAAGAAAGGTAACAAGGTTGAAATTTTATACTGTATAGAGGTAGAGAATATGTTAGGTTTCTCCATGGACGGCTTTCAAGTTAGCAGGCTGCTAAATATATAAACTACACACGTAAAGATATGTAAAAAACTATAAAAGTGGAGACTTTTTATTGCACCGCTCCTTATCAGTTGCTAATTCTGTATCAGGGAAAATACAGGTGTGTAATACATATATATATATATATACACATATATATATATATTTTAATATATATTCTTTTATATATAAAATATATTTTTATATCTTTTTATATATGTATACATTATACATATATATACACACAAAAGTTTTTTTTACAGCTATGTGAAAAACTTCTTAGATTTAACAGTAGATGTAATCTGTTTCTTAGGAAGTAGATTACAAGATTACAAGTTTAGAGGCATAGATAAATCTATCATTTAAACCTGTGCACAAGAGGACCCATAATTGCAAATAAACTTGATTTATTCCTTATTGGTTCACAAAGCAAACAACATTCACTTTAATGATATCATGTGGTCATCAGAGAGGTTCTAATTCTGAAGCTTCAGGTAACAATCTACCAAATTCTAAGACACACAACAGAAAAAAGAGATTAACAAATACTTATCATATATATCAAAAGTAAGGACAACCTCCTCTTCAAACTGGTACTAAAGAGACAGGACATATAAATCTTTCAAAGCTCTATCATCCGTGCTAAATTTTTCCAAACTCCTGTTCCTTTTATCATACTACTCAGATATTTTTTAAGAGTTTACTGTATTCTTTCTCTGATTTCTTGAAAATACGTAATTTATTCAAAGAACATAGAAGTTTAAGGTTTTCAGTGAGCATTCTGCAACTCTTATCCATGTTTTTTTTTCTCCTTTTATACCTATGAACAATTAGTTGCTGCATCTTCCTCATCTCATCAAACAAGCTCTTTTCTAAAGTATTTCCAGTCAGCATTATCCATTAGTATCAAACATCTTCTGTACTTGACACCTGCCCTTCTTCAGGCACCTCCTGCCTTCTAGAAAACTGGCTTTTCCAATGTTTCATTCAAAGTAAACTATGGAGCTTGTCACACAAGACTGTTTGGAAGAACAAGAAAGACAGACTGAAGTGATAGTAGAGACAGACATATAGTGAGGATATACCCATCATGGTTTTAAATGAGCTCACTGTAGGCTGTTCAAACCTCTGAGAAAGCATTCAGGCAACCCTTTTTGCACTGACACTGCTTGGCCTACACTCTATTGGCAACAAGAAAAACTCAAGAGCTCTTTTTTTAAGTGAAAACTTGAGATTCTAGAGCACACAAAGGCCATCACTTTATTAAAATACTCATCCAATCTAAGACCTACTTTACCATAAGATAATGTCTTTTGTCTAAAAGCTTCCGAACTCCAAAAGCAATCATCCATTTTCTGATTCTTCCTTTTCTTCCCTTTTGATTCATAGGAGAATGTCCTAGGGAATTTTTACAGACATTGAAGGAAAAAAAAGGGCACACAACAGCCCATTAAGCTAATGAACCTTAGCAATATTGGCTGCAACTGAACAGAAATAATTGCAAAGTTTTCCAGTTAAATTGTCATGCACAACAGCTTGCTTCACGGCTGTTAGGAAACATTTGCAAAAGCATGATGGGACATTGGTTTGTGAATTGCAAAATGCTGGTTCTCTGTAGGATGCATTGCCAGGTGGGTCACGAGAAGAAAAGATCCAGATCTTGGCAAATACAAAGTCCAGTCAGCACAGCACAAAGATAAAATGAAAAGATTACTGTAACTAGCAATCAGGTTGGATTAGGCTGACATACCTCAGCAACTTCAAGGACACTGTCCTTCAATACCTCCACATGGGTCTATGAATAATTATTTCCACAGGTTGAACTATAAGAAAAGAAGCAAGCTGTTTGTACCTTCCTTCTGTATAAGCAGAATGGAAATGCTGGAAGCCTAGTACGTGACTGACTGTAGATGAAAGTGAGACTGTGTCAATTGTGAAGAAAATATTTTTATTCAATAATAGAATAATAGAAGGAAGACGAGTGGGACATAGAAGAAATCAGACGGGAAAAAAAGGCCAGTTCATGACAAAAAAGTATAAGAGAGCAAAAAATCTGAAAACCCCACAACTAAGAAAATATCCCATTTTTCACTTTATTTCTACAGCAATCTGAATGCCATTGTCCTGGACTCCAAATTTATTATGGCCTTCAACTGTATGAATGGCTATACTTTCTTGCACCATCTCTGAAATGGCAACACTCTCCTGGTATGAAGGGAATAATTAAATTTATCAAATAAAATATTACCTGAAGAATCTCTCATGAGGAAAAAACTAGCCTGGGACATGCTATCCCAGAGAAGACCAAAATATAAGACCCGAATTTGAAACAAATCTTTTTAAAATCATAATGGCACAAATAGAAGGCAAAAAAGGTTTTAAGAGGGAAGGGATCCTATCAGAACTACAGTTCTGGTTTTAGTAAGTCTTGAGTACCGTGGTTCTCTCGTTATAGAAAGAACCAAAGTACAGAACGTGTGCCAGCTTTATCAAAAAATCTGTAAGTGAAAATATTTAGAGGTTAAGATGAGCTGGAGCAGGGCTCTAATGTGATCATAAGGCTACAAGATAAATGCAAATCTTAGACATGGGATGAAAATGCTAAACAAAAAACTGCATGTGCAGGCAGAAGAAAATAGAACTACCAGAGGATGCTAGATCCTTATTCTCAAGGAAGTAGGTTTCTATCTATACTATAGCTAACCCATAGGTACCACTACAATCAAAGTCTATGTGGATTTGTGCCTGATGAGGCTATATTCTGCATGTTATCATATTCTATAAAATATAAGTTGATCTTTGTGTGCCAAATACATGAAATAGAGGCCTGTTCTTTCATCTGTGACGCATAAAACAGTTAACTAAAGACCGATCAAATTTATTTGAAACTGCTGTTTATATAACATACTTAAGTAAAGATAAGCTTAAAGTTCTCACTTATGATCCTGCAACCCATCAATGACAATGCTGAAAGACTGACGAATGTAACATAAACAAAATGTGCATTCTGTAAAATGGAGCGCAGATATTTCTGGAACAACTTAACTATTTACTAGAGTATTTGCTCAACATGCTATATATTTCTTGTCAAAATTTCCCTTATACATTTCAAATAGCCTTCCTCGTGTACATTTGGAAAAAAAACTCCACTGGTTTATAAAGTATTAACTTTTCACCTGACTTCTTAGATGTTTTCTGTTTTGATGCTTGACTCAATTGTGATTGATTAGATGAAAGCTTCTTATTGCTGCTACTGGAATATGAGGCTGCCTTTGCTTTTTGGCTTGTATCCTGAGGATTTGCATATGCTGGTTCTGACTCCTCCGTCTGTAAGGAAATCTATCAAAACAAAGGCAAAGAGAGTTTTAAACTCAGGGCTGATCCATTAGTTTTATTTCCATTAACATCAGATTATACTTGATTTGTCAAGTTTTGCAAAAAATTATTCTGAAGGTGTTCTCATATGTGTATTTAGACTCCTGTCACTCAAATTACTACTGTTACTCTGCGTGAGACTCTGTTGATCCCTGTCACATCCTGCTGTAACTTTAAAACAGATACGTTGTGAGAGGAAGTCAAAGCAAATCAGTATTAACTGAGAATCAAGCGCTCTTAGACAGTTTTGAGAAATGGATTTGTAAAGGATTCTCAAAACCTGACTGAAAGCTCACACAGTCTTGTACATCTGTATGCAAACTCTGAGATAAGGTGTGCTGACTTAGAAAGGCCACAAAATAGAGATTACATTGTTGAGAGAGATTGAACTAGAAACAAGTTTGAAACTACGGCCTTGCAAAAAGACCAGATATTTCAGAGAAGTAGAACTGTGAAAGATGCATTGTAGCAAGAACACGTGGGATAAAATAATAGGTGATTGGCTTTAGAAGTATTAACGGCATTGTGCGGCAAAAGCCAATACGGTGAAAAGCATTTATAAGGTATTGTAACCAGGAAACAGCTTAGTTTCTAACAGCATGGCGTAGAGTCCTACATCTCTTGTCTCACCCTTCTATGAGATTGATAATGGAATTAAATCTTTTAAAACTCCTCTCAGTTTCCCTGTCTCTGTAGAGCTAGATTTCCCATTAAACAGTCTGAGAATGTTGTGCACATACTTTGTGTCCAGAAACAATGGATGTGAGATAACACAAATCAGTGATCTCCTCCCTTTTACAAAGAAGTTGCTGAGCTTCCACCAGTGCTGCCCTTTTACTCTGTAAATGAATTTTCACTGTACCATTGCTGAATTACATTCCTGTTGCAATACCACCTGACAGCTCAGTTTCTCTACAACATTAAGTGGGAGACAACAATTATGAACAGATATAGCAATAGTCTGCCCCATTTCATTAGGTCCATCATGAGGAAAATATGCTTTCTTTAAAGCTCCTTGGATTGTACAGGGAACTACACTTGAGGTCCATATGACATGAGAGAGTATTTCTGAATAGTTTTACTCTTCGTTGTAGCCTCTGCGATAAGAATAGCCTTTTTTGATCTTGTTGTTTTATTTTTTAAATTTTCTTCCTTCAGAGAAAAGTTCCTAAGAGCTTTATTACTGTGTTTTCTACCGAATTTGTTTTTCTGCTTTGTTCATGCTTAGCAAAATTTCCTTTGATGCTCCAGTATCATCATGTTGAGGTACACTTGCATTTGATTCTATCTCCAAAACAGGCCATATCATTAACTTCATTTTCTGATAAATTGCTTTATTATATACTAAAAGAAAACTGCGCTGCTATGAAATTAACTGATTTCCACTGTGCTGCTTTTTTGAAGTACCAAGAATTTGAGGAACTAAGAAACATGTGTATAATAATGTAAAACTTCATGGGCAAAACAAAACAAACAAAACAATAAATATTACTGAAGTGCTTTAAACTCGTATTTATTTTTGAAAATTGCATGAGTCTGAATTAATGATCTGCCTTTAAAACTGCCTTGCTTTTGTGGTCACAAACCAGAGCTCTAGTTTCACACTTCTGACAAGGCTGTCTGCAATCATCCCAGGAAATTATAAAGAAGGGTAAATAAAACATCAAAACCTCACAGATTTAACTCATGGTAATCTCAAAACCCATCTGGTCCAAAGGTCAGTGACTATCTAGCATGATTACTTTATACTGGAGAGAGAACCAGAACACACATTGCAACATCTGACACAACTACTAAAATTATCAGTTACAAATCTATAGTAATAGGTTTACATACTTAAATGTCTACAGCACCATCTTTATCAATCATTTAATGTTTTAAAGCATAATCTAAAACTATACACCATGGATGCTGTTACACCATAACATTTCAAAGGATGCATAGACTGTACAACTGTGAGTAACAAGGACAGTTATCATCATCACATAAAACTTCAAAAGCTCCAAAAGATGTATCTATGCACACTACATCCTACATTTCAGATATTATCTGTTATCACTGTTGAAAGGAAGAAAATAGAGAGAGAAAATGCAGCTCCTAATGCTAAAAGCTGTTGCACTATATGCAAACATCGACCCAAATCACTGATCACAGTCTTGTCTTCACATGAAGCACCAGCTCCCTCATCCTGCTGAGATCTCACAGCATAATTGTGCAACCCCTACACAAGACAGAGTATTCTCAACCCTTTTCTCTCAAAACCCAGCACAACTTACTCTACACTGAGGCAAGACATAATTATCCTACTGCTACAAGCCAGGCAAAAAATGGCAGTTTCACTAAGGTTTCTGCAAGCACAAACAGGCACTGATGTACCACACTTCCTGTAATTAGCTCTGCAGCACTTGAAAAAACAGCAAGAACCACCATCCATGAGACACCTGCCTCTGTTTTGCATCATCATGAGGCTGTACCTTACCCCAAGTACCAGTAAGGATGAACCTAGCATTGACTGTCACTTTCAGTCCCTGCTGGACATATCTAGTACATTGTGTGCTGGAATTGAAACATACTTCAGAAATATTCATCTGCTTTAGTTTACCGAAGACTGTCAGCAAACTCCTAACAATTTATGATCAAATCAGATTTCTTTGTAAAGATGTACCTGGTGCTGGTTTGTATCTTCTACACGCTGAGTATTTAACATGTTCTTTGAATCATCTCCACCTGAAATGAAAATGAAAGACAGAAAAAACCAGAACTGAAGAGATCATAATTTACTTTACATATACACTGTCTTATGTCTACATCATTGCACGTAACATTACTTACAATATTTAGCTTTCAAGAAAAATTATCAAGCCCATAAGGGTTTTACTGGAACCTAAAACATATCAAGATACAAAATATTTATCAAATGTTGGAGTCTAATCTTTGTTGCAAATAGCATCTTGTTCAAATCATGTTTCAAATTTTCTTGATGGTTAGTGTCCTGAGCAATTATTTTTGAAACTAAGCATAACCCCTGGCTCCTCTCTGTAAGACTTCAGATGTGCTTCAGGAGACCCAAAGAATCTCAGAGCAGATGGCTGAGAGTCCTCACTAGCACCCTATCTATCTAATCTTCATGTCCCCTGACAGCTTCTCAGGGGCAAGCCTGATATTATCTCAGTCTCTTCTCAAGTGTAGTTTTGAGCTCTATCAATGAGCTCTGCTAACTTATGAGCAAAGACCTTCTTCCTTCTCTGAGAAAGGTGAATGCCATCTGACACCAAAAGGCCTGGGGATATCCAGACTGTTCCTTTACTGAAAAACCCAGAATTGTGGCAATGACATTAGCTACAGAGTAATGCATTAACAGACAGCGCTTGCCTGCTTCCAATGTCCCTGCTCACAACTGAAAGAAGAGAGGAAAAAACTGCCTTTCTGAAGTCTCTTGATTATCCCTGGACTACATGTTAAAGCTTTATTGCCATCCATGTGGAAAAGCAGTAAGGGATAATAGTCTGAGGGACTGGGACTCCTTTTGACTTACACATATTACAGCCCACACAAACCCATGGGTGCCCATGGTCTTAATCCTAGCTGTAATCAAGGCTTACCTTGTGCTTGCTTCTGATCAAACAGCCTCCTCCAAAATTTCTTCACAATTTCACGAGTTCTCAAGAATGTAAAAGCCCCAACTCCCTCCTTATCCAATCACTACCTCTAATCCAACTTTTTCCTTACAACCTCACTAGCTGTTACCTACAGTAATATTTTCCTGTGCCTGGCCCTATCAGTAATTAAGGCTTGGCAACCCCTAAGTTCTAGATCTGTTTCCCATTTTTTCTCTTATGGATCCTTCAAAATTCAGATTTCATAGCATTTTAAAACATAATTTTATCTCTATCTCTAAACCGTATCTCATCCATCAGCAAGTCAAGCAGTGCTGCATCTTCCATTTGGATAGATAACTATTGTGTTCCACATCCCCATTTCAATTTTAAAGATAACTCCAGCCCAAGAAAGAGCTGGACGCTTACACTTTGTCAATGTACAGCAACTGTGGAGGGTGAGGAGTGCTCACTGTTAACGCAAGGCATCAGACAATGAAGGCCATTGAGGTACTAGCAGTAATTAACGAAATATAATCCAAGAGATGTTCTAAATTTCTCCATTTAGCAGTGATGCTATGTCAGAGTAATTCTTTCCCACCTGCTACTGAGTATCTTCTGGATTTTGCCACATAACTTTCAAGAAGTTTCATCATAGATGGGTCAGATGCTTCTTCTAATGCACACTTTCCCATCTGATTTTTTAATAAGGGATCAGCTCCATACCAAAGTAATAAGTTTGCCACCTAGGAAAATAAGTTTTTCAGATAATTTTTTTTCTGATAGTATTTTTCAGAATCCTTATACAGGCTTCTCTCTCTCACACTTGACAACATGAGCAACTAAAATCAAATCTCTATTTTAGTTAATACACACCAAGCACTCCCCTAGATGCATCATTATCCTATAGTTCTATTATTTTTATGAATTGTTCCAGTTATTTTTACAATTGTTCCATTGCACCTGATGCCACTAAAACAAGGTCTCTCAAAATACAGGGAAGGATTCATCCTCCCATAGCTCTTAACTGGCAGAAAATAACAGCTGATTTTAGGGTTTGAGTCAGCTTATCCATCTACGATATCCACTTTAGGACAAAATAAACTCTGCTCTAGATGTGTCTATCGTGACTCCTGTGACTGCAAGGGAAGTTTTGACAGCTATTTCTGATGTGCAGTATCTGCTCAAACGAAACACATTGAGATGGTCTTGCTAACAACATTATGATTTTTGAACAAATATAAAGCCTGAATCTATCGTTACTCAAGAAATTACCACTAGCAGAATCTTCCATCAACCTTTGCAAAATATTTTTTTTAGACATGGGAAATTTACAGTCTGATTATTTCATTTCTATGGGTAACTGCAATCTTATTTCAGCATTAATGTAATTTTACTTGTACCTCTATATTTATTTCTTCAGCATCGGTTATCACTTCAGACTGAATTTGACTCACATCCCTCATCTCCCTGTTCAAGTCCCTCATTACTTCTAACCAGATTGCTAATGAGAAAATTTTTAGTGAAGTTTTCTGAACTCATCCATTCTCCCAACCAGAGAGGAAAATAAAAACGGTTCAGCTGGCAGCAAAAGCCCTTTTTGGTTTCACAAGTTGTCCCAAGTCTTTACACTTTTTCAACCAGTAGGACTGAGAACTCTTCTTCCATAACTGGATCATTGAGAGCATCACCACATGGGTGCTCTCCCCTTTAACTTGACCACTAGCAAATCTTTTCTATGCTTACCATTTTCTCTGAAATAACTTGATTTTGCGTATCGCAAGTACAGAAAATTATAAAGTAGTCAAAAGCTGTGTTTCCAATCCACAATAATAAGTTCACACAGAGAAGGTAGCTTTGAAAAACACAGTTACAAATACCATGTTACTGAAAGTCATATTACTGAATCACTATCACTATTTTGTTGCTAGTCAAAAAACAACAAAATAGAACGTGACTGACCACTACAATAAGACAATTTTACTGCTACTGAGTAAACAGAGCACCACCATGTAGTACCATTCTTTCTGGATATACTGCTTGCATAACTTTAACTCAGCTCTGGGCTGAATGAACTTGATGTGCCTCAAGTGATGCAGTTGAGATCAGTGTTCTTCCAATATCACTCAAGTTGCTGATCTGTAAGTATTACCTGCAGAGATGCAGAGCCCTTCATCCACAACCATGAGTATCTTACGTTACAGTCACAAAACTCAGAAATATTTCATAAACCTGGAACAGTCTGTGATGCACAAGCAGCAATTTATTCTTGGGCCTCTCAAGTCTCAGAAAAAATTATTAACCAGAAGTCCACCTTTCCCCTTTGCTCCAGAGAGACTTTTCCAGGAGAAAAAAGTAAGTCTCATCTCAGTTGTGAAAAAGACCAAATGTTCAGGAACAAAACTTATTAGCCACTCCCTCAAAAAACCCTTTAAAATTGGGAAATCAGGAAGAATTAGGCAGCATATAGCAAGTCTATAGAAAAAATCTGCCAGCATATAAAAGGGACACAGAGAACTCCTACACAAATTTGGGCTACACTAGGAACATGCACTGTCAGGTGGAGGCGACCACCACCAGACTGAAAGAGAATCTGCAATTCAGACACAGGCTTATGAAAACATTGCATTTGGCATGAAATTTTACCATTAAATCAAACTGATCATTCAGTTAGTGTTCAGTTTAAGACCCTACAAAATATAAGGCTGTCTTCATAATCCTCCATGTTCTGTGTTAACACATGGGTGTGCATGACTGTGATGACCTGCCATACATCCGTGACTCCTATCCTAAATCATGAAAAAAATGTCATTAATAGTCCAGAAGACTGCTCAAATCAGAAGTTACTCTGCAGGGTGACTACAAAATCAGTGAATGAAGTAGTATTAAGCAGTAGCAATATACTCCTCAGTAGTACAACCATTGTATGAAACAGTTAGAAAATATTTCTCCTTCTGGACAAGTCTTGTTAAGCATGGAGCAGTTTGAATAGAAACCAGGCAGAGATGACTTGCAAACTCCTGAATTTACCTGTAATCTAAAAGGACCAGCCCTGTACAAAAACATGTGACCTTCTGGACTCAAAACCAATAACTTCTCTTCCTAAATAACACTTTGTGTTCAATTCAGATATACCTCATAATGGCCTTCCTTAACTGCATCTTGCAAGGGTGTTATTTGTTCCTTTTGTGTAGCATTAACATCAGCTCCTGCTTTCAAAAGCAGATTTGCTATCCCATAAAAGCCTTCCACACTTGCTATATGTAGCGCAGTCAAGCCTACAAAAAAAACATGTATATCACATTTGGTTGAAAAAAATTTTAGAAATTCATGTCACTTTTAGGTTCTCTCTGATGAAGACTTCACGGAGTATATTGAAATGGTAAAAACTGACGCATTCCAGTAAGACGTATGAAGAAATGTTTATGAGAACGTCACAAGGGTGGGGAGATCTCATGCTTTTGGCAAAATTTCTACCTACTGAGGAAGTAGATGCTGCGGTAACATTAGGTTTAGATCTGATAGGTCCATTATGAAAGGAGATAATAGAAATTATTAATCCCGTATTTTAGTAACTTCTCCTGGAATAAAACATATATGCTATTTTAAGGACAAGGTAATTTTTCACTGCACTCTTTTATTTACATGGCTATGCTGAAGAGGGTAAGTAAGAAACAAGTGACAAAATAAAGACATTAAGTATTTACTACCAAACAAAAATGTTTGTAAGGCCATCCAAGAATTGTTTGAGTGTTCAAATAAATGAAAAATCCCTAGTAAAATTGCATATTCATGCCCAGGCATATGGAAAAAACCCAAGATATCACATGAATTCTACTCTATGAAGGAGCTGTTTAGGAAAAATATGGAATGCAAGTCTTTGAACAGGATTTAGCATAACCATGCATCAGGTCCTTAAACATGCAGGGTGAGAGACATAAGGGAAACACAGAGAGGATTTTCCACTTCCTAAGTTCCAGCTCTGAAACTAACGTGCCCTCCAGAAGATCACTTTGATGGATAGTCTTGATCTTCCAACAATTTTCTGTTTGTTAGGGCCTAATTCACATACTAAATATGTGCATTAATAAAGCTTAGTAAGATTGTTTCAGTCACATTAAGCAAAATTATCTTAATTTCACTAGAGAGAAACTCTCAAGGCTCTTTTACACACAACTCAACCCTGAATATTGTATATTCCTAGTAACCAGGTTTGTTATGTAATCTATTAAAGAGATAATAAAAAATTGCATTTAGGGGAATGTACTAATTTCACTCTCAATAAAAGGTATACTCTACCTGATCTAGTAATAAGACCTGGAAAAACTAAAATTGCCACACATTCAATTAATAATCACTAGAGATTAGCAACATGAGTCTGCAAGGACACTGTGCATGCTCCAAATCAAGAAGAAACACAAGTTTTAGTGTAACTGCTTCTCAGATCCCTCAGGACACTGTGAGTCAAGACTCAAACTTAGAGTACAAGACAGTATCTTTAATATGCTGGCCATATCCTACATGCTGATGTCCAGGAAATAAAAGGAGAAAAAAAATCCCAAAATAAAACAAATAACAGAAGATCCCAAAAACTCAGTAAGGTACTGAAGCAGAGTACCATAGCATAGGAATAAGGAAAAAATACTAGGCTAAGATATGGATAATCACTGGGGGGAAGTTTTAAGAAGGAGAACAGACACAGAGGCAGAATATAATATTCAGAACAATGATCCAAAGAAACCAAGATGAAAATGCGCGCCAAAATGACACAAATCTGTTAAGTCTTTCTGATTACACCTGCCTCGCTGAAAATAAAAGAAGTGAAAGAAGCAGGGCCAGGTCAACCTCTTATCTCTTCAAGGAGTACAACTAAAAGATATCTCGTGCAGCTCCACTCCTTTTGCACCAAAAGAACCAGCAGCCAGAATCTGGGGGATGAAAAGATGGTGGCCTAGCAAGATACGAAAAGGCAGAAAAAGCAAGCAGCTGTGACCCCAAAATCTAGAACCATTGCACTTTAGTACACTTGCCTACTGTGGCTGCAGCTGAACCCACACTATCAGCACTTCTCAGCTGTCAACACAGGGCTTGAACCCTACCAACAAAATATTTTCTCCCCTGCCTCCAGCACACGTTAGTACATATTATGAGTCACTCTGTTAGTTCAAATGTCTCTGCTGTAGAAGTCTGAGATTTGCTGCTGACCCAATCTATCTCTCAATATATTCCAGAAGACAGAGATTTTCAACCTTAATTCTGGTCCATTATATGCCTGCATTATGCAATAGCCTACAACTGCAGAATGTGTTTTCTTCTTTCCCACAGGACAGTTGTGAAATCCTAGCTGCTAACACAATATGGAAAGACTGTAAGAATGAAGTTTTCTAGCAGAAGAGCCAGCTGTCTGAAACAAACTTTTTTTTTTGTTATGGAAATTTTTCAGAGACTAATGGATGAGACAGAGAAATGCAGATTAGGAAGACTCTTATATTTGAAACAACCAAGTAATAATTAAGGCATAGTGAAGTCTTTGACACAGAGTAACACCCACAAAACTGGATAAGGTCAATCGCTTTAATCAAAACACTAACAGACGGTTGCTCTTTGTCAAGATTTTTTCCCTGCCCAAGACAAAGAAAAAATGGAAAACACCAAGCAATCACAACTTTAAAAATTCAAAGCCGTGCTCAACTTCTCTCAAGATGTAAAGGGTGAAATCAAAGTTCCTGGAAAAATTTAATAGGGAAAATTATATCTTGACATCTCAAGTTGACCCCTGGAATGGACAAAAAATACCCCCCAACATTAAGACCTATGAAAGTGATTATTTAGTGAACTGTATTTAATGACTGTTTCGTGATAAGCGTGCATGGAATCATGGCATGTATGTAAACCTAATTGCATCACTTTGTAACTTTTCCAAGTGCTTAACTTCTCCCTCAAAATTTTCTTGTATACTTTTATAACTAGATCTACATGTTTTCCCATGAACAAGTACTAAGTTAAACCAACATAAATTTAATAATCAGTTGACCTGTTACAAATTTACACTTGTCCACTGCACAAACTCATTATATATGCTTTTATTAGTTATGGGCAGGTATTTGTACTGAAAATAGTATTTTAGTACAATTGCAACTTACCAGCATAATCCTGAGCATTTACATTTCCACCGGCTTTTATTATCCTACGTACGAGGTTTATGTCTTGGTGAATAACAGCTCTATGTAGTAAGTTCTCACCATACACATTCCTCCTGTGGATTGTGGAAAGTGAAAGGGGGCGAGCTGGATTTACGGAATTCCTAACAAAGGCTTCTCGTTCTGAAAAATAATGTAAAAGATCTGTTGCACAGAAAAATATCTTTTCTCTCTTATCTTGGCTTCACTTTATATCAAAGTTAGTAAATAAGCTTCCTGAAGAAACAAATGTTCAATCAATCTAGTAAAAAGGAAAATCTCAAAAAAAATCATAAATTGAATAATAAGGCCATTTAATAAAAGATGTCATAGTGAATTTCATAACAAAACTCCAACTGAAATTAAACACACAGAAATAAGAGTATGTAGCAATGTTTTAACTTCAGACTTTTCTAGTGACATTTTTGCAAGGTGCATTGCTTCCCAACGGATAATAAAATCACAATTTTGCATTCAAATCATAATAAGGTGACCATTCTAATAACTATTAAGTTATTAAATAATTTAACTTTTCTTAAAAGTAAAATTTATGCACCATTCTTTTTTACTCTTCTATCTTTTAAAGCCTCTGCTTCATGAGAAAGTATTTACACTAGGATTGATATTAGCTGCCTCAGGTTATCTTTTCTCATTACTTCACAACCAGCTCAGTCATTTCTGCAATGAATGAAAGGCGAATATGAGGTCTAAATGTAAAAAGTAAAATTTAGAAGAGACTGCTTTTAATGTTTAGTTTAGTATTTAACAAAACAAACACTATCTCCCATTACGCAGTCATCACACTTTTCAGCTTGGCTTAAATTATTTCCAATACACAGATGAGCTGCTCTGTACTTCACCAGCACTGCTATTCCAACATCCCTTAAACTGTAGGGAAGAGTATCCTGGCTACTGGCTCTGATGAAAAACAAGGAGGGAAGAAAGAAGGGAAGAAAAACCAGGAGACTCATTTGAAGATAAACATAGTGCAGGCCTAGGCCATTAATTCATCTACTTATAAAAACTCCTAGGATTATACACATTGCTCCTCTCCACAAGCTGTATCAGGTGTGCCTCACAGGACCTCCACCACGTGCCAGTGATACCTTAAAGAACCTGGAAATGAAAAAACCACACTTTCAAGGCAATATTAGTATAGGAGATAATATAAAGGCTGGTCTTTATTGGAGGCCTCCAGGGGCTGATATGGAAAATCCACATCCCCACATGGGGTGAATACAGTTTTATAAGTTTAGCAAATTAACATAACTGACAAAAATCCTCAATTAGAGACATAAGTGGTGAGGTAATTCCTGCCCAGTTCAACCCTATTCTGAATCCTCCCACCTCAGAGAGGAACTAAATTTTGTTTATGAAAATGTGTCTCAAAGAGCTGGTTTCAACCTTGGCTCCCAGGAAGAACCAAGGTAGGATAGAGGCCTTGGACCCCCAGCCTGGAACCTTTGGAATGTATTTTGTCTTTCTGCCTATCACGGTAGGGAAAAGGTAGGGAAAAATAGTAGGACTAACTACGAATACAATAATGGGCTACAATGCTACATATATAAGTGTAAAGAATATAGAGAATAGATAAAAGCAAAAAAGGCAAAAATCAATTTGGTATCACCAGAAATAGACCATAAAACCCATAGTTCTTCTAGAGATGTAACTCACACAGCCTGATGTTTTGTGCACTGTGATACACTGTGAGCTTGGACTAATTCCAAACATTCTTAAACTCTTGACTCTGAATAGATTTTTAGAATCTAATAGATAGGGTTTCCCTCAGCTGAGAACACAGTCCCTCTCCGCTGTCCAGCCTTGTAAGACGTCAATTGTTTAAGACAAGCAGTCACTAGTCAAAGCTGGTCTAAACCAGCCAAGCAGTTCAGGAGGGATTAAACTGCAGAGACATAAACAGAATCATGTGCAGTTTTATGTTACACTTTACCTCATTAAAATCTTCCTTGAAGGGATCTATATCCCACTACTTCCACTTGCCTTCCCTAGAGCTTCCATGTGCCTGACCTTGTGAAAAACAAGTGACACATGCAGACCCAAACCAAAATTTATTATGGGGCAGTTTTTAGAGTGAATTATCAAACTAATATAACTCATGTGCTCTTAAAAAGTCTGATGTGAAAGGGAGGTAAGCTTGCTAAATTGGTTTACCATGAAGCTACCTCTATAGACAGTGAAACTCTTTCTGCAGAAACCATTCTAAAGAATCAGTAATTTGTTTATTGAGTGGAAAATAGCAAGTTGATTTGAAATAGATGAGCAGTTCGTCATTCAACTTTATATCTCATCAAAATGGTGCTTCCACTGTGAATAAGTAAAATCCTGCAACAGAGAATTAAATCCTGTTAACTGGAAGTGGACTTCTTCATGTTTTTTAAGATCTGTAACATAACTGTTGCAATTCAAATACTTACAGATTTTGTAAGATGTTTAAATGATTGTAAGTAAATGGGAAAACCCAATTTGAGTGGACTTAAAACAAAAAAAAACCAAAAAATTCAACAGGTAAGACCTAATCTTAAAGGTGCTGGAGTGAACACTTGAGTGAGGATATTCTTTATTGTCCCACAAAATTCCTCTGCAAGGTCAAGAACCAAGAATTTCTCTGCATGTACCTTCAAAGGATGAAAAACAGAAATCTGTCTCTCTAACAAAGAATATTCCAAATAAAAATACTTCAAAAGAGAAAAGAGAGTGGTAGTAAAGGCCCTCTAATCCTGTAGACAGGGTAACAACAACAGGCATTCAAAATAGAATAAACCATTTTGTATAGGTAAATTCTTGGGGATGGCACTGCTCTGACTATGATTTTGCACACAACACTACATGGCAGAAGGATAAACAAATGGAGCTCAGGATCTATGTTTTCACTCTGCACAAAAACAATTCTCCTTTTCAGTACACACTGTATTTTTTTCATATAAAACACTAATAAAAATTGCATTCTGAAAAACATCTCATGATTCTTATGCAAACAAGTTAATCTGTTAGGTTGCTAATGTAAGGGTTTACAGAAGAAGGGAAATTATCAATAACTTTAATTACTAAAATGAATGTTTATACCATATTTTTAAAATAAAACCATGCCACAATACATTGGAAAAATTATGAACTATATTTGATTCAGTATATTTGTTCAAATAATAATCTGTATTATAAAAACATAGAGTATCTTACTCCGTTTGTTGTCAATTCTCTTGCTCCTTCTCCTCTGATTAGCTTCTGCATACTCGTTCAGAATTATTTCTTGCCATATGGTAGCTTCTAGATCCTGCTTGTCTTCAGAAGGAGATTTCTGAATTTTACTAACAAGAGATTTGCTTAGAATCAACAAAAATATTCTTTATATAAATCAGGAGATCACAGGAGAGCTAAGATTATGAATACATTTGATTTCAAAAGGAACTCTGTAACAGCAGGCTAACTTAGGTAGTACTGAATAAGGAGTACATCAGGAGAGAAACTAACTCCCAGATCTTTAAATAAAGAGTAAAAATCTCTTTGATCATTTACAGTCATTCAAATGACAAATGAGTACTCCACATGCATTGTATCTATTATATAAATATATATAAAATAATTAAAGAATTATTTTGCATAAATTTCTCATACCTAAAATGCTTAGCTTTGTTTCTTTTTATACTGCCACTGTGAGCCATTCTTGCTGTTTCTTCTAAAACTTGGTGATGAGAGGAAACAATCTCTGTACTTTCCTGAGGAGGTCTCACTTACCTTGATGCTGTTTGGGCTGTTTCTGCACATGCTGCAGGCTCCACCGAATATGAATGTCCCTCACCAGTTTGTTTTTCACTAAAGGTGGCATCCAAGCAATCTGACATTACTTCCTCCTCTCTCTGCTGACCACTCACAGGCTGTGACAAAAAAAGAAATACTAGAAGCAACTGGTATACATGAAATTAAAACAAAGCCCATATGTAAAAGAGCTCCAAGAACACTCTTTTTTAAATTGTATGCCCACAGAGAATTGAGGGATTGCTTCTGTGACTAACTGGAATTCTACAGGTATGAAAGACAGAGGCTGCCACAGGAGAGGCAATCCTGAAGAGGTATGCCATGCAATGTGTTCCTCGCAGAATTAACCAAAAGAATTAGGCTACTCAGAGTCACAACTTCAAATATAAATCTAGGCTGGATGACAGCAAACAAAAGTTGTTCTATCTGAAAGTTATTTGATTGGACATTTGAAATGACAACAGATTAATTTCAGTTTCCTATGGACATGAGCTCTCATCCTAAAAAACAAGATGATGCTTGAGGCATCTTAAGATAGCCCATACTATCTCACTGCTGCAGAAGCCTAAAAAATTTACACAAAGTGAGATCCCTGTTTCACCTGAAGTTCAGTAACTCCCAGCTGAGCAGCTATTTCTAAAGATATACTATACCTGAGCTGCAGCCACCACAGCTGAGATTCACTTCACTCACCTTCAACCTTCTGAACGCCAGGTACGTAGATGACACCAGGCATCCTCATTACCCCACCACTTGTAAAGAGGAAGAGCCACTCAGAGATGATAGAGATTCACCCCATTCCAAGTTGTGCAAAGGAGAATCTAAATGATTCATATATACCAGACACTTAACTCTAACCGCACCGTAAAGACAGGTCACCACATGGCAGTTAATTGGAGTTGCTTGAGTTCATTCACTGTTTTAGCTATGTGACTGGGACATGCTGCCAGGTATCACTCAAGCTCCTGAAACCTGGGTTTAATAGTTTATAACATACTTGAGTAATGCTGAAAGCTTTCAGGACACACCCTCAGCACACACGCATAGAAATTCTTCCACAATGATGTGGGAGAACTGGTTAGTCCTTTTTTGCGATACAAACACAAATGGAGAATGCACTGATTTATTTTTTTTAATTGTCATATTTAGCAGAGAAGTTACTAAAGAGGCTAACTTCCTTCTTAGAAATGGTCCCTCTGAGTCAAGAGATAACGCATGTTAACATGGGATGTGGGGTCGTTTAGCCTGAGGAAAAGGATTCTCAGCGGCACCTTTAATGCTCTCTACAACTACCTGAAAAGAGTTTGTGGTGAGGTGAGGGCTGGTCTCTTCTTCCTGGTAAAAAGCAATAGGACAAGGGGAAGTGGCCTGTACTTGTGCCAAAGAAGGCTTAGATTGAATATGAGGAAAACTTTTTTCACTGGAAGTGTGGCTAGGCACTGGAACAGGCTGACTAGGGAAGTGGTGGAATCACCATCTCTGGAAATATTCAAAATACAGGTGGATGTAGTACTTGGGGACATGGCTCAGTGGTAAACACAGTGGTTCATGGTTGGACAACTGGACTTGATGATCCCAAAGGTCTTTCCTAGCATTAATGGTTGTATGGCAGCTGGGGAAAGTCCAATATATTATTTTAGAAAACGATCACAGTTGTACTTTCCACGGATCCACATCTGCGATTGGAAGCAGGGTTAGACAAGGAGAAGAAAACATTCCAAAGAAAAACAAAACCTACACTTGCTTTGTAAGAGACCATATACTAAAATATCTGGCATATCCAGCATCCTGATTGCATCAACAAGACAGTACAGACTCTCCTCTTTTGGATACTTGTTTCAACACAAAAATACTCCGAAGAAAGAAGGGTGAGAAAAAACCATGGTGAACAGTATACTGTTACAATTCAAGGGTTACTAACAAATTAACTGTTGTTTTTTTTTTCTTAGTAATTTACCTCCTTACCTTCTGCCTTTAAGAACAATAGATAAAGGGACAAAGAAAAGATAAGGTTGACTGCTGTTTGACAAGAGGATAGAGATCTCTATTTCCACAAGACTCGGCCTCTCAATTTTAACTGCAATTTTGAGTAAATCTACACATTAATCTTCACACAGCTGTGCTGCAAATTTCAGAAATCAATACATCACTGAAAGAGCTTTGTAAAGTGCTATGGTTCTGAGACAATTGGCCTACAGACCTTTCAGCATCCCGAAATTAGCCATCTTTGTGGCCCATTTAATGTGCCACATTTACGTGCTGATATATTCAGTTAATACTACTAGGAAAAGACAGAATTAACACATAGTTTTTGGATGCTATATGCCATTGTGGGTTGTAAAACTACCTTAAATAGCCAGCTTTACATGCCTGATCATTGATTAGCAGCTCCAAATTATTCGAATACAATACAGAGCATAGAATCATGCTGCAGGTTTACAAGAGATGCTTAACATAATTTGCAGCGTAAATCTATGTCTCCTATCTGTCTTTCTCTTTCCCTGATTATAATCTAAACAGGAAGAAACTATGGCTTTCCTTTCATGCTCCTCTCCATATTTTTGCATTGGTGTTACTGAACAGAAATGACATGTTACAGAACACCTTCACAGCACAAGAAGCAACAGGAAGGATCATACGCTCTATCCGTACATACTGGTTTCTTCAGGAACATAAACACATACCTCAGGTTTTTCAGTATGTCTTGCATAGGCAGAACTAAATATAATAAATAAAATTTCTAAATACATGTGTAAAAAATCCCTACAGAATAATCTTCCTAGTCTACAGGAAAGACATAGCTGTGATCTATTTTGTAATACTTGCAAAGCATTTGCGTTTACAGCAGTGAGAACTATGACAAAAGAAAACAGTACAATGTTGCCTGTATCATAAACAGAACAGGATGCAGTAGGAACCTGGAGATGGAATTGGCTGGTATATACCAGTATGCTACAATGAAATAACAGAAAGGTGTTTTGGAGAGAACATGAGACACAGAAGATGTACAGGCGGTCCAGGAGTTTCTGAAAAACCCAGGTCATTCTAAGTTTCCACATCAGTCAATAAATTAACTTCACTAGGATTTCCCATCCCAGCAAGCTTAGCTATTTTCATAACATTAATACATCTAAACAGGAAATACAGTACTGGACTTTTAAAACAAAAACAACTGAAATTATTTAAACCTGCAAATTACTGATGCTAGTTTATTCTTTACTAAGATTCCCATTTTCAAGTAATTTGGCTGCTTCATATAATATTTTATTATTAACATAAAATTTCAAATATGAATTAAACTGTGGTTATACTTGCTCATTCGTTGTGCTCTGCAAGTTAGATCCTGCGAAGGCATTTATTTCTTCCACCTGAATTGCAGCAAGTCGAGGCTCCATCACATTTGTTATTTGAGTACAGTCATCATCTACCTGCAGAACACTGGATTCTGAATTTAGCTGCTCTTCCTCGGCGTTGAGCTGTCTCTCATTTGGCACCAGAGGAATGGCAGGTTGTGCCTTTGATCCTGACAAGGCATTCAGAGGCACCACAAGCTCTACTGGCAGGGCATCACTGCTCTCAGCTGCTGATGGAAGGATGGAACAGGCATGACCCTGACACTCTAACTTGTCAGGCAATGAGTTTTTAACTTTAAGACTCTCAGAATCACTAGGGTATCTCAACAAATCACTGATGTCAACTTCACTAGTCTCTATATTCAGTTCAGTGAATACATCCATGAAAATCTTCCCTAGGGATGACAGTGATAGATCTGTATCACTATTAAAGGAATGCTCTTTTACTGTGTTATCTGTGTCAATAATGGTCATGCAGGTGCTGTGGCAATAATCTAAAACATGGGGAATTGTATCTTCTGGTGTCTGCTCCTCTTGAACTGTTATTATGTCTTCCACAGGATCATGTAGACAGAGGCTTATTTCTGGACAGCAATCTTTGTTACTTAATTTTCGTGATATCTAAAAATTAAATTCAAAAAGTTTACAAAAAAGAACGGAGCAACTCTTACAAAAAAGCATTTAACTAAAATTCACTTTAGAAGTCACCTCTCTTTCTTTATACATGCGTATATTTTATTATGAACTTTAGCAAAACCTAGAAGACTCAAAGCCTTCCTCCATACAATATACTAACAAGAGCAGACTGAGAGCTCAGTTTCAAAAGAAGTTTCAACTTCAGCTGTTGACTTCTATAGTAGTGAAAATCCAGGGCAGAAGAGACTAAATCTGTTTTACTCAAAGATATTATGTCATTACCAATGGCAATAGCAAATAACCTGAAGGTGTTAATAAGGCTTTAAAAGAAAGTCACCCAAAATTTCTGTCACATAGAAATAATGGAAGCAAACATACTGACAATAACTTTTTGATTATATGTTTATGTGGATCCAATACAGATATGGAAGATTTGTGTCTCACAAACTTCAGTTCAAAACCTTAGGATTTTGAGAAGTTTGTAAGGTGTGGTTTCCACACTGAGTACAGAGCACAAAATCATAACTGTTCTTGGAAAATTACTACTGCTGTTTTTTCTAATCACTTTGAGCTACATTCAACAGAAGCATCCACTCTTACATGAAGAAATTGCTTTTCTAATTTTTTCCCATCCTTGTCTTAAATGCTCCGCAGAAAAAAAAATATGATGCCTCCAGAGACCTAAATCATATTTTTTCTATATAACATTTCTATATAATAGTACTTGTACTTAGTAATACTGGATCTAAGAAAATCTCTTTCAATGCATTTTTGGAGTCTTGCTGCCAGCAAGTGGCAATACCAGGCAATGCAAGAAACCTTTAACCACTGGTGACATGATTTGGATAAAGCTCACACACAATAAAGCAGTAAGGGCAGAAATTTGACTGCATACACTCAGGTTCAGTTTGCAAGCTAGTACAAAGCCTTGTTTCTTTCTTGAAAAATTATTCCCCTGCCAGCTGTTTCCTATCTAGTGCACCAAATTGTTTCTAAGTACTGATTACTTCTTACTTTGCTTTACTGAATTGCATTTTTACACCACTTCTCTAATTCATCCAGACTTTAGTGATAACTTTCTCTACTTGAAGAACTACGGTATAAAGAGCATGTATATGTATTACAAATTTCCCAAGAAAGAGGTTCAATGCACGTATTGAAGAGTGGGTGAAATTTTGCAAGATTCTAAAATCCCCAAAATCAGCTGAAATTCAACCCTTAAATGTGACATGTTCACAAAACTCCAGACACAGAAGTCCAGGTGGGGTCCCACAAGAGCAGAGTAGAGAGGCCACCAGGATTCCAAAGTCTTTCTCTGGCAGAGCTATTTTCCTGTCAGCTAGTCCCCAGCTGTACTGGTGCCCGAGGTTATTCCTCCCCAGATGCAGAACTTCCTGCATTCCCCCTTGATGAATTTAATGAGATTCCTCTTCTCCCAGTTTTCCCATCTTTTCAGGTCCCTATGAATGACAACACAACTGTCTGGTCTATGAGTCATTTCTCCCAGTACCATCTCTGAACTTGCTGAGGATACTGTGTGTTCCACTTTCCAGGCCACTAATGAAGACACTGAGCAGTATTGGCCCCACTATTGACAGACCAACCAAAACAGAAATCAGTGCTGCTACATCATCAAAACCGAGAAAACTCAGCAAGACTAATTGTGAGGTGTCAGAATTCTACTCACAGATGGCAATTTATAGATTTTGTATTTTCAGGGATACACAAAACCAAATTATTCAGTGACTCACTGCTGGTTGTCAAGGTGTCTGTCCTGACCTTGCTTCAAATCAATACATGGAAGCCTGTGATGGTCATTGGTTCATCTCACTAAAGATCCTTCTGCAGGACTCAGACCTTGCTTAGGGCCAACATCAGCCAATATCCAAAAAGTAAAATCCACTGTAGTGATTATTTCCAGCCTTCTTACTCCAGGCTCCTAAAATATCTTCTCTGGAGATACTCCCAATGCATTCAATCTGCCTATTCACCAGAGGTTATTAATAATAGGCAATCTCTGTTTCAAGGCATTTAGAGTTTATTCTATGAGACTAAGCTTGTACAATGACAATGTTTCATTTAATAAACTTACAGTTTTACATTAAAGCTGTATATTTCCAGAAAAGAATATCCTTAGAGAATTCATTTTTTGCCCTTTGTTCTGAGATGGAGTGTTACCCTGTCATCACTCATATTTGCTGGAAGACAAGAGCAATAAGGACAGTAGAAAAGAACAGCACTTTACTCTGATAAGGACAGAAGAATAGAACAGCACAGTCTTGGAGAACTAGATTAAGGATGTAACTTAGGCTAACAGAAGTCATACAGAACACAAACAGGATGTTAGCTCAGTTCTGCAAGCCTGATGAAGCAGAAGTTATGTAACACAATGATACTGTGCTTACTCAAAAGTAGGGGTCAAGGAATAGGCACCTAAAAAGGACATTGAAAACACCCAAAGGAGACGCCAAAGAACCATACGAAGACTTCTGATAAGGGGTGCAACCATGCAGATGAAGTAACAGATGTACACGAAATAAGGGGGGATAGCTAATGAATGCAGGATTGGTATGTATGATAAACCCTGTTCACTCGATGCTCAGGGCTCTCAATGGAGTGAAGGATCCTCCAAGCAACCACTGCTGCAGTAAAGAATGACTGCTCTCAAATACTCACAACTGTGTTAGAAAGTTACAGTCTGGCCAATTTTGGTATCAATACTGGTCTCAAATCTGCCTTTGGTGAATTCTACCAAGAACTGCTTTTCCCCTGACATAAACATCAAAAAGGATCCTTCAAAAATGCCAAGTAAAACTGATTTATATAGAACCCTAAGTTTTTATTTCTGGTACAAATCAATGGAACTACATGACACAGTCATAATGATAGGACATCTGCATTAAGCAGAGTCTTTCACAGCAGAAACTCTGCTAACTACCTATTTCTGACCACAAGTAAGACTCTCCCAAACAAAAGGACAGACAACCTCTTCCTCCTCAGAGATCATCCAAATGCACTGCCTGTCTCATAGCTTTCACTGGCGGGGAACATTTTAAGCTACTAAGTGTCTTCATTACTTTAGCTTAAGTAACAGCCCTCATAGACACTATCTCATGATGATATTCTCCCCACCTCACTTTCACTGCCATGCTTTTACCCTTGTGTACTGCAAGCTTAGCAACTACAGTTCTAACCAAAAAAACAGAAAATAAAGCTTAACTTTAAAATTGTTTTCAATGTGCTCAGTGTCAGTGTAAATAGCTTGCTTACCTTTTCTTCTGAATCCTTTTGAAATCCATTCAATTTGATATCTAAATTTAGGAGAATAGAAAAATATTTCAGTTTTACTTTCCACTTCTGAAAGGTCTTATCATCTCTTTAAAAAATGGCATAATTTCCTAATTGAGGCTTAAGTTTCAAACCTTAAAAACTACTATAGTCATGGTTCCCCTAATGGGAACTAACAATAAAATCTCTGGTTAGGCTCTGTATCACCAAATAATATGCCAGAGCTATTTTGTCACATTTCTTCACTGCAATTTAGAGTCCTGTGTTTCCAAAGATTATCAGCAGATGGAAGTGCCACACATTTCACATGACAAGACCTAGCCTTTGCCCTCTCTAATTACAGTGCAGTTAGACAATACTGCTAAAACAATCCAATACCTTACTGACTCTGGACAGCCATGATCCCAAACCCCTTGAACTCATCACCTTGTTTCAACATTCATGTGACTCCCTGGCAATTTCCTAATCAGAAATAAAGTGAATGTTTTTCTGTTGGATTACAAAAATAAACTGAAGTGGAAGACAGATGGGCTAGTTCTGCACTTTTGGGAACACTGAGGAATGGAAGGACAACTTAAGTAGCAGTACATGCCATATGGACTTGAGGAACAGTAGCATTTTTGTTTCTCTTTTCTTACAGATGCCTTTGATTCTTGGGTATGTTAGAAAGAAGGAAGTAGGAACCCTCCAAGACCTTTTTACCTTACACATCTTTAAGGTATTTAAGCATCATGTGGCCCGTAACCCTTGTCAGAAAACACCACAGCAATGAAATAACTTTAAATTTGATATATACTACTGGCTTGAGAATACAGTTATTTCTTCCAACAATCATAACACAATACTTACAAAAACAGAACTTGCAATCCATGACTAGAAAAACTGAACAACTGTTGTAAAAAACACGTATAGTCAAATTCTGCAAAAACTTAAATGGATACTCACCTTCAGCTTATCAAATTATTTTCTCAAATGATTTTGCCTCAGCTGGAGCAACTCCTAGTTTGTACAAATAAAACATACCTACGGAATCATTTTGCTGTTCCTCTGCTGCAGAATTTAGTAAAAAATGAGGCGTAGGTGATGAATGGTTCATCCAATCCCTAGGATTAAATAATACAATAAAAAATTCTTAAAGAATTGCAATCTGCTCATTTTAGGAACATTTTTACAGTACTTTGAATTGGCTGCTATCTGTGGAAACAGCTGCAGTTATTTTAGAGGTATACTTTTCTTTGCAAGGACATGCAATAAATAAGACTTCTGGATTTCCTATGTGGAGCTAGCAATGTTTACACATTTGTTCTCTAAGTGAAAAAAAGGGCCTTTTCTATTCTTTATTACTTCTTTCTATATTTCTGTTATAAATCTATCTTCTACTGAAAACTTTCCATAGTTTCCAGAAACAGAAAGACTAATATTATTTATTTATTACAAGTTTTTATTCATTTAATGGTTTCCCTCAAGTTCTGTTATTCTTGTTGGTTATGTTCTTAAACCACTTAAGGTAGGACCATCAACAAAAATAAATCCAAGTACCACTTGGTCCATACTGGACACTGAACTACTGCCGACATAAATACAGATCCTTCACTAAGCAAACAAGAAAACTGTTCCTCAATAGAACACTGGGAATAAAAAAATATACAAATGGAAGTATAACAGGATTATTTAATTACATTATGCTTGACTGGAATTCCTATGTGATGTACTATACTCACTTCAGTAGGGATTGAGACTGGTCAGATGTGTATGCCTCTTGAAGTACCTGAAAGAAGAAAGAACATAACTAGTTAGTAAGTTCTTAATTGTTTATTTTCTCAGTTTAATCGCAGGCTTATCTTCTTCCTTCTGTAACTTAGTTGGGAAATGGAATTCTTAGATCCAATTATTACACACATTGCTACTAAGAAACAAAAGCATTCCGCTTAAACCTTTTTTTAACTTCTACTATTTGACAAAAATGTTGAAAAATAAATCAAGACCATAGAATAAAACATTCACCCACAAGGAAAACAAACTGTTGCAACAAAGATACAATTGCTCCAAACTTAAGATGTTTTATACACCAAAGGACCAAAACACAAGGTTTTAATTTCAACCCACAGTTTCAATCTTTCTTTGATAACTTTTTTTCATTAAATAAGACAGGGTGCTGCTTCAAAGACTGTGATGTTTAGTTTACTGCTCTCAATATCCCTATAAATTCCGTATTTAAGGAACTTCAAGATTTGCATATCAGCCAATTCTGAGTGGCAGGGCTGCCACAAACCAACACAAGAAAGAGCAGGTGGGTAAGGAGAGCACTGATGTCACAGCAGGAGCCAAATTCCAACTCCTTATTACAAAGACCTCAGATCTTTATTTGTACCTTTACCAATAATGCAGAGATCTCCCTCAGTACGGAAAAAGAAGCCTTTATACAAAGTCTAAGGCAAACTAGAAATGATTAAGATAGTCAAGTGAACTGTAGAATGGTTCTTGTACCATTTAGCTAAGACTGAGTACTACTAGTGGACTATGCACAAACTGGCTGCAATTTTAAAATGAATCATTGACTTACAGTGGACAACATTAAAAGCACTAGACGACTCTAAGAACACCTTGGAGTGGACAGACAATTTCTTTGGCTTACACTAGGTACTAGCCACACAGCAAGAACAAACACCTTAACAATTGCTTTAAGAGCAGGAAGTGGGACTGCTAAAAGGCTCCCTGGAACAGAACAGATTCTTTAGTTTGCGCAACAATTATTGACTGATGTAATTCCAAAACATGGCAAGGAGACAGTTCGCAGAAAGTTATTTATTTGCTAACATAGACCCTTCAGGCGAGTCAGCCTGAATATTTATACAGAACATTATCCAGAGATCAAGCAAGGTCAGGACAACACCAGAGCAGCTACTAAACCTCTCTAACTGGCTAACATTGCTCAGAGAGGTGCTTTAAAACATCAGCAAACTACCACTACAACTCAGATAAAGATGCTGTTTTGTCTGCTAAAATATTAGGTTCTAAGCAAAATCAGTGTATTGGTTACTGGTTGAGAGATCTTCTCAAACCATATACATTACACAAGTTGTATTTCTGGCCACTGACAGAATATTGGGAACAGTCTTTCATCCTGCCCTCATTTTTAGTGAAGAAATTCCTGCAAAATCTCAGTATTTTTTCTCACGTGAGCACTTATTTATATATGAGGGGACTCTGGATGTTTTCCAAAAAAAGACTAATGCTTAAAAGCTGTTAGGTGTTACCTAACAACTTTTGGTGCACTTCACCAAACACTGTAAGAAAAAAAAATATAAAAAAGGGGAAAGCACAAAATTAAAATTATTACATCTGTCGGAACAAGCTGTAGAATACCATGTTAACAGATAACAAAAATGACTTGTTGAAAAGAACCTGGATCCTACAAAATCTGTATATATATCTACTGCATCTCTGGTAGATGAAAATTCTTAATTACAATTTTTACATGATGGAATCAAAGACAGGACCGCATATTATAAGTCTCCCACAACCCATCTGAAGTACAAAGAAAGCTAAGACTCTCTGGAACAACTGGAACAGATGTTACTTTTCCCAAAAACATTCACAGCCATTTACTCTGCACGAACCTCATATCAAATCACATCCTATGATCATATATGCTGTATTCATACATGATAATTTCTGAGGACAAACTAGAAGGAAAGCTTCTATAATAGCACATTCCGTGTTGGCTCTTGAAGTGGTTGAAGAGCCACATTGGTGCTATGTACACATGTGAGTATCAAAGACAACAGGTCAAGACGACTCCTTATAGTATTCGGTAAAAACTTAAAATTTTAAACTGTCCCCAAGCTGTGCATGACCAAGCTGCCAGTGACTTGTTATATAGGTTTCGCCAAAACAAAAAATACTAAGAATTAGCCAAACTATTTGGTGAAAAATACTAGGTTCCTTTGCTTTTCTGACTTTTTCTTTAGTGGACTGGGCATTTGTCCTTGGACTAGGGAATAACTAATCTGGTGAGAACCAGGAAGCCAAAGGCCAGGGTTAAGAAGCGGCTGGTCAGATCATCTCCTAGAGGGGAAAGGGAAAGAGCAATTGTGCACTTCTCTCATTCCCTTCATCCTTAGAAAATCATGATAAACTTCAGTCAAGACAACCCTCAGACAATCAAGGAGCAAAATAAAGTTATGGAGAAAAATTTTTGAAATAACAGCATCTTTTGGATTTTGTTCACTGTTTCTCACACTGTCAGTTGAGACAAATTTATTTTCAATTCTAGAGTGAGCTGTAAAACATTCACTTCAGTAAAAAGCATGTCTTTTTTCAATGTACCTTTTGTCGTCTAGAAGCAGTCTAGCTCTTTTTAGAAAAACTCTCTTTTACCGGAATAAGGATACACAGACTATAGGCTTTGGACAGGTGAATCCAGCTAAAGACAGTGTAACAGTCACAGTTAAAAGCAGAGAACCTGTTTGTCTCTAATTGTTTCACGACCCGGCCATATGCAGGTGAAAAACTAATTGCTCAACTGAATAGAAGTTTATGGGCTAGCTACCAACCATGGTAAATACATTAAAAGGTAGGCTAATTAGCAGATTAGGGAATGCAGAATTATCCATAGAGTAAAATATTTACCCCATCATCATCCAAGCAGATATTTTATTCTGCATTTTGGATTGTTATCTCTTTCCTTTTGAAAGAAGCAATTGATCAATCATTKGACCACAGTTAATCTCATATTGAGTAACCCAGGGTGTATTCTAGCACAGTCAACCCAGATGATTACCTATCAGCTCCTGAAAGGAACATATTAAAAAGTCTGTGCTCCACAACTTCTTAATTTTCGTCCTGGGATTGTTCTCCAAATTTAAAAGGTTATAGTCTCATGAAATATCAGAGAAGACTCTGATACATTCCTGCAGACTCTGTGCTACATGGGTGACAAGATGAAGCTCAATTCACCTGTAATCCACCAGACCTCCTCAAGGGGATGCCCAGTGGCTTTATCAATAATTAATCATTAAATATGCTTAGAGAAGACATTACCATTGGTGGACTTACTGGGTTTGTCTGTTCTGCCTTATGATAATATGTGTGGTCACCAAATTTCTGTACAAAACAGATTTCTGGAGAAAAAGTTCCTAGAAAAAAAAAATCCTTAGTAATTAAAATCTTGATTGTTTTAATTTCTGTGTAATTTTCCATGATTCCATAACTTTTTACATAACTCAGTAACTGAGCTACATGCATCAAAACTTCTGATATGCAATGGATTTGACTGGCTACATAGTCTATCACACTAGATTTTGAATCTAGTGGAAATTTATTTTACTTAGTGTTCCAGGACCATCCCTGATTTTTCATTGGAGATTACGTCTTTCCTATTATTTTTTAAACTAATAACTGCAATTTTGGTAACCTGCCTGATCCAAATCACTAAAATATACTTATACTCCTAGATGGCATGATTTCTTTAACGACCATACAAATGAAGATCTTCTCTCAAAAAAAGTTTAAAAAGAGAGAAACCCATAAGTTTGGATCCTATGCTTGAAAACGAAGATATTGTTACTAATAAAACACTAATCAAATTAATATTTATATTGTGTATCTCATCACCAAATTACTATTATACAAGTATGCACAAAACTGTGAATGATGAAATTCTAATTCAAACTTCCTAAATATAACACGAGGCAGACAGAATGCTAAAAATATCACAATCTATTACAGTTGCAGAGACATATCTCCTCACTCAACTGTCAAGACAAATACCCACTCCACAAATTGAACACAGTCAAACAGACATGCCCCACATATATTGAACATTGCAAGGATTTAGTTCCAGGGGAGAACCACAGGGAAGTTCAAACCGAGATGATGCTGCCTTCCTCACTTAAGATTACTTAGCAACTATAAAAGGTTCAGCACCAGGAAATCACAGCCATTGGAGTTTTTGCAGATTTCAATGGGCTGAAGGTAAGATTTGTGTTAGCTCAGGGCAGGCTGATAAAAAATTACGGGTCACTTCGATCTTCAAACTTTTTACTAAAGTAAAAAGAGGAATACAACCAAATCTGGAAGAACAACATGTGTCACTTAAAGTATTCCCAGTCTGAAATATCACTGAAATAAAACCTATATAGGATGCAAGTCAAATGAAACATATAAAAATTTCAAGGAAGTAATATGAAACTATTATGTAACTAAAACATGCCTGCTCATGTAGCCTCCTCTACAGGAGCTATTAGAGAATATTTTAAGATCTTAAATGAGTGTGCATTCATTCATGCTGAAAGTATTTAATGATACATCAAACATAATGCACTGAAATATCCCTACTCAAACTTTTTATGTTAAAGAGAATGGATATACTAACAATATTACCAGGGTTTTAAAAATACCATAAGCAGCTAGATCTACATACATACATACATACATACACACATACATACATCATACAACTGTTATGCATATAGAATCAATTTATCTTATTCTGCACAAACACGTACACAAAAATGCATACACGTAAATAAAAGTGATATCCCTACATATAGCTCCAACACTTCTCAAACCAGGGATTCTCAGTCACAGTGCACAGGAAAAACAGAGAGAACTCAAGAGTAAACCTGATCAAATACTAAAAATATGCTGAAGAATCTTTTAAAATATGAGCTACAATTAGGAATACAACCAAAGAGCACACAGTTCTAAATATGAACTTCCTGCAACACCCAAGTTTAAACATGGACTCAAGCAAAATCCAAAGCAACAGTTTAAGAAAAAAAAAACAACACAGACTGAAAAAAAGAATCTGTCCTACCTTTATTGGTACTTATCTCAGTTGTTAAAGCAATATCCTTGTTAAGAAAAGCCAACCTTTGCAAAATAAATAAAACAAAAGGTCGTTAAGGAGTTTCAAGCATTACAGTCCTATAAACTCAAAGGGCATCTCAGAGTACCCATCCCAGCCTCTGCCGTGGGGACACGCCTAGGAGAACTCTGACACAAACAGTAAAAAAAACCCCAAACTCAAAGCACGTAATGTGATTTTCTGCATAGAAAATCATAACTAGGGAGGCACCTCGCTGCTTTAAGTATTTCCAAGAACTACCATGCCACAAAACCATCATAAAGGTCTTGCCATATCTTAAAGGATACAAGAGATAGTGCCATGAAAATGACATAAAGGCAAAGTTGCAGGGAAATAGAATGCGCATGAACTGTATTTAATACTGTTTATTTTCTCTGAGTTGTTTTCTGGGACATTTCACTTCTTCTGACTAAAATGTTAGTAAAATGGTGGGTCCGGTGACGTAAGCCCCGAGGCACACAAGGTGTGTGAAAATAGAACTATTTGCAGAGCTAAGAAATGCTGGGTCCAGGAGCATATAAAACGGCTCTGAACAGAGCGGAGAAAATAAAAACAAAACAAAACAAACAAAAAAGAAGGGAAGAGGAGGGAAGGGAAAAGGAGAAGGAGAAGGAGAAGGAGAAGGAGAAGGAGAAGGAGAAGGAGAAGGAGAAGGAGAAGGAGAAGGAAAAGGAAAAGGAAAAGGAAAAGGAAAAGGAAAAGGAAAAGGAAAAGGAAAAGGAAAAGGAAAGGAAAAGGAAAAGGAAAAGGAAAAGGAAAAGGAAAAGGAAAAGGAAAAGGAAAAGGAAAAGGAAGGAAAGGAAAGAAAAAGAAAAAGAAAAGAAACTCTCAGCTCCGGAGCGGCCCCCTCAGGCACCGCCACCCTCACACAGGCAGGTGGGCAGGTGCCGCTCCCAGCCACACCACATTACCACCTCCTCCTACGGAACTCCTCTTCCTCCACATCGCTCTCCGGCACAGAGCCCTCCACGACAGTCTCGTCGCTGTCGGTGTCGCTGTCGCCGCCGCCCCCACGGCGCTCCATGGTGGGGCCGCTCCGCTCCGCCGGCGCCTCCTCGGGCAGCCGCCCTTCCCCGTCAGCGGCGGCCGCCATCTTATGGCCGGGCTTCGCTGCCCCTCGGGTGGCACCGGAGCCAGAGCTACAGTGTCCCAGCACACACCGTGCTGTGTGTGATCACTTCTCCAAGTGTGTGCGCTTCTGACGTTGGGATCTCAGGAGTCAGAAACTGTCATTTGCCCAGAGAGTTACAGAGAGTGAAAAGAGGGTTGTGAAACAGTGTCTTATCAGTGAAAAAGGCCAGACAGCGTCAAAGGGGGGACTCTGAATGAAGGATGACTTGGGCTTTGATTGCATGGTCTGGGGTCCTAGAGTCAGAGAATGTTAAGGGGTTGGAAGGGACCTTAAAATTCATCTAGGCTCAACCCCCTCTGCCATGGGCAGGGACACCCCCCACTAGAACAGGTTGCTCAGGGCCTTGTCCAGCCAGGCTTTGAACACAGCCAGCGTTGGAGCATCCACAGCCTCCCTGGGCAACCTGTTCCAATGTCTCACCACCCTCACAGGAACTCTTTCTTCCTAATATTTAACCTAAATTCCCTTTCCATCAATTTGTACCCATTGTTCCTTGTCCTATTACTACAGGTCCTGACAAAAAGTTCCTGTTGTTGGCTACTCAACAGGAGGCTGTGCCTCTTGTCACCCGGCCGGTGCCACAGGTACGGTTTGTATGCAATGGATCGGTGCCAATTCACAGGCTCATAAGTCTCGCAGTGAGAGATTTTGACCAGTAACTCACGAACCACCATCTCAAGAAACCCACTTACTTGAGAACCAGGAAACCCACCTACTTGAGAACGGTGAGCATGCAGAAACATTAGCATGAGAAACAAAAGAAYCATCCAATCTATTCAAGGTAGAATACTAATTAATAAGAGAACTAAGTAACTTGTAACCAATGATCTGTGATTTATGTGTTTGTATATATATATTACAAATTTTCAAGGTTTGGTGTGCTTTATTGCTTTATTTGTGGAAAACTCCACTATGTACCCTGCACAGAATAAACAATGTCTCCTTTCTAAACTATGCTCTGCATCTGTGTTTAGAGTCCCTAAACTGGCAACATTTCCCTGCCATGGTTAAGTAGCTTACTTCATTGCTACCAAGGAATGGTTCGTGTGCTCGTGAGCAGGAACAAGTTTGAGATAACCAAATTATTATTTGATAGTATTTTCAGCATTTGCAGTAGCACTCTTCAGTGGTCGTCTTCCGTCAATGACAACAACGTTTTCCTCAGGCAGAGCCACTCTGGCTCAGCTTTGCCTGCCATCTCCTGGGCAGGGGGGCAACGCTGTCCCTTAGGCCACTCCAGCACACGGCCAAGCTGGAGGCAGGCCACTGCTAGAGCTGCACATATGAGAATTCCACGTCAGCACAGGTGGTGACATGTACTTGTAGAGACTACAGACCCCAAATCACCATAGTGAGGCCTGCTCCCAGTGACCTTGGTAAATTAGAATTTTTAGTATTTGCCAAATCACAGCAAATACTGTTTTTTAATGGAAAAGGTGGAAAACAGAGCAGAAACACTAAATGACATCTTAAATTATATGGGAATTACATATAATTGTTGAAACTGTATGAATTGCTGTTTTGCTTTGGTTTAGTCATATCCATATGCAGTTACAGCAATTGGTGCACACATTAACACATATTAAAGAGTCCAGAAATCTCACTGCTAATACTTTACACTTTTCAGCTAATTAAGGTGAGATACTGAAAAAAACCCACTAAAGAAGCTATCAGGGGAGATGGATATGCAGCAGTAAATGATTAAGATTTACGAACATCATATCGAAAACGAGAATGAAAAGTGTATTTACAGGTTAAAAGAGCTGGAACGATTTCATCACTCACAACAACTACTTTGGGTGGAGTTCTTCGGAAACCTTTTCATCAGCACTTCCTTTTTTGAGGTTCACATTAATGTTTCACGGCACAGTGCCATGTGAAGCTACTAGAAATATTTCCAAGTGAGGTGGCACATGTAAGACGCAGTCTGGGGAAAGCCGGGGTGTTAGATCATGCACCGCAAAACCGCTGCAGGTATTTGTATTGCAGTTGAACATGCTCAGCCCCGGGAACGCGGAACGGCCCTTGCCACCCTGCAGTGCTGTTTTACAGCCCGTGACGCGTGCCCAGGAGAACCACACATTTGCTAGAGATGGAAGGAACCTCGGGAGACCATCTAAAGATCACCTAGCACAGATTACACACGAAAGCATCCTGGTGGGTCTCTCATAGCTTCCTATGCTTCGTGAATCAAAACCTGCACTTCCTCTTCTGCCAAAAGCCATACATGTAAATAAATTGCTTTGCCTTTGCCGTCCCCCCACCGCTTCCCCAGGGTTTCAGGGGCACCGCTGCTTCCCACAAGCAGAAGCTGGGAACGTCCACACTTTTAATGCCTCGGCAAAAGGCGGTATCACCGGGCGGCATCGGAGGCGCGCAGGGGAGCTCGCCCTGGCCCCGGGTCTGACCCTAGCCCTAGCCCTAGCCCTAGCCCTGGGTCTGACCCTGACCCTAGCCCTAGCCCTAGCCCTAGCCCCGGGTCTAGCCCTACTCCTGGGTCTAGCCCTAGCCCTAGCCCCAGCCCCAGGCCCAGCGCGGCAGCAGGGCGCACCCTGAGCGCGGCCCGGGGCGGGCCCGGGAGGTGGTGGCAGCGCTCCCCAAGCCGCCCAATCAGAGGGCGCGGGGCGGGGAGCGCGGCGCCCCATTGGCTGGAGACCGATGGCGCGATGGCGTGTTCGCCGCTCCTGATGGCGCGTGGGGCCGCGCGGCGCTCGCCGGGCCGTTGCCGCGGCGATTCGGCGGGTGACGCGCGCGGGAGGGGCGTGCCTCGCGCTCCCATTGGCCGCGCGATCGGGCGATGGCGGCGCCGGCGTGTCCTTGCGAGGCGGGGCGGGGCGGGGCGCGGGGCCGGCGCGACGGAGCGGGGCCGGCGGCGCAGTTCGGGACGCGGCGGGACGGAGCGGGGAGTGCGGCTGGAGCGCGGCGGTGAGCGGGGACCGGCGACCGGCGACCGCCGGGGCTGCGGGTGGTGGGGCGTGGGGCTGGCAACACGCGTCCGTCAGCTCCGGGCCCGAGTGCCTGTTCGGAAAGGCGGCGTCGCTATCGCCGCACGTAGGGAGTGGCGGCCGCTGCGCTTCATCGCCGCCCTGAGTGGCGTGCGGGGGATGCCCGTGTCGCTGCCCCGTTACCCTCCTGATGCCGTCGGGCTGCCCGCGTTTCGCCTCTTCGGCAAAAAATGCCTCTCTGGCAGGGTTTCTGTGCTGTTGTGTGCGCTCCGGGTGAGCTCCGCACAGGTTTTCTCTCCGCTGTTATTGCCGCTTGGTTGCTGTGGGTACTGCTGAGTCAGATAGCAGGAGATGGGAAATTAGTGCTGCTCGAATAGATGGTGTTGCAGAGGATTGCTCTGAGGTTAGTGAGAGCTGTGTAACAAACCTGAGGAATTTAAGAGGCAAGTCGTACTGTTACGTGGGTGGTAATTGCTCTAAACGATTACATACAACCGGTCTAGTTTGCTTTTTACACTCTGGTTAATTTTTGAGGGAGTCACATTTGGGATTTGTCCATATTTTGCGGTCTGTTTTTATTCTCAAAATGGATTGCTTTATTTTCTAGTCTCGTCGAAATTTTTAATTGAAAACAAAGGTAAACAGGATTTATAAAGCATGCCTTTGGAACCACCATTTTGAAACTCAATAGAGTTACACAGATGTTAAATTTTAAGTTTATATTTAATGTTATATCTTGCTAATTCCAAGCTACGAGTCAGTGTGTGTGCATAAATATTTTAAACAGAAATACCAGCTGATGTTATGCATTGAAATTTTTTTTACATCACTGTAATGCAGAATCACTGTGTGAAATCATCAATATTTTCTAGAAGTGTCAACTGCATAGTAGAAAGCATCCTGCGCTTTGGGCAGGTTAAATAAACACAAAAACTTTAAAGAATCCTTTTACGCTAGGACTTATTATCACTTAGTTAACCCCAAGATGAGTGATGAGGCATCCTGTATTTCAGGATAGCAGCAGTTAATAATACAAGTAAGATACTATGGATCATTATTTTAATAAATATATTATTGCATTCCCCCCACACACAATTAATTATGTGAAGCCATTTTACTTTTACCATTTTTGTTTAGAAATAGGAAAAACAATTTCTCAATAAAAGATTCTGAAATCTTTCTAGCCATCCTGATTGGTTTTGATTGTCAGATAATAATTCCAAAATGAAACAGGTGAAATAGTTGTATTAGCAGTATTACTAGGTTCAGGACTGGTAGAACTCTATAAAGTCATGTAGTAACTGCTAGTTATAATTTTCCTGAAATAGCATGGTATTCAAAATTATGTGTGTTTTCAGAGGATGTTGTGATGCCTTTTGTATTTTTTTGTGTTGTTTCAAAATTTTCAGCACAGGTATTCTTCTGGCTGGGTTTTATTTTAGTTTTCCTTATTAAAATGTACCTTCCATTGTGCTGAGGAGAAATTATAATACCAGTGTGAAACAGCTTTGCAAGAATTGCTTATATTTACAGAACAGAATGAAGTGTATATTATATAGAGAAAAAGGAGGGGATTAGTTTTTTATTTTATTTAAAAAAAACCATTCAGTTAGGAAATGAAATAATTTGTTCTTAAGGAAGGCAGTCTTCTCAATTATTTGCCATGTTTGGCCCCACAAGCCACAAACATCCTGTCACACCTTCACTGTGGAAGGATAAAGAAAAATTAATAATTGCTGTTGGTGCTCATGTGATTCAGGTTGGTATTGGTAGGAAACCAAGATGATTCTGGTATCTTCAGGAGCACTTAGGCAGATAGATTTGCCTGTGTTATTTTCTCCATTGAATGTCAGCTTCACTTTTGATGTCCAAGCAAAATAAGTAATACCAAAAGCCCTATGGATGGATTGTTGCATTTAGACAACACAAATGGATTTTTTTTATCGACTTTGAGGTAGTAGTATGTAGAACTCTCAGGCCTCCGTGGAAATCTTGCAGTACTAGATTGGTACGTGTAAATTGCAGACTGTCCCTGTTAGCCAGGCTATTAAGCATTTTTTGAACTTTACAGTACACTTTTGTAAGCTGTTGTTTTTGTGCAGTGAGGAAAGTCCAGTTACTAATGTATATGAGAATGTTATGGCAATTTATTTCTATGCCATAAAACATAAGTAAAGATCTTTGACAGACTCGCATAAAGAAACAACACAGAGCAGATAGACCAGGATGTGGTCTGAAGGACATGTTGAACATTCATGTTCTTAGTTATGTGAAGGACAGCTGTGAAAATTTCTGGTAAATGTTTGTTATCTGTTGGAAGCAGAGGGATGATCAAATGCACCAGCAACCAGGGAATAGTAAAGGGTAGAAGAGGACTGCCACAATACTGTTTTGTGAGGGCTTGCATGCTTTAGGTGAAGAAGGAATATTTTTTAATTGTAATTAATTTGTATCACAGAATAATATTGAACAGAAAGTAGAGAAGACACAGTCAGAAACATAACATTGCAATTCCTGCTGTTGAGTATTACCAGTAGTGGTTACTTGATAATTTTTATAGCTCATCTGTATTTTTGACAGGAAGAATGAGTACAGAGAAATAACAGAATTTGGTGAGTGCTTACGTAGAAGGTAAAAACAAGGATTTTGAGTTCAAGCAGTATCAAAATTGTATGATAGGAAGATTTTGAGAGATCTTGTGAGAGTAGTGAGGCCTTACTGTTAGAATCACAGAATCTTCTGATGTGGAGAGAACCACAAAAGTTACTGAGTTCAGGTGTTGAATGAATGGCCTTTGTTGCGATTGAACCCTCACTCTTGGCTTTACTAGCACCATACTCTAATGGATGACCTAATCCCAGTGGGAAAGACCGTGAAGAAACCAGGGAGATGGGTAGTATAACAAAAAAGTTTGAGAAGACAGGGGAAGATCACACTGTATTTTGGAATATTAGAAATAGATGTGTTTTGCATGGATGATTGAAGAAAAGGTAAAGATTAGTTTCTTTACTCTTCTCTGCCTTAAGTGGTTTTGCTTTTATTTTCTGAAAGATGAATTGCAGTAAAGTGTAGAGCTGTGTCTTTTTTCACTGAATTGTGTACTTATATGAAGTATTCCTTTGCTGCAGGTTTGCAAAGTGTAGAAAAACAGCCTTGAAAATGCTGTCCAGACTATTCCGAATGCATGGCCTTTTTGTAGCCTCTCATCCATGGGAAGTCATTGTGGGAACAGTGACTCTCACAATCTGCATGATGTCTATGAAGATGTTCACTGGGAATGACAAGATCTGTGGCTGGAATTATGAGTGCCCCAAACTTGAAGAAGTAAGGGTTTAAAATAATTTACTTGGTGTAAGGATTTTAAATAATTTTCTTTGGTGTTAATCAGTACATCCAGGGTTTTCTATAGCATATGATCAAGCTGTGATGTATTAGGAGTAAAGTCTTCATCGAGAAGCTTCTTCATGGCCTTCTTTTCTTATTTTGGATATCAAAGCTGTACGCAAACAGTGATGCAATGACCAAGCATTTTAGTATTTTAGTATTTTTAGTTTTTAAGGCAAGACTAACAGTGATGTTTATTTTTTTCTGGATCTTCACTTTTAATGCAGCTTTACAATTGACTTAACATTTCATAATGGAATTCCCGTAGTGTAAAAGCTAACTAAATTGCTTTGTATTTCATACAGGATGTTCTGAGCAGTGACATCATAATCCTGACAATCACACGCTGCATAGCAATTCTTTATATATATTTCCAGTTTCAGAACCTAAGGCAGCTTGGATCAAAATACATTTTAGGTATTGTATCTGATTTTTCTATTTGCTGTATATGTTATAATTGTGGGGGACATGGTTTACCTAAATTGATTACAAATACTAACCTTTTAATCCTTTTGTTCACAACAGCATTATTTTAATTATTTTCTGGATAGCAGAAAAACGTTTTGCATGTATCAAAGTACTATTTATTTTTTTAGTGAAAGGTTGTGTAGGATTATATAAACACTGAAAATGTCATTCTTGAAATAACTGTTTATTATGTGAAATACTTAAAATTGTAGAGCTGTTTAAGCCAGTTTTAATTTTACTTAGGTTTTATGGCTTTTATTTTGAGTCTTACTTTGAATGCATTACAAATTTTAGATTTCAATATCTATAAAAATAGCATCTCCTTTAGTTTGTGTCTCAGCTGCTGTTAATGCACTGAGACGGGAATTATCATTCATTGTCATGATACATCTAAAAGTGGGGAACTTAGGTTTTTTTCTTTTCCTTTTCCTCTTCCAATGTATATAAACAAAAGAAATTCCTATTCTCTTGGTTTTTTAAGGTATTGCTGGCCTCTTCACAATCTTCTCAAGTTTTGTTTTTAGTACAGTGGTAATTCACTTCTTGGATAAAGAACTGACAGGTTTAAAGTAAGTAATGAATTGTTATTCTGGATTTCTTGCTTATATTTTTTTCCTGTACCATAAACCTTGAATTTTAACATAAGCCTCTCTTTTTTTCAGTGAAGCTTTACCATTCTTCCTGCTTCTGATTGATTTGTCAAGAGCAAGTGCATTAGCCAAATTTGCGCTCAGTTCCAACTCACAGGTCAGGGGAGTTACTTTTGAGGATTTTTTGGTTGTTTAGTGCTTTTCTTTGGGATTTTTGTTTGTTTGTCTAGCAATGGTGATTTTTAATTTAATGTTCAGAATAGAACATTGTCCCATGGCAGGTGATTAGAACCTAGGTGAGCTTGAAGGCCCCTTGCAAGACAAGCCATTTTATAATTGTATGAGTAATCCAAGTTGAGAGACACACAGGCAAATAATGTCTTGGGGATACATAAATAATAAAAGGATCAAATTCTGTCCAGATTCTCTGTTCTCTTGTCTTCAAGCAGATCAGTGTTCAAGTGAATAGTTATATGGTAAAACCTACTGTGCACAGCCATGGGCATTGTTAATTTTATGTATGAGCATGACTTCATTAAATTGGAACTTTAAACCAACAATGCTTACAGCTCTTCCAAGGAGGCTAACCTAGAGAAAGTCTTCCTTAAAATGGTTACTGACAGTAAAAAAGTTAATTTCTAGGACTCAGGAACAGGATCTAAAGACACATCCAGTGTTACACTGTTACTACAAAAAGAAGCATATTTTTAGGCCAAATGTTAGCAGAATGAATGTAGCATATGTGCAGACAAGAACATCCATACTCCAATGCATTTAACACAACACATTAGGAGAGATTGACAGGACGTCTTGCTTGCTGTACCTGGTAATGTTTGTTTCCTAATAGTCCAAATTCTGAACTAAAAGTATATTAACTGGAATTACTTTGTGCTTACAAAATACTGTACATAGCATTAGCACATACTAATTGTGACAAAACATTATGTGTTATATTTTAATTTAGTGTACATTACAATGTACAGTTTCTATATATGCAATATAATGTGTTCTATGTTATTTATGATTACTGCAGGTACAGAATTTTTTACTAATTTTTAAGAGAATATTTTACAAATAGGTTTCTTCTACAGTTTTTTTTCCCCCCTGCTGCCCTAAAAATACCATCACTAGGAAAACAATAGCAAACTCTCTAGAGTTTATCATGCCTGCTTTCTGGAGGAAATCCTTTTCTCCCCAGCAGAAAGCTTTAGTGCCTTTTGTGACTTCTTTTCTATCAGCTGAGTCTACAGAGTTAAATATAAAATACTAAAGTAATAGTAGTTGAAGTACAGATATGTGTTTGTAAGAAATTTTGAAATCCATGACACAAATGCCTTTTATTTCATGTCTTCAGATTTAGAAGTGGTATTCTTTTGAATTTACTGTAATTAGTGTCTCTGCCCATCAGTGTTATAGAAGCTTAAAATACTGATGAGGCAAAGGTAGAGAAATTAGTCAAAATTAAATAATTTTGTGTCAATAGACTGTAAAAGTGTAATAACTTAGAGGAAATAGAATAGATTCTCTGTATGCTCTCTCATAATAGTTCATTTTCAATGAGCGTTTTAGTATTATGGCCTTGCCACCATAATACTACTCTGTTTACTAGTCATGTTATGTATAACTTAATTTGGTTTTTGTCTTCATGTTAATGGACAGAAATCTTCCTTTCTAGGATGAAGTAAGAGAAAATATTTCACGTGGGATGGCAATATTAGGCCCTACATTTACCCTGGATGCACTTGTGGAGTGTCTTGTAATTGGTGTTGGTACCATGTCAGGTGAGCCATACAGTGTGAGGGTCTAGATATTTCCAGTTAAAAAAGGCCTTTTGAGAGACATTAAGGTATGGAGAGTTTCAAATAATAGGTGTTACCCATGAGAGTGGAGCAACTTAATTTATTTATTTATCTATCTCCTAATTAGCTTATTTTACTGGTTACTGCAAATATGAATAATATATACATGCTGAACTAAAGTTTGAAATACTAGTAATGCTTTCCTTGAGCGTTGTGTAGCAGGAATGAACTTCTGTGCAGCTGCTTTCATAAGATTTGGTTTGGGTTTTTTCCAACTACACTGCATACCTTAACAGCATTTTCTTATTTGAAGAGCATTTGCTCTTCAAATAATTTTGGTCCTTTCAGGGTATTGTGTATTAATAAGCTGTTCTCTTTATATCTTAGGGATAAAAACTCATTTTGGTGCTGTATATAGTTTTTTTAAACCGATTTATCCTGTTAGCTCTTTCATCCTTACTAAGGCAGTTCTGTACTGCATGTACAACATGCATAGCATGGCTTTTTCTTGATACTTGTGAAGGAGTAGGTGGGTTGTATACTGTTACTTCTTGCCTGAACATCCCATGTTTGAAAAGAGAGTTCAGTACATAATGTTGGCTAATTTTTTTTTGCTCAAGTTTTCATGATGAAGTTTAAAGTCTTGGTGAACTTCATTTGTATTCATTTAGAATTACACCTTAAAATGTTTTTCTGTCAACACATTAAATGCATATTGTGCTTAGAATAAGCCAATGCACAATGAGTAGGCCTTAAGATGCTTGTTTTTAATTAACCTTGATAGTTCCTTCTGTTATCAGCAATGTCAGTTTAATGATTTCTTTCTTAGTCCAACAGCACTTCTTCAACTATAGCTAATTGCATATTCAAATGTGAAAACTGTCTTTTTATTTAGGTGTACGACAGCTTGAAATTATGTGCTGCTTTGGCTGTATGTCTGTTCTTGCCAACTACTTTGTCTTCATGACCTTCTTTCCAGCTTGTGTGTCCTTGGTATTAGAGGTAAGACCAGCTTCCAGACAACCTCAAGTTTAGTATTCAGGCCTGTGCTTCTGTAGGCTATATTTTTCATCATGGAGTTACATGCCAGCATGTTCATCTTCCTTTCAAAATAAACTGGTGACAGCAATGTGTAAATATCACAGTAAATGAGTCACACTCAGTTGTAGTTGTGATCTAAAGCAAACTAAACAGATGATACTGTCACTTATTGTCTGTCCAGGGTTTTTCACAATTGAAAGTCTAGCTATAGACTCTTGGTAATTTGTGAATAATCAAATAAAAATGTAATGTGGGATCTTATTTGTTGGTTCTTCTAATAGGTACTATATATGACCTGTTTTTGTTATTTTATTGTAGCTTTCAAGAGAGAGTCGTGAAGGGCGCCCTATATGGCAGCTTAGTCATTTTGCTCGTGTTCTGGAAGAAGAAGAGAATAAACCAAATCCTGTGACACAGAGGGTCAAAATGATTATGGTTTGTGGCTCTTTTTCACCTGTGGCTATGCAGTCAGTGAGGTGACCTGGTGCAAAAATCAAGCTTTTGTTTCCTTTAGACTTGTATTCTGAAGCCCATTAGTTGAACTTAGTCGTAGTTTTTAATTAACTTCCCCTATATCTACACCTGTCATTTTTCTGCCTATGCCGTTTCTGTGCCAAGCACTCAGGGCTCTTTTATGTGTACTCCCTCTTACCCCTGCAGTACCCTCAGCTTCCTTTGCTTATTTCTTGATCAAGAGAAAAATGTGAGTGGGACACATCCAAAGCTGCCATACAACAGTGTCACAGTAGGCCAAAAAGAGTGTTAATTAGAGGTGTGGAAAATCAGCTTTTGAATTTTAGAAGCATGAGAAGCATGGGGGGAAAAACGAGCAAAAAAACCCAAACAAAAAGAGGGCAATATTTACTCATATTAGGTTTGATACCAAGTTACATTTGAAAAATTAATACTTGTTTTGTGTTTTTTATACAGTCACTGGGTTTGGTTCTTGTTCACGCCCACAGTCGTTGGATAGCGGAACCAGCTGCTCAAAATAGTACTGTTGAAAATTCAGTGGGATTGGATGAGAATGCACCAAAGAGAATTGAACCTAATGTTTCACTGTGGCAGTTCTACCTTTCTCGGTGGGTGGCTTCACAGAAGTGTGATTGTGCTGTATTTCTGCTGCTGCCAAGCTAGAAGCTTGTCCTAGATCACAAGACTTGCAGACTTTCAGGTCTGACCACTGTAGGATGTCTTGGAACCAGAGGTGACATTTCAGAAGAAATGTCAATATTATGCCATTTGTCCAAACCCTTGAAGTAGTCAAGAACATGACCAAGAGCTAGCTCTTCTGTATGCCTCAAAATGTTGTCTTTTCCCACTAGGATCTTTCACAGCATACTGGGAAATAATTTTAAGACTGAACTAGAGTAATTACTTACACAGAGTTTGTGACTGTTCACACCTAAGTGCAAAAGGTGCAAAACCCATTTTATACTATGGCTTTTCCTTCAGCTCGATTTAAGTTAGTGTCATTCCATGTTATTTCTGAGAAGTCAACTTTCTGGTATAGGCATGGGGTATTTGTCCCTTCTTAGCAGTTCATCTTGCATCACAGTAGTCCTGATTGGTAGAGGATGATAAATGAAACTTCGTCTTGTCATTGAGGGACAAGTGTCAAATCAATTTGATGTAGCTATCAGTGAATCTTTTATAGTCATTTTTCCTACTGGGGCTACTTTTTACCCAGATTTATGTAACTCTTTAATGACATCTGAAGATTTTCGTGTTGATAGTAGTATGATGAATGATTTTTCCACCCTAGCCTAGCATACTTCAACATCCTGGTAGAAAATATCTCCTGAGTGGAATTTCTGTAACTATGTGAGGATGGAATAATTACCCTTTCTGAAGCAAAAAATGTCAGGATGCTGTTATAAGCAACAAATTGTATATACTCTATATTTACTTTCTGATCATTTTTAGAATGGCCAGTATGGATATTGAGCAAGTAATCACGCTTGGATTAGCCCTTCTCCTTGCTGTCAAATACATTTTCTTTGAGCAAGCGGAGACTGAATCTACCCTCTCACTGAAGAATCCCATAACATCTCCTGTGATGGTACAGAAAAAAGTCCCTGAAAATTGTTGCAGGAAGCAGACTGGACTTCTGAAAAACAATCAGAAATCTAACACAGGAGAAGAAGCTTTCATTCCCAAAGATGAAAGTGGTAGGTAATTTTTATAGTTCTAAAGTCTGGACCCGTTAATGAGTATTTGGAACAAATTATGCAATCTTTAGTAGCATATTATATTTGGTATCAAAACTTCAGGATTTTGTTAACCGGAGTTCATTTTTTTATCTTTGTGCAGCTGAAGTCATAAAACCTGTATTAGCAGAGTCATCAACCAAGACTACATTTGTGGTTGGCAATTCCAGCCCTTTGGAAACTTCTTCATCTCTGAGTGGAAAAGAGGAAGAGATTGAGTTACCTAAAGAACCACGTTCTATTGAGGAATGTGTTCGTATACTTGGAAATGCACAGGTATGGAAAAATAACTATTTTATTTAACCCCTACTGCAACATCTGATTTAAGAATTGTTAAAGTTCTTTTCCCAGCTTTTAGATAATCCCTTTGGTTGTAATATCATTCTTCATGAAATTACATGGCTTTAATAACATGGGCAGGTGTGAAGGTCACAGCTAAAACAAAACCCTTTAATGAGTTACTTCTCAAGTCAGTTGAGAAGGGTGGGAGGAGGGATCAGCTTCATCACTGATAACATTCCAAGTCTTTGGGACTTCATCATGTACACGTATGAGTAGGTGTCTGATCATGAAAGTTTTTGATCATATGTTGGCCTGCTGTAAAACCTGATGTTGGCAGTTGACCCCTTTAACAAAGTAAAGTTGTTACTCTTTTTCTTTTAGAGGCATTTAAAAGGATTTTCACCAGAAGAGTCTCTATTTTCTCTCTCCACCCTTTATGTTTCCAGGAAGGAGCAAAATTTCTTACTGATGCTGAGGTTATCAGCTTAGTTAATGCTAAGCATATTCCTGCATACAAACTGGAAACCCTGATGGAAACCCAGGAGCGAGGTGTATCCATTCGCAGACAGATGTTATCTAAGAAACTTCCTGAACCTTCATCTTTGCAGTATCTTCCTTATAGGAATTATAATTATTCTTTGGTAAGTACAAAGTAGACAAGCAGAACTCACTGTATAACAATTTTCCAAACACATGAAGAAGAAAAACATGAACCGGTTGGATTGAGTCCAGAGGATGCCACTAAGTTGATTGGGGGTTGGAATAGCTCACCTGTGAGGACAGGCTAATAGAGTTGGGATTTTTCATCCTGGAAGTGGAAGCTTTGGGAAGACCTTAAAGCACTTTCCAGTATCTGAAGGGGGCTTACAAGAGGGCGAAAGAGGGACTCTGCACGGGGATGTGTAATGAAAGGACAAGGGCAAACAACCTTAAGCTGAAGAATGGCAGATTTAGATGTTAGGAAGAAATTCTTCACTGTGAATGTGGTGAGACACTGGAACAGGTTGCCCAGAGAAGGTGTGGATGGTCCAAACCTGGCAGTGTTCAAGGCCAGGCTGGATGGGGCTCTGAGCAACCTGGTCTAGTGAAAGGTGGCCCTGTTTTTGGCAGGGACATTGAAACTAGATGGTCTTTATGGTCCCTTCCAACCCGAACAAGTCTATGGTTCTATGAAATAAATCCATAGTCATGTATGTGAGTTAACAATAAGCATGGTCGAAATTCATGTAGAAGGAAAAAAATAAAAGGCAGACATGAGGCACCAACTTTAATTGCTCTTAATGTTTTTAAACCTAGGGTGGTGCATGAGTTTTGTAAGTTATGCAAAAAATATTTCCTATCAAAGTATGCAGCTGACTTATCTAAGAAATGCAGAGTTCTACTAATACTGAGCCACAGTTCAACTGAATGATAATATTACCTTGAGCACAACTTAAAATTGAAATTTTTTTAAAATGAATTTTAAAACTTTAGGTTATTTAAATAACATTTGGTACTATACAGGATTCAATATATCTTGCCTAGTATTGAATAACATTAGCTGTTGATAGTTGCAGCTGTTAACTTTTTGAGGTGGCAATGAGTTGCTTTATGGGTAAATTTGTGGGTGTTTGACAGAGATGCCTTGGTGTAGTCATAGGCATTTTATGTAGCATGCTGTACTGTACCACTGGAATGTAACCTAAGTGATTGTTTTGTATGGTTTCTGTAAGGTGATGGGAGCTTGCTGTGAAAACGTGATTGGATATATGCCTATTCCTGTAGGCGTAGCAGGACCACTGGTTTTGGATAACAAAGAGTTTCAGGTGCCAATGGCAACAACAGAAGGGTGTCTTGTAGCAAGCACAAACAGAGGATGTAGAGCAATATGTGTAAGTACTGTGTGACTTTAAAAGCTTAGAAAATATCCTGTGTTATAAAATACATAAATATAATGCATAAAAATATGCATTATATAAACCTAAACATATTCAGGTTTATATAATGCATATTTTTGACTTCTTGAAAACTAAAATTTCAGTAATCTTACATTATCCCCCTTCTGCTTTGGTTTTTAGCTTGGTGGAGGAGCAAGTAGCCGCATTCTGGCAGATGGGATGACTCGAGGACCTGTTGTAAGGTTGCCGACTGCTTGCCAGGCTGCAGAGGTGAAAGTCTGGCTTGAAAGCCCTGAAGGTTTTAAAATAATGAAGGAAGCTTTTGACAGCACAAGTAGGTTAGTATGATGGCTGTTCCAGCTTCGTTTCCAGACATAAGACTTCTATGGATGGTAGAAAGATCTGAGTTGTTTATTTGGAGTACTGCAGTAGAGGATATTACATCTCTGTTTTGGCTGTCCCAATGTTGTGAGTATCTGAGAGGATAGAAGTCAGTCTGGCTGTGTGCCAAGGCTAGCAATAAACATTTTTCATTGATAATGACAAACTGCTGTATGTTAACAACAAATAGATATACATTGCATAATAATTAATAGAATATTAATTTGTCTAAGCTTTTTTAAAAGATCCTATAAACTTATTTTGATTTTTGCTAGGCAGAGTAACTTTAACTGTAGTTACTGTGGAGAAAAAACCCTCAAAGTTTGGTCATAAGCCTTTCAGATGATAATATTAATTAATCTGAGAAAATACAAGGTAAACTAATGCTAGAACTGAAATGCTAAAAAAATGTAAAAGAGTGGTAAGAATAAGTCTATTTTAAGCCCTAAAGTTTTCTCTAGGACTTATGATGATCTTCTTGCTTTAGGAAGATTCAGAGAGAGATTTTCTTACCTGTTGTGTTTCTTAACAAGTGTCAGCCAAAGATACATCTGTATTTTGGCCAGAATCAGCTCATGCTGCTTTTTAAATGCAGTACTTTCTGCCTTTTGAGTGACTTGTGCAGCTTTCACTGTTGAAGATAGCATGCTTTTTGCTTTGCTGTAAAACTTACATCAGAATTTCCAAAGGCCTGATTATTACTTTATATCTGGTAGTGAGATGTTTTAAGGAATACAAGTGAATGAAATTTATGTTAGCAGTTCAGGATATTAAAAAGGCAGTGAACACTTTTACAGTGAATATTTTTGTAGTACTTATTGAAGAAAGCACCATCCCTGGAAGGGTTCAGGAAATGACTGGACATAGCACTTGGTGTGTGGTCCTGTTGAAAAGTCTGTCAAAGACTGGACTTGTTGGTTTTACAGCTCTTTTCCAAATGATTCGTGAAGGAATCTGTTACTCTGTATTTAGCACTGCAATTTGCCAAGATTTACTGCCATTTTGCTACTTAAAGCTAATATTCCCATGAGGATTTTAAGTAATAGTTACATTTTCTTGCAGGTTTGCCCGCCTACAAAAACTTCTCATCAGTTTGGCTGGTCGTAACCTTTATATCCGTTTTCAGTCTGGAACAGGGGATGCAATGGGAATGAATATGATTTCAAAAGTAAGGATCAGTCCCCTTAAGTATTTTTTAAAAATGGGTATTCTTTTTAAAAATAGCCTAATAACCTGTGACATCTGAAAGACAAAGACAAGGCACAATGGTCTTTGCACAGAATAATAAAAATGTTTGGTTTTGTCAAGTGTAGACAAAACTAAGAAGAGAATGATGAAAGAAAAAAGTAATTTTTTATTTTATATTTTTATAATTATTTAAAGAAAGTATTTTTGGTAATAGGAGAAGCTAAAATGGTTGCACTGTTGCTTTAAGCCAAGATTTTATCCAGCAGTAATTCTTCTGTTACTGTGTTTATAATTTCCTGGTTAATAAAGAATTAGGAGTGGCAGCAGAGAGGTGTTCCCTAGTTTTGCACGTTTGTTTTTATGCAAACATGGGGAAGAACTTGAGATGTGATCCTTAGGTTGCATATCTAGATCCTTAGATTGCTTATCTAGATCCTTAGATTGCAAAATGAATTGTGTTAGACTTAAACTTCATTTAGAATAGGCGATCAGAACCATTATAAAAGTGAATCCAATTATAGACAAGTCCTAATATAGCAGATTTTCTAGTCTTGATTTCCTGGTGTAAAGAAGCTCTTTACACTACATCCAAAATTGATTCATTCTATGCCAGTAATGTTTAACTTAGTTCCTGTTGTATCTTCAGTGTGGTGGTACCCATATGTCCGTGTACCTAGAATGGATCCAGGGAGTCTGTATGTACTGGGAAAAATGAGTTATTCCCCAATATAATTCCCAAAGAGATTATAAAAAAGATAGTCATAATTGGTTGTGGTTTTTCCCCTTCTGTCTCTTGTTTCTTCATTATATTTTTTGTATTTTTCTATTTTTCTTCCACTGTAACTGATTATCTGTTTAGAATACTGTTCCACTGTCCTTGAATAGTTTGTTTTACACCCATAAGGATAAACCTAGCCTATTGCCTGTTTCTTTCTAACAGGGTACTGAAAAAGCGCTGGCGAGGCTGAACGAAGAGTTTCCTGACCTTCAAGTTATAGCTATCAGTGGTAACTACTGTACAGACAAAAAACCTGCTGCTATAAACTGGATAGAAGGAAGAGGAAAGTCTGTTGTCTGTGAAGCAGTCATTCCAGCTAAGGTTGTTAGAGAAGTAAGTGTCTGCTCTCTTGTTTATAAAAATACATACGTTTTGCAAAATGGATGCTTACTTTACATTGTAAATATGAACTGAAAGTTGTTTTCTAGGTAAGGATAGTTCTTAAATGTCTTTTCAGGTACTTCTGTAGGATGAGCCATTTATCTGAGTCAGTAGATACCTCCTTTTTCATTGTGGATAGTGTGAAATAGTGTGTATGTGTCTAGTGATGCATATCTAGTTGAAGGCATTGGGTTTTCATGGTTGACCTCTTAAAAATTTTGCCACATTTTGACAGATGTTTACATGTGGTGTTTTGTGTCATTAAACCCAGTCTTTTAACCCTTTCACTCATATTTTGTCTCACATGCACCTGGCTTTCTCTACAGTATTTATATGCTTCCTACTACAATGGAAACAGATAATCACGTGGTTTACTTATTCCAAAGCTGTCTTGGCATCTTGCATGACCAAGGGTATTCCTTTATAAGCAATGCCAGTTGTATTCTCTGGCCAGCTTGTCCTCCATTACAACAGTGTCTTAGATTCTCTTCCACCTGGGAGGCAATATCCAAGGAAGAATTCACTACATTCTAACACTTGTTTAAGATCTTACAAGTGGGTGATTGCATACTGGATAGAGTTGGGTTTTTTTGCTTGCTTTCCCCTAGTGATTTGTCCAGTCTCTTCTGGGACACTGTATAAACTTCTAGAACTAGTATTCTGGGCAGTATTCCACAGTCCAGCTTCACCTTGTGTGAGAACTACTTTTGTGTTGATTACATTTGATGATGCCCCAGTTTTGTACTGGGAGAGATGTTTAAGACTTTTTGTCTTCACTCAACTGTTCAAGATGTTACAGCTCTGACACAGCCTGTCCACCTTCCCAGCAATTCTCATTTTCAGACTAAAAAGTACTAGTTTCTCTATCAGCAGTGAGTAAACAGACTTCCATTATGTCTTTCAACATGCTTACCTCTGTATCTTTTACAGTTCTAAAATTCTGTTACAGTTCATGTCTAAAATTTTGGGTACAGAGTTCAACACAGGATTCTAACAGTGTGTGCATAATGGATTTAAATATTGACATAATTCATATCTTCTGGTGTAGTTTACTGTTTTTCAAATTGTTGTCACTGGCAATATCTCTTGTAACTTCAGGATTTCATTCCAGGGTAGTAAAGGGGAGGTAGTCCTTTCATAATGGGCATTGATAATTTTTAGATAAATTTGGGAAGGTTTTCCTCAAACCCCAGCCCTGTATGTCACCGCATTTACTTATATTGAACTTGTAATACATAAGTGTTATGTTTTTGTCAGTGCTGTAGACTTTGTGCAGATGTCTGTAAATACTGTTCCTGCTGTGCAGGAATATCTTAGATTTTGCTCAAAAACAATATCTCTTTTGATCATCTTTGATCATTTTTCTATTAAATTCAGTATAAATCTTTTACTTAAAAGCTTCAAAATCCAGTCACTAAAAATAAATATGCCACTTAATTTTATATTACTGTTCACAGTATTTATTTACCTATGTAGAATAGTGGTTTGTGTTGGAACTTTTCAGTTTGGCTCCATATTTGGATGCAAAACAAATTTGGGAAGTTAGTGTCTGGAACAAATTGACAGGAATGTTACAATCATGTAAAGGTAAATTAATGGGATATTTCTGCCAAGATGGTTTTACTTGTTCCATTTTGAATATAAGGGAGACTTTGAAATGGAGTACCCAGCTGTGAGCTTTTCTCAAAGGCCTGTGAAAGTCCAAACCCTTTGTTTGGACTTTTCCGTTGTTACTTGGACATCCTATATTTGAAAGTCTCCTTTGGAACAAAAATAAAAGGTATCCAGGACAATGATTGATTCAAATTCCATACAGAAGCAAACAAAGGGTGAGGGCCATGAATAACCCTAAATAGAATATTTCTACTCCTGCCTGAGGAAAAGGGTAGTAAAAGTGTATCTATCTCTTTGTCCAGGTGTTGAAAACAACTACGGAAGATCTAGTTGAAGTTAATATAAACAAAAACTTGGTGGGTTCTGCGATGGCTGGTAGCATAGGTGGCTACAACGCACATGCAGCAAACATTGTGACAGCGATCTACATTGCCTGTGGTCAGGTAGGTTTGTTATACACCAGTTCACATTTTCTTTAGTTCAGTAATTCTTAATCAAACACTGATTTAAGTGTCTGATTGTTGTTTCTCCTACTTGATCTGAAGGATGCTGCGCAGAATGTGGGCAGCTCCAACTGCATCACTTTAATGGAGAGAACTGGTTCCACCAACGAAGACCTGTACATCAGCTGCACGATGCCTTCTATAGAAATAGGGACTGTTGGTGGAGGCACCAACCTGCTCCCACAGCAGGCCTGTTTGCAGGTACAGTTCTCAAAGTTGAAAGCAACTTACCTTCTTAAATCAAAGGTTGCTTTCATGTGGTGTGCAAGCAATATTGTGGGAATGGGGCTGCTTGAAACTTGGTGTATTTTATATGAAAATATTAGAAATGTCTAATGAACTGTTTTCATATATCCAGTTTCTAAAGCTTAAGACATTTACTAATGTCTTAATAATGTCTTAATAATATTAAAGGGATTCATTTGGTATAATTTAGAAACACTACCAAATATATAATAAATTGACTTAGATTTCATAGCATAATACTGCCTTGTATTTTTTCCAGATGTTAGGGGTTCAAGGTGCAAGCCAAGATAATCCTGGTGAAAATGCCCGTCAGCTTGCTAAAATTGTTTGTGCTACAGTGATGGCAGGGGAATTGTCACTAATGGCTGCTCTTGCAGCAGGGCATCTAGTCAAAAGCCACATGATCCACAACAGGTAAAAAATGGAAAAATCTGTGTATTTATCTGCTGTTTTGATCCTCTTACAAGTACAGGAAAGTCAATAATGATTATGTGACTAATTGCAGTGCATAGAAGCAGTATAACATTTTAACTGTCTAATGTAGTTATCTTGCTGTTTTATTAGGTCAAAGATAAATCTACAGGATCTTCAAGGAACCTGCACTAAAAAGGCAGCTTGAATACTAAAATGGGTTTGAAATGAAGAATTGTTTTAGGAACTGACCAGGTGCACAAGGAAAAAAAACCAAAATCTATGAAGTTTAGAATAAAGATTGCCTTCAACTCAATGATGTCTGTGTAAGAGAAACTAAGAGATAAGACTTGAGACTAGCTATGCTTGACTTTCTTCAGTGGTTAGAGACTGTGAAAAGAAGTCCTGTCAGATGTCTTGAACATGGCTTTCACATTCTTACTCTTACACATTATTTTCTGAAGAGTCAGTCTTATGTTTTCACAGGTTGACATTATTTTGCCTAATAAGGTCCTGGTAACTACCAAACTGAAAAGTAATGTAATGTACTTTGTACATTTAAAGTAACAAAACAAAAGAAGTCGGTGTAAACTTGGATTGAATGCACTGGTCCTTGCCATCTTTATTTTCTGGTTAAGCAAGCATGTTTTTTAAAGTGATGACAAGCCTAATCACTTTCTATGAACTCCCAGTTTTAATTTGTTCACATGTAAAACAGGTTTTAGGCTATCAGACAGTTTAATTGAATTATATTAGTTTAATAGAAATCTCTGTCTATATATAATACTTAATTTGCTGCTGCTTCAGCTAAGCAGTGTTCAGTGTTTAACTCCACAATTTAGGTTATTTCTTTATGTAAAACTTGTGATCTTTTATATTCTGAACTGTTAAATATAATCTGTACTGAAGTAGGGAAAAACAGTGTCTTCGACTGTTTTGGTACTTTGTAGAAAAAATGAAATGGTAACTTCAAAACAGTTGTGTGTCAGACAGGTATTTAAGCAAATGTAGTTTCTCAAACATTATTTGATAGGAGTGCATTCAAACAAACAAGAGTCAAGAACAGATGTTCAAGAACAGATGTTTACACTTACTTAACAAGAAGTCTCTTTAGGAACATACATACACATTGTGTACCTTATGTTGGGGATTTTTATAAGGTGTTTAACGCTTATTCTCCAAGAGTAGGTGTTTATCCACCATTTCAGCTGAAATAAAACTAAGCCAGAAAACCACACTGTTCTTAAAAAAAAGGAGGGGATTTTTTTCTTTTAATTTCCTTTTGAACTTTCTTTTTGAGGTGGAGAGTATTTATTTTAAGAATAAATCTTAGCTTTTTTGTCAATGAAAAGTACTAATTAAGGGGATTCAATGAAATGATATGTTAATGCAAGAAACAGCTTTTGTAATAAAATACTGTACTTGGACCAGTGAAGCAGTCTCAGGTGTTCTTACTGTAATAAAGAAAACCCAGGTTTATTCTGGTTTGATTCACCTTTGGGAATACTGCTAAATGCATTGGCCTGCCTAGTTAATCACAGGAGGAAAATTATTAATATGCTTGATGATTTTTTTGTTTGGTTGGTGTTGGCTTTTCTTGTTTGACTTTTTGTGGGGGGAATCAGTGGATTGGGCTGGGTTTCCTGCAGCATCATTCCTAAAGGGGTGACTAGTAGAGGTGCTCTTCTAACGCGCAAATTTGATACAAATCATGGTGGGTTGCTTTATGGTACATTTACACATTAATATTCATTGTAATGAGCTCATAAATGTAATGTGCAAGCATGAAGACATACCACATGCTAGACATGTTACGATGGCATGTAAATAGCAAATACCATGAATGTTTATCTTCCTGCAGTATTGTTGCTAATTGCTATTTTTATTTAAGGAAATTTGGAATTACATTGTTTCTATGTTCATTCAATGATTTTATTTAACACTGGTCTGGCAATAAATGGTGGTTCAGTGTTCATTTTGGTGGATTTAACTGACATTCTGTCTGGCAGAATTAACTTTTTGTATTATTACTAAACTGTGTACATTTTGGTACAGAATTACTTTTTCAGTTTCAGTAAAACCATGGAAAACACATTGGCCTAATTGTGATATTTTAAGCTTACTTTATGACTTAGTGACATGTTTATAGAGAGTCTAAATTAAGAGAATTAATGAAGAGGCACTGGCAAGCAGTGGTAAACACAGCCAGGGCTGTGACACCAGAACTTTTAATTAGTCAATTTGCCCAAGGGAGAGAACTAACTCACTGCAGCATTAGAGGTACCTTCTGCTGGGGCCCATTTGGCAAAATCAAACCACCGATCTAGGTCTAGAATTTAATTTCTAGAATTGCTGTAACTTCAGTGCTATACTTTTGCTATGGATAATGGTTTCCCAAATATTTTAAAACCCTAGAAGAAAAAAAAAAATTAAAGTAGTGTTTGGCTCTGGTACCACCTTGCTTCTTTCTTTACCTCCTTTCTCCTCTGGGTGCTGAATCTAATTTAGCCTGTAACACACCAGTTCCCTTCTGCTGCCTGCTGTGGAAGTTTCAGCACTGTGAGGCTTGCAAGCACTGCAGCCCCAGCTGCCTCCAACCACATAGTAGTTTCCCACTTTTTTCCCCAGCTGCTGCAAGGCCCTGTCAGTGGCCTGTGCATTCCTGAACCTTCCTGATGGAGGGAGCAGCTCCAGCACACATCACCACGATATGCACCCTGAGCAGAGCTGTGACACTGGAAGCCTGGGGTATAGCAGGTGCTGACCTGGGGGGATGTGGCTCTGCCAGGCTCCAGCACAGGCATTCCTAGGCATGCACACTGATTCCTGGAAAAGAGCACAGCTGGGAAACCACTTGCTTTCTCATAGGAGTGTACAAGTACGCACTGGGTGTGTCAGTGCACAGACAGTGGACAATTTTCATCCTTGATGTGAACCTTGCTCATAAGGTGAATACAGCCCTGGGAAAAGCTGTGGTAGAGGGCCTGTCCTACTCCTTCCAGCTGTCTTTTGGGGTGCAGTTAGAGCTGTGGCTACTACTCAGAGTGTTTTTCAGATATGTGATCCTCTCCATCTCCTTTAGGACATGGCTTACCATTTTCAATATTATATCCTCTTTTTCCTTTGGCTTTGGTTAGGGAAGGTTTATATTGCACAATGATACCTGCTGAAACAAGATGATAGTTTGGGATCCTGTCTTGCCTCAGGGCAAGTTTGTATTCCTGTCAGGTCCACCTTGTCCTGCACACAGAGTAAGTAGTGACACCCCTAGCACTGACAATTCCATACCTTATCCTGCCTGGGGATGGCTGCTGGCCCCAGGTTCACCTTGCTTACCAGCCTGTGGAAGGGGGAAGGCCTGCTTCAAAAGTTAATCTCACCTCAGTGCTCCAAGGCTTTTGCAGTCTATTACACAATGCAAAGCTACTTAGCATCCTATCTTAACCACCAGTTTTACTTCAGTCTGCTCTTAGGGGACTCCAAGAGCTTTAGCCCCAGCTTTCATAGGTTGCTCCCATTCCATTCTCACTAGGACTCAGGCCTTCTAGAACAATTTGATGGGTTGACCTTGTTCAACCCCTTTCAAGCAGGACAGGAAAGAGAAATTGTAAAGGCAAAAATGAGAAGACAGATTGAGATAGAGACTGCTTAGGAGATAAAGTGAAGCTACACATGGAAAGCAAAGCAAAGAATTTATTCACAATTCCCTAGCAGCAAGCAGAGCTTTGGCACAATAACAGTTACTTGGGAAAACTAACCCCATAACCACGCATGTCTCCACTTTCTCATCTTTTCCCCAGAGCTTTTGGTGCTGGGCACAATGCTGTCTGGTATGGAATATTGCTGTGTGCAGCTGTGATCAGATGTGACTCCCTGTGTTCCTTCAGAGCCTCTCACCCACCTCTAGCCTACTCACTGGCAGCAAATGGAGGAGAAAAAGAAGGACAAAAATAAAGCCTTCATGCTGGCAGCTCCTGCTCAGCAACAGCCAAAACACTGCTGTGTAACCCATGTTCTTAGTCACTAATCCAGAACACAGCCTCATACAGGCTGCTATGGAGACAACTAATTTCATCCCAGCCACAGCCTGTATAAAAATAGAAAATCTGGATCTTTGCACCAATACCCATAACAAGTGAGATCCACAACAGCCAGCTCTTAGAATCACAGAAGGGTTTGGGTTGGAAGGGACTTAAAAGAGCATTAATTTAAACCCCCCCTACTGTTGGCAGGTACACTTTCACTAGACCAGAGAATCACAGAATTGTTTAGGTTAGAACAGAATTTTAGAATCATTGAGTCCAACTCTAAACCTAACACGGCCGAGTCCACAGGCTAGAAAGGCCTGATCCATCTGACATGTTCCTTCCTGACATTCTTCCTTCCTGTTGTGTGGCCTGGTGGCACACAGTGAAACAGACATGATGCACTTCTCTTCCTCTCCCTGGATCCTCCTGGAGGCCTCTCCTGTGGACACAGTGCACCAGACAGAACCTGAGTGTCAACAGGAGCCGGCCATATTTCCTCTCTCCCTTCCTTGCTCATACCAGGCAGCAGTAGCAGAATGGAAAAAATCACCTCTCTCTTTATCCACCACCAGAAACATGAAGTCAGGTTGCTCAAAGCCCCATCCAACCCGACCTTGAACATTTCCAGTCATGGTCCAGCCATAACTTCCCAGTTCCAGCATCTCAGCACCCTCAAAAAAAATAATTTCTTCCTTACCCAGTTTATCCTTCTGGAGAAGAATTCTACAAGGTCAGTCCACACCTTTACAAGCTGGAACACCAGGGTGAAAATAACTATGCCATAAAAATTATGTCAATTACCAATCTCTCCCAGGATCATTCAGTGAAGGACCACAGTTAGACAAGTCTATCATGCTCAGCACAAGACAAGGCACAGAAGTCTAGCTTCTAGCTCTGCACCTGCTACCACAACACAGTCTGCCAAATTGCTTCCTATGTCCCCTTAATGAACCACTGGGCTCCGAGAGCAAATGGAAGGCAATACTACAGTACATGTACGCCAGAGGCCTCATCATTCTCAATCTGCAGTCTCAGAAACATGGTCTTCCAGGGAGGCAGTCACTGCACAAAGCTGCGCTAAAAACGCTCCCTCATCCTCAAAACAAATGGGCAATGTTGCTACCTCCTTTTGCCCAGCACTGATTGGATCAGTTTCCCACCCACAGGCCACACTCACCCACTGCACAGGTTTATGCTGAGGTATAACGATGCTGCTAAGGGTAAAACTTCTTTTGAAAAGGTACTTGAATCAAGACACATACAAATGTAATGGTACACAGAGGAGTCCATCTCATTCCCCATCTTTTCTATGAGAGAGCTGGCACTGCTCTGTGTGAGCTGGTCAGTTTAACAGCACCAGAAGTTAAAATTAGTTAAACTTTTGAGAATATTGGCTCTAAAAGATGCTTCTTTAGTGAAAAAAAATGGACAGGTTTATAAGGTGCAAGGAGTGATGCCACTGTTCACAGAGTTTCTTGATAAACAGAATTATACTTTTTGTAGGATAATCTAGGTTTTCCCTTAAGAAAATTGTTCCTGGGTAAGTAAGTCTGAAGAGCAGAGAATTCTAAGTTAATTCCTTGTAGCAGTTTCTTTTAATATCTAACAATGCACTCTACATTTGGCATTTAAAATCCAGGGAACGCAAGCACATAGCATAGAAAATTACATCCAACTTTAATTTTGCTTTGGTAATACAATCTTAGAAATGGGGCAAAGTCTCAAGCCACCAGGCTGGCCAGTTCACTGAAATAACTCATTGGGAAACTGTTGTTGCTTTGTGAGGTGAGGAGGAATAAATCATAATGTGCATTACACTGAGGCTCATGCAAAGTCACAAGTTACCTGATGTTTATTATGAATTTCTCTTCTTGTGCCATAAGTTAATGTAGTCCCTTTAGTTATGATGGTCCCTCAACTACTGACATACAACTCAGCCCCTGAATTATCTGTTAACACACAAAATCACTTAATGAGTAATTTCAACCTTGAAATTCTCTCAACAACTTTTCAAAATGCAAATTATGTAATGAAATCATGATGTAAATTGCCTATTACATAACTGAGCAGAGTAATTGTCCCTCAGTATGAAAGACGTTGAGATACTGGAGTGAGTCCCGAGAAGAGCAATGGAGTTGATGGAGTGTCTGGAGCACAACTCCTGTGAGGAGTGGCTGAGGGAGCTGGGGCTGTCTAGTCTGGAAAAAAGGAGGCTCAGGGAAGACATCATCGCTCTCTACAACTGCCTGGAAGGAGGCTGTAGCCAGGTGGGGTTGGTCTTTCCTCCCAGGTAACAAGCACAAGCAGAAGAGGAAACAGTCTCAAGCTGCAGCAGAGGAGGGCTAGACTGCATATCACGAGGAAGTTCTTCACTGAAAGGAAAGACAAGCATTGGAACAGACTGCCCTGCTCTGGCAAGTGGCGGTATCACAGCCTGGCAATGCTAAGAGAGGTGCAGATGTGGCAATCAGGGACATGGTTTACTGGTGCACCTGGAAGGGTTAGGTTAGCCATTGGACTTGATAAGGTTTCAAATAATTTCTAACCTTAATGATTTTATGATTCTAGGTAGAGGAGCCTACAGGGAAGGAATGAAGTTGAGCTCGGGAAAAGGGGCAAGACAACTTAGAAGGACAAAGAGTTGTCCTTCTGTCTCCCATTAACTTTCCATTATTTTAAATCAGCAACAAATTGATTTTCCACGTGTCAAGAATGTTCTGTCCTGAAAAAAACCAGGGAGCAACCTTCCTGTCTTTCTCTTGACCCATGAGCTTTCTCATTCTACTCTTCCATCTAATCCTGCTGAACAGGTGGTAAGCATTTCACTCTCTGCCAAGGCTATCCCACAAGTCTAGTCATTTCATTCAAGAAAAAATCTCCTCTTCCAAAAGGTGAGCAAAGGGAGGAATACAAAGTAATGACTCTATAAACTAATTAAGGTACTTAATACCATGACTGTCCTCTAAACCCCAGAAAATGTCATTGACAAATGGGCCTTTTTGAAAGTTGCAAGTCTGCCAAAGCAGAGCAAGTTGAAAACTCTCAGGTTTCAGGAGCTTTTGCCCTTTTAATTCCTGGGAAAAGACGTCAAAAGGAGTTTGTGAGCCCCTTTAAAATGTACTTACTCATGCTGTATGAGATATTAGTCCCATGAAACTCAAGTAAAATTTAGGTTTGATTTTGTTAAGCATTTGAATCTTAAACAAGGGCTTTAAAGTTAGTCCACAGGCTCAGGAAAGTCCTTATCAATCTCTACAACTGCCTGAAAGGAGTTTGTAGAAAGGTACAGATTGGTCTCCCCTCACAGACAACAAGTGACAGGACGAGAGGAAATGGCCTCAACCTGCACCTGGGGAGATTCAGGGTGGACATTCAGAAGAATTTCTTCACTGAAAGGGTTATCAAGCATTGGAATGGGCTGCCCAGGAAGGTGGTAGTCACCATCAACAGAGGTGTTTAAGGAAAAAATGGATGCAGCACTCACTGCCATGGTCCAGTTGACAAGGTGATGTTCAGTCATAGGTTGGACTTGATGACTTTGAGATGTTTTCCAGCCTAAATAGTTGTGTGATTCATTGCATTAATTTCAAAAAGCTAACACATAGATGGGTGGGGTGGAAGACTTTTTGCTGTTAATTTACTACGAGTGAATGTAGAGTGCTGTATGCTTAATCTGAAAGCATTTTTGATTGATAGATGAAACAAAACTGGATTTGGACCTCAAGTCTGTAACATGGGTGAGAAAAAATTCTGAGCTTTAGAAACTTTTCATCCAGTTTATGTCTAGCTGACCTTCCCTTCTGCTGGCATTATTTCAATGTGATCATGGCTGGATCACTCATTTCACCTGAGGTTTTCCTGCAGAGCACTTGACATGCGACATAGAGCTGAGATAAAGGCCTGGTCCCACATGGGCAGCCCATTTCCCTGACACAGAGAGCTGAGTGAGATGGATTTTCAAGAGAGCTGAACAGAATGTAGGTGGGTGGCTGGGAATAACACTCTTAATTACTATCTTTGCTTCTCTCCACCTCCTCCATCGGTCTGACCACCTGTTGTTGGTGTCTGCTGCATCTTATCTTCAACAGCTGCAGAAAAAGTGTCTTTAGGATACCTTTAAGCTACGTAGGTGTACCCCAGATATTCGAAGCCCACAGTGACAAGCAACTCAGCAGCTGCAGGACTATGCTGTCTTTCACTCTGCCAGTGAAGGTACTTGGAGATGCTGTGGCTGTGGGGCCACATTTTATCATCTATATTTTCTAGAACTACAGGGGTATGGGATGACATTTATTTTCCGGACTGCACTACTGCATAGCTTGTCAGACTGTGGTGCAAAACTACTCAGAGTAGCTACAGCTGTGGAATTTGAAAGAATTTTTACTTTGAGACAGGAATTTGACACCCTCTGAGGTTTTATGAGGCATCTGTAGTAACATTATTATGCACCTCAGCTAGACAGAAGAGAAAATTGTTATCACCACAGAGAGAAGTGAACCTCAGAAACCACCCCTCTTGAAATGCTAAAACACTTTTTCACTAATTTGTACTTTTCTTAGCTATCTTTCTCAATATTTTTTCAATGCTAACTGTAAGATGATGATGATCAGCTAAGTAAAGCTGATGCATATATAAGAGGATACCTATTTTTTGGTCCTTGAAGCTTAGGAATGCTTTTAAAACCATTACTCAAATCTTTTGTTGACTATTTTCTTACTTTAATTCAACACAGGCCTCTTATCTGCAATTTGAGGAGTACATACAATGTGCATCCACTGTGGCAGCTCCCTGGGGCGTGGTTCCCTCCTTTGTCAATATTCCCCTCATGGATTGCATTGCACCCCTCAGGTCACCCCTGCTTGTCAGTACTCCAAACTACCTCTGGTATATCAGGGGTGATACAAACCATTACTGCTCTGGAAAGGCACAATTATGCCATTTCTCATTTGCAGGTCTTTGGCTTGTACCAGTATTTATATAATTTTTTCTGGGGGGTGGCAGGGAATACCACCGCTGTGTAGATACTAATAAAGGAAAGATAGACATACTGTTCACATTCTGTGTGGCCTAAAGGTTTGTTACACAAAAAAACTGCTAAGAGAAAGGTCACATTTATAACTCTATTTTAGGTATTGACAGGTGCTAATTCAGCTAATACATATTGGGCCTTTCCATCACTTTTTGAAAACAGAGGCTTTTCTGCCTAGAAATGGTGCACACCCTACCAGGCCCAGATGAGATTTCTGCCTTTCCAAACCAATGAATCATACATGTTGCACCTCTGGTAACAGTTTTTAACCCAAATTGCTGCAGGAGCTGAAGCCTGGCCCCCAACACCCCAGAGCATCAGCCCCTTTGCTGTTGCTGTAAGAGACAGATTGGAACATTTTTGGTGGAGATTTTACACAGAATTTATTGCATGTGCCAGCTTTCCCAGGGGAGGGGTGTGGGTGCAGCCAGGAAGACCCCTGATGGTTGGTCCTGCCTGCTGACCTCCCACTCTCCTCCGCTGTGCCCCCTGCGCTGGGGTGATGCCTTAAGGCAGTACAGAATCTGAAAAATATAAAAGCCAAAACCAGAAGCATCAGGGTGAGGCTGGCAGTGTGCCCTTTGAGAAATGGGCCCCTCAAGATTTGAGGTCTCAAGATTTGAACCAAACTTTGCAATGTTTTTTTTTTCCAGTTGTTAATCAGAAGCTGTAGCTTAACAATTATGATTAAGCAATTGCACTGTGAATGTTGCATGTTTGGCTCGTCTTTTGTTTTCAGGAACGGAGAAGACAATGCCAAGATAAATGGACTCTCTGGATGCGAGCTGCCAGGAGTGAAGTCAGCAGGAGTGGGCAGAAAGTGAGGGAAGGTAATTCCAGCAGTGGATGACCGTGACCACTGTCTCATTGACCACCAAACCCCGACCCAAAGCAGGGGAAGAACCATGCCCGCAGACTAAAAGGGCTCTTCTCTTGGAGAAGCAAGAGATACAACTAGCAAATAGCGTTTGAGTACTAATTTGGAGAAAAGTCATACAACTTACAGACAACAAATGCTGATGCCTGTTTGTTAAAAGGTATAAATAGCGTAGAGGTTTGACGATCACAGAGCCAGCCTTTCGTGGGTTACCTCCTGATTCCTGGCTTTGAGCAAACTCAAATAAAAGACAGAAATACAGTATCACAGAATCGTTAGGGCTGGAAGGGATTTTTGGGGATAATGCAGTCCAAAAACCCTGCTAAGGTAGGGTTACCCAGAGYGGGTGACACAGGAGCATATCCAGGTGGGTTTTGAATGGCTCCAGAGAAGGGCACTCCACAACCCCCCCGGCAGCCTGTTCCAGCACTCCGCCACCCTGGGGATAAGGAAGTTGTCCGGCAGACCAAGCGGAGGTGGAAAAAGCCGGGCTCCACTCCGCCCTCGGCCGGTGTTGGCCGCCGGAACCCGCCCGGGGCGTGCGAGGGAGCCAGGCCGGGCGCCTCAGACCCCGCCCCCAGTGCCGGCCCCGCCCCACCCGCAGCCCCCGCCGGCCCCGCCGAGCCGCCAGGGGGCGCTGCTGCCGCCTTGACCCCCTTGCCCGCCGCTGCCGCCGAGGCCGCGGAGCCGGTGCGGAGCGCACGATGGAGGCGCCGCCGGTGACCATGATGCCCGTCACGGGCGGCACCATCAACATGATGGAGTACCTGCTCCAAGGTAGGCGACCGCGGGACCGAGCAGCGCGGGCAGCGGCGGGGGCGGCGGGCAGGCGAGGGGCTGCTGGCGCCGCGCACGGGCGGGCCGGAGTGCGCTGGGACGGGCGCGCTGCGGAGGGAGCGCAGCTCGGCCTGTGGGGGAGGCGATGGTCGTGGCGCTGTCTCCGCAGGAAGCGTGCTGGACCAGAGCCTGGAGAGCCTCCTGCACCGCCTGCGCGGGCTGTGCGACAACATGGAGCCCGAGACCTTCCTGGACCACGAGATGGTGTTCCTGCTGAAGGGGCAGCAGGCCAGCCCCTTCGTGCTGCGCGCCCGGCGCTCCATGGACAAGAGCGGGATGCCCTGGCACCTGCGCTACCTGGGACAGCCCGAAATCGGCGACAAGAACCGCCACGCGCTGGTGCGCAATTGCGTGGACATCGCCACGTCCGACAACCTGACGGACTTCCTGGTGGAGATGGGCTTCCGCATGGACCACGAGTTCGTGGCCAAGGGGCACGTGTTCCGCAAGGGCATCATGAAAATCGTGGTGTACAAGATCTTCCGCATACTGATGCCAGGAAACACGGAGAGCATTGAGCCGCTCTCCCTCTCCTACTTGGTGGAGCTCAATGTAGTCGCGCCAGCAGGGCAGGACATTGTTTCTGATGACATGAGGAACTTTGCTGAGCAGCTGAAGCCTCTAGTACACCTGGAGAAAATTGATCCCAAAAGACTGATGTGATTGAAAATCTGGGCCGCTAATGCACTGCTTTTGTGTTTCAGAAAAGGATGTTTTCCTAAAAAGCTTTTTTGTGAGCAAATCAAAACAGGGAGAAGGGAATAAAGTACTATATATCAGTTTTGGCAGTTGTAATTACTGAGTGGTTTTTTCCTTCACTTGTGAATATGAACAAAAGTGGACACTTTAAATTAGCACTGTTAAGAAAAATCAGTAGATGTTAACACCGACAGTTTTCCTTCTCTTGCATGGGAGATAACTTAAAAAGCCTATTGGCTAACACAAAAAACGTCAGACTTACTGGATTTCATCCCTCTGTGTACCCAGATCCCACTGCTGTCTTAAGTTTTTTTAGAGCACAATTTGTGTATCTTACCTAGTAATCCAAAATTTTTCTTTTCAGTAATAGATGAAGTTAATATCGTTTAATGCAGGAGGTTCTGTTTCACACAAGCATAAACAATAGAAACTGCTATATAAAAGAGCAACTAACTGTACACCTCTTCACCAAAGCCTATGTGACAGAACAACTACTTATTAGGGAAACTGTTTCTTCTGATGTAACCAAAGTTAGAAGTGGAAGAAAATCTAGTAATATTAACATTTGCAAGAGGTTTTCACATCTTTTAACAGTGTTCCATTATTTTTACTGGAATTGGTTAGGACAGTCTTAGTTAACAAGAAAGTAAATTACCAGGTACTTTTTATTACTGAATTTCACACAGCTGACAGCTATATTACATATTGAAATGTTAGGTGCTTTATATTAAAAAATTTATTCACAATTTTTCATTAAAAATGTATTACAAACAAATCAGCAGCTGTTAGTTGAATTACTGATGAATTTGCTTAGCACCTCGCTTGATAGTAGGATGGTTAGTTACCCTAGTAGTGCCATGATAATTCAGTGTTATTTTAATTCAGTTTGAGAGTTTTCAAACACAGTTCAGTCAAATAAAAGTCAGGAAAGATAAAGGACCTCATTTAAATTTCTCAGGTTCTTTGCAGAGGACAACCATTTTACGCACTGTTAAAATGTTCCAACCTCCGTCAGAAGTGTTGCCACCCTTCAGCACCCGAAGTGCTTTCTGAAACAACTAAAAGTAGGGGCCACTCTCAGTAGAAGCTTCGAAAGGTTTTAAATAGCTATATTTTCAACTGGGTCAGTGCTGCAGGCTCCAGTGTGGGGCATGGGGACACCTTGAGTACTGGGGTGGTACTTGGGCACCCTCAGGCTGAAGACAGCAATGATTTCCAACAGGGCAGCAGTGAGGCATCACCAGCATGACGGCTCATTACCTTGACTACAAGTATTTTCTGGAGGGTACAAACACTTGCAGTTCTGCTCATACTTGGGCACGACTCACCCCCACCAAGACAGCACACTATCCTGGGCCTCCAAGCTGGAATTCTTTCATATACAGGGCATAACTTCCTAGGAGCTGCATGTGCCAGGCTGTTTCACGGTTTGGTGACAGTCTTATCCCAGCAAATAGGAATTGTTAGGGCTGTTGTCATACTTTGCCAAGCTTAGCACTAGTTAAAAATCACTGGCTACAGACTTGTACAATCTGTGGCTTATCTCCTGGCACAAAAAAGTTTAGGAAGTCTTGTGGATGACAATAGGTCTATTGATTGATCCAAATTAATAAATAATAAAAAAGTTCTTATTTTTAAGGAGAGTTTAAACCCTGAAAACTGCAGCAATCCTTGGTATCAGGCTTTTTTATGCTGACTGTAGTCCATGCATAGAAGAGGCAGGTGTGCAGAGAGAAGAGCTTACTGCATCAATGGCTACAGCTGAGGACACTTTCAGGTTGCTAATGCTCAAAGTGTGTCCCTTTCTTCTAATAAATATAGGAGAAAATGTATTTTTCTCCTATAAAACTTAGCTTGTCAAAGGTGGAGACAGAAGATGATTAGTGTTAGTAATTCACACCAGTAAACTGTGTATCATAGCCCTAATTATCATTCATCATCCAGGGTCAAATGATACTGTAGTTACACAGAAATGCTCAATCTCTTTACTGGAAAGTATGTAATTTTTAAATTATGCACATAAGTTATGGTACCATGAATGTGAAATGTGACTTTCTTGGGGGGGGGGGGGGGGGGGTAGCAGGATTTCTTTTTGCCAGGTAAAATAGTTGCATTCTCCAAGGTGAGAGGTTACCTCAGGAATCTCTATTTTTTGCAATATATTACAAGAGGCCTGATACAGCTGACCTTAAGTTTTTATTCTGTTCAAGTAATGCCTTCTGTTACTTCAAACTGTTCCTCTAGTCCTGCACACCTGGAAGGTTTCTACAATTTTCCTGATTGCTATATAAAGTAGAAATCACTGTAACAAATAAAGGTAGGATTGTTACTGATCTATTAGGGACCACTTACTTGTAGTATTAAGAAAAGTTGCTCATGGAAGCTTATCTCAGTTACTAAAAATTACTCTTACTTTGGAAAAGCCTTAAGTTTATGCTTTAGCATATCTTAGTCCTGGGTTGCTGCTCTTCCCATGCAAGCTCCCAGAATCTTGTTATTCCATGCAAATGAAGAGCTGACATACTCTGGAAGTGCTCTGCATTATGACTACATTCTACCAGAAGCACCTTTTAACACCCCTCTGATTGCTTGCATAAAATGAACTTCTCAATGTATAAACTATAATGCCACTATAATGTGGCATTCAGGTTTTCATCTCAGTGGTGTCAGTAACACAAGTAAACTGCTTTCCTGTTAAATGTTTTCCATGCACTAGAATATTGTATCTAATTTCATTCATTATTTAAAAGTTAGTTAAAAGGTAAGGTTTCTCCAAATATTGGAAAGTTAAAAAACAACAAGAAGCCAAGACTTTTCTTCATAATTTTTAATACTTTTAAATTTTAAATACTGGTTTTAAATTTGTGATTGTAACATGTAAGAGCCAACTTCTTTTAATTTTTAAAACTTATCATTAGGATCATAAAGCTATTATAGAACAGTTACAACTCTACACACTCAAGGTACTCAAAAATATGATTCATGTTTTAAGTCTGTAAATGAACAGTGGCAATTCAAATACAGCATTATCTGTACAACTTGACAAAAATACAGGTGGACAATCTGATTAAAGAGAATCTGCACAACTTCAGATAAGCCAGCTCAGCCCAATTAAGTAAAAGGTAAGGTTTTTACAAAGTGCATCACATTTTTCACAGATAAATTTGTCAAAGATTTTCAGGTTCTCAAACAGAATAACAATGACCATCTCATCTACATTTCCAGTATAAGTTCTATCAAGTCATGTCCTTCAGATCTAGTTTGGCAACATCCAAATTCTCCAAACAGATGCACATATCCAGAGAACAATATCCCATGATTGCTGCATTTTCAGCCTTTTGAACTGGTTCAGCTTACAAAACAACCATTCTAGAGTCAGAAGCTGCTTCTGCAAAGACCACCACAGCTGTGTTAACACTCTTGATCTATTAACAGGAGGAAATTAACTCAGAGCGCACAGACCTGGCAGTGACTGACAAGAGAGATGGGCTCAAGAGACAGGATAAATAGTATAAAACCATAAAAGCAACATCCCTTCCAGAAGAAAGGATCTAATGGCTACTCACACAAGGACAATATGAGAGGCCTACTGCCTTTTGAGATTACTTTTCCAGAGGTCCATTAATAATGATTTCTCAGACACTAAACTCTTTCCATAGTCTTTAAAAAGCCTCTTACAAATCTGATTGGGCAGGGCTAGCTACAGTGAAGTACCAGTGCCTTTATCTAAAAGTAAAACATACTCTTTACAAATAGTATCTGTAGTGTCATTTTATTTACAGAATAAATCACAAAAGTACATCACGTTTAGTGCAAATGCAACTAATGATATAAGTTTATATACTGCTTTGTAAACTTTCCATACCTTTGTAAAATAAAGCTATCCTATTAAATTAATAAACTTGTCTGTGTTCCAACAATTACCAGAAATGGCAAATAAGGAGTTAAACTCTTTATATTTTGGACTTTTTTTTTTAAGTTCCCATCAGTGGCTATGGTGGAATGTACCACTGCTTGGTTGATTGTAAAAAGATGACGTACATTTTGAGGTATAAGATTTTGTTTTTTAACATCGGTATATAAAATGCTCACTGGTGATATAGTAAAGATGTACAAATTTTCGTCTTATTTGCCTTGCTAACGTTACCATATAGGCACTTTTCTACATATTCAAATGAACAGAATAACTCTGTAATAAGGCATATTCCATGCACACCATTAGAGAAAGGCAAATAAAAAGGGAAGAGTTACGGAGTATGAAATCTGCATGCGTGTGTAATCATGTGTTATATATGATTTCATCTCTACAGAGACGATGAACAGAGATGTTTTTCAACACTGTGCAGATCATATTTACTCATTTATCAAATCTTCACTAAGTTACTGTATTATATCTCTTTTCAGGCACCTAGCACACTGTATCAAATAAATCTGACTTTCCACTTTCTTTTAAAGAAAATATATCTCAAACTTTTTTCCTCAAGATACCCAGTTTAGTGAAACACTGAGCAGTCTCTGAAGAGTTTCCAACTATAGGACATGGATAAAAGACCTCACAGTCAGTACTAGCCCAACACAGTCCTCTCTTAACAAGTATCTCCAGAATCAAAGGCAGGCAAACATCTGACATTTAAATTTTCACAGCAGCTAAAGGGAAATTTCCAGTAAGAACTATGCATTCTTATAGCTCTGATGGGTTTTTGATCAAGAGGCAAATAATTTTCTACACGAACCTCATAGCACAGCTTTACTGAGATGAGGAAAATACATGCAGGATCTGAAAATAATGTACTCATCCTCAATCTAGACTGGGAATGTTGTTTTATGTAATCCAAATTACTTCAATAGTATTATAGTGTACCTTCTCACAGCTTTGGGAAAGCCCCAGGTATCGTCCAAGAAAGCAGTCCACAGATAGCACGGACAGATGTCTCCTAGATTTTAGGCAGTCTCTTGCCCTCTCATACAGAATCTTTCTAGGTATTTCTGGATCATGTTTAATAACAAAAATTATGCAGCACATATTACATAACTAAAAAATACAATAGAAATATAAAGATATCTGGAAAAAAATAAAGCTTTTCACACTCTTACTCCTTCAGAACTAAAGATCGTCATAAGAGTAAGACAATAGAAAAGGCGAAGTCATAAGGATATTGACAGCCCTCAGATATTAACTGGCATTTTATGTAACAAGATGATTCATTATAGAAACCAGCAGCAATGAACTGTGATTATACAAAGCAAAACAAAACCTGCCAACAAGTTACCTAGGTTTTACTGAAGCCACTCCTTTCAACAACCCCAAAATACCGCACAGATTTTTGTGCATATAAAGCACATACAGTATGCTATATGTGCATTTGTCTCTTGTGCTTTTTACACATGCACAAAAACTGCACAAGTATCTTAGGAAGGTTGACAATGAAATTCTACAACTTGTTTAAAATTAACACAGTAGCCCATGTTGGTGATTCAAAGTTTTTTCTAAAGCAAGCAAATAAAAATAGAGCCATATACATGTTATCAATACATGTATTTATAATTACACACTGATTCAGCAAGAAAGTTAGCAGGAGAGAGCTATTGTTAAATATTCAGCCCCATGGTGTTGCAACATTTCTTCACTTCAGTATACAAAGCCTAGAACCTGGGCCATAAAAAGACTGTAGATCCTTCGTTCCAGCATGGAGTGCTCTGTGCATGGTCATTTCTCCAGTGTGGAATGCTCACCCAGTCTTGTTCTGATTGCTGCAGGTAAGCAAAGAAAAGAATACAGGACTGAAAAGTTTGTATACTGCGAGTAAAATGAACTTGTTAAACACCTTAAGTCTCATCAGGACTGCTACGATCACGTGCTAACTGTTGGCTTGTGATGCCATGTTTCTAATGCTTTACTTACACTGCTTCTCTAACAATTTAAATTTAAAATTGGGAATCATTACAGGAATACCTGTCACAGAAGAATGAAACAACTAAGACGTTTGGAGTCTGACACAGTAAACAGAACCCAAAAATAGAAGTAACCTATGTCACACATAGAAAAAGTGATAGAGACTCATCTTCAGATGTGACTAAATGATGCTGTAACATCAGCACAAAAAACAGAATTTTGTGGTTTGACATGACACGTACAGAAAATGAAATACATAGCAGGAGTCAAAACTAGCAAAAATAAATTAAGCCTTATTTAACACTAAGGGGCTCAGATATCCTCAAAATGATCAAGAAATCCTCTTCTAATGTCATATCATCATCTAACTGCTCAAAAAACTTTAGAGTAGCCAATAACCTGTACCATAAACAATACTTCCATTGACTTCAGAAAGCATCTGGAAATCCCTTTTCTTTCCTAGGTTCATCAGAAAGGAAGAATACTTAAGTCACAGTCTTCTAAATACTTTAGTAATTCATGTTGGTCTGTCAGTGAAGTTCCATTAATAAAAATCCTAGGTCAAAACTATTCTGTCAATATAAAAGAAAACTGAAATGTATTCACAGTCTATGAAATATGCAATTGTAAGTAGAATTTAAGTTATAAAAACCTCATGAGGCTCTAGAGTAACTTCAGTATGTATTTTTTTAGAACAAATGCAAAATGCCTGTGATGGCTGAAGAAAACAGTACTTCATCCTATTTTACTTCTATATAAATTTAACATGTATGCAAAAACTTGCAAGATGAACCAATAAAAGTCTATGAAAACTAATGCTGGCTAACTTGTGCAGCCTGTACACACAAATTACATGTTTTTAAAAAGTATACTGCATGCTAAAGCAAGCACTGAAGCCATGCTAATCATGGAAGACATTCCTAGATTGCATACTTTCATATGGCCTTTAAAATGGTGAATCAAAAATTTTGCAAGTATTTATACCTGCTAGTACTAGAATAAAATAGGCTTTCCTGCTGTCTTCTCTTGCACATACGATGTAAAACGCTTTAAGAACTTTGGATATTCTCGTTTAGCCACTGCCCGTAACACTGATGCTGGTGCCCATCCTCCCGGGTTCACTACAAGGAAACAGGAAGAAGGACATTGAAATAAAGCAACTCCACTAAATGCTGAAAAAGTAACTTCTAGTTAATTACTCCTGCAACTCTTCCTGAAGTAACAAGAAGGAATAACCAACAGCAGATTTTTTTATGCCCCTAGGCTTGTGCTGTACTTTCTGTTTGAAATACTCAAACTCAGTCCAGATCTATGATGCCATTATTTAGAAAACATTAAATATGCTGTATGGTGAGTCTTGGAAAAATTCCTGAATAGAAGAGGATATTCTCTATGGGCTTCCAAGAAACAAAGAGAAAAAGACTTGAGTGACTTCTTATTTCAAAGAAAGCAGAGTCAGTCTTAACTTTTCAATAATTACTGCATTTGCCTGCAGAACTGCCACATAGGCAACACCCTGCAAAAGATTATAAAGCATTTCAACAAAACTTGAATTGATTTTTAATTACATTTTCATTCACAAAGAAAGTATGTTGCTGAAAAAGCTATCACTTCCCATATAGTTACAGTTCAGAATTTAGCAGTGAAAACATACTTTTAAAGTAATTTGGAAATGTTAAAAAAAAAGTAAAAAGCCGAGTGAGCTACCCTTGAAGTGTTTTGTAGCTCTGGGAGAGAAGATAGTAAGCATGTCTCTCCAATACTAGAATACACTTCTAAACACTGGGTACAACAACAATACAATTTGGCTTTGACAATTTTTTCAGTCAATACAAAGGATTCTATCAGCTAAAAAAAAATTAAGAAATGTAGACTGAATTATACAGCTTGCAAGCATCTTCATACAAAATACTTGTATTTACTCCTTCTTTACAGGGGATAAGAACTGCATCTTTACTATCAGCAGCTTTTCAGCCTAATGAGATTAATTGGGAGAAAAAAAATTACAGTAGTACATGAAAAAACCCAACATATCACTACGGAAACTAAAAGCCATGCCAACTCATTCCAGTTGCACACATTTCTGCTCACCTTCCTCCACCCCAAGGCTATATACTTAGGACTGAGCTACACAGTTCTTCCATTTATTCCTCCCAGAGTATCACATAATGAATGATCCTAATCACCAGTTCATGTAGCACCTTAATTTGAGACCTTTTGAACATGATGAACACAAAGGTGATGATATATATATATATATATATAATAGAAAAAGGAAAAGGCATCTAGCCTTTTTTTGTTTTTTGGTTTTTTTTGTGCCAGTATTCAACGTCCCAAAATTAACATCTATCATGAATGTCATACTGAAAAATTTTATACTTACCATTAGCTACATATGTAATCTTGCACAGAATGTTGTCCCTGCTTATTTCCTTGTTGCCCTCTGGTGGGCTTACTAACGTCTGACAAATCATTGCAATATTTATTTTGGCACGGACACAGCGATTGTTCAGCTGCCAAAAATATGAAACATTGTAAGCTTTAAACTAAATTTGTTTCAGCATACTTGAGTATGAACATCTTTTCATCATGAAGTCTAAGACACTCTAGAAGCTGTGTTTCTGAGAGTCTACTTTCTAGCACTTACATGGATGTAACGTGAAAAGTGAGTAAAATGATACATGGTGGATAGGGAAAGGATCTAAAATGTCAGTGAATCTTGGGTATCTGCTTGCTAAACAAATCATAAGTGAATTACTTCAACTGTGACAAATCAGTAAAGAAACATGTAAAGAATAATGTATCAGCATTTACAAATAACAGTTAACTTTTCCTTTAAAAGCAGGCTATGGAATAGCAATCGAAGGAAAACAACCATTGCTATTATCTCACATAACCAATGAAGACTTAACCCTATCTGTAATTATACAAACCTACTCCTATATTTGACAATGTTGAAGAGATACTGATTTGATTCCATACAAAATAACCTCAATTCTTTAAAACGTTTTCACATCTCCAGAAATTTTGCTTCCAATCTGCTGTAACACCTTAGATCATCCAACTGAGAGATAAGGCAAGAAAGCAATGTCTTCATCAAGTAATTTTACTACCTGGTTTAAATTACTTGTATTTTTGTAAAAATCCTCCATGACCCTCACACTAGCACTGCAAATGCATTACCATGGGAAGAGAAAAACTACCTTAAAAGCAGAACTTCACAGAATCAAAATAATACTTACAGGAGCACTGTCATGTTCTACAGAAAAATTGCACACAATCCATGTTTCTGGATCATTTTCACTGAATGCTGGTATCTTTCTGATGGCAGACAAATACAGCACATCCCTTTGAGAGGCTGGCCACACTCTCTGCAGAGAAACAGCTGAACATAAGCTTTTGCAGGTTTAACAACCATCCTTAGTTAAAATCAAAAACCAAGCAAGGCAAACCAGGTCAGTTCTATTATTAAGTTAAAGTATCTTCAAGTTAGTAATTTCATTCTGAAAACTGAAAGACAATATAGCTGTAAATGGGGAACAAAATATAGTTGTAAATGGGGAACAAAAATTTCAGGTTGGCTACACTTCATACAAAAAAAATTAAGGCAAAACTTTAAGGTCTTTGAAATGCAGAAGACTAAACTGCAATGAATTTTTCAGTTAAAACATAGGAATAGGCAGTTACCCTCCTGTACTCTGAACCTCAGATTTGTGTTTTAATTAATACTTGTAAGCTACAAACTGAACTAATGGTTAGGCGTATAGGGATGCATCTACTAATGGTTAGGCGTATAGGGATGCAGTTACTTATGTCTCCAGAGAAGAGAAAGGAGGGATGTCTTTGAAAAAAATATTACCTCAAAAAGCTACTACTTCAGTAAGACAGATATAGCAAACTGTTATTATCCAAGAGAAGGTTTTAGAAGTGAAACGTGACAAAGCGAAAGTTTTAGAAGTGAAAGTGACAAAATAAAGTATACAGAACTTATTTTCCTGACATTCAATAGGAGAAAAAAGTTCTGGCTTTTACCACAACCAATACAGTTGACACAACAGTCTTACTCAAAATTATGAGTCTTCTATTTAAGAAGTTTTAATGTAACTGGTAAAATTATCAAAGAAAAAAACCTTTGTTTTAACATTTGAATATACTAATACTTAGAAACATGCAAGACTAAGGATGATTATGTAAATTTTATTCGTATAAAATTTTCAGATCTTTGCATTTCAGTTGTTGGGTTGCAATTAAAATGAACATTTTTATAAACTGACACCAGAACCATTCTGGGGGAAAAAACAATTAAGGTACAAGTACAAATGCTGTATCAACAATTAAAAACACTCGCATTATGAAGTCGTATGTCAACTAATTGTGGTGTATGCTAACCTGCATTTTTTCAAAAAAACATCTGATACAGTAGTGTAGGCTTCTTCCTTGTAGTCAGTGGTGATTTATTGCTTCTGTTTGCTTTGGATGAATCTGGCCTTGCTGGCAGTGATATAATCATTACATAAAAAGCAGGCCTCACTTGCTACTACAAGCTCTATCAGGCACATGCATAACCAATTATGCTCTCAAGAAAAGCCCGAAAAATTGATGTAAGTTGCAGTTTAATAGAGAACTTCTGGAATATTCTGGAATATTGTCCAGAAAAGTATTTTAAGCTGTTAGGCCAGTAAAGTATTCAGAATATTGGAACACGCATGCTTCAGATGTCTCAGGAAGGTATGCAAATGAAGTTTTATTACCTTATGTGTCTGGTAAATGATGATTGCGTTATCAGCTAAATTTTCCACAACATGGAAATTTTCAATTGTTGCTAAAAGGGGGNGGGAAGGAAAAAAAAAACAATCAGTGAACAGTCACAGACAATAGGACAGTGCTATAAATACTACTCTTGCTGATAAACCTTCAAAGAAGAACCAATGCCTTACTTTCCCAGTCATTACGAACATCAACATTCCAGAAGTAGTGGCAAACTTCATGTCCTGTTACCCCTTTAACAGCATGGGTTGCTTTCAAAGGATCTAGAACTATTCCGTTCTCTTCCACTTCTCGTCTGTATACCTACAGCCAAACACAAAGAAAGATATGTAGAACAGAAGCTGTCAAAACTGTTCATGTTTCAATTATTTAAATTTAATCAGTCTTAAAAAAACCTGAACTAACAAACCACTTACCTAGAAGCTTATCACATGAATAATTTGCCATGAAAGTGTTCTCTGGTAACATCCATTGAAGACATTCTTATGTGGCAGTTCACATTAAAATACCAGTACTTTGAGGTTTCTACTCCAAAAATGATTAAGCTAGCTTATTTATTACTATCCACATGGATTTATAATCATAGTGGAGTAGCCAACACTGTAGCTTGTTACTCTTGTTATTTTTGTACATAGAATTTACCCATTACTTTGATACCAAGCTTTAAGGAGGACAGAGTGAGAAAGGAATTTGTAAAGATGAATCTATTGCAAGAGTTACACAGAATTTTGTATGAATAAATACATGAGAAGCCACAGTTGTCATGGACCCCAGTCCCAACCTAAACAGTGCTATTCTCAGAGAGAAGTTATAACAGCATAACTGGCTGATTGATAATATCTTCAAAAATCATAACATGATTTAGGTTGGAAAAGACCCTTAAGATCACAGAGTCCAGCAGTAAAAGTAACACTGCCAAATGTACACTGGAAGTATCTGTCTTCACAGTGTATCATCTTACACAAATTAACATTTACCTTCATTTCTCCTTCTTCTACCACTAGCTGCCAATTGGCATCTCCTCCTACATCTTGCAAGGAATACGTCATGTGGTTTCGTACCATCTCTTCCACCTGTAAAGGAAAAAAAACCAGGCATTTTTAACTCATTAGTTCCATGGTTTTGGGGAGATACTGTACCGCATTGGAAGTCACAAGTTAATGCTTCAATTCCTGCGCAGGAGCTAAATTTAAATGAGAGAGTTCTCTGTTAGGTTAGGAACAAACAAATAAGGCTGGTCTTTGGAAACAAAAGCCAAAATTTTGATTCAAATTCCAATCTCCACTTTTGTGGGTACTTCCTAGCCTGCCTTTGTGCCTTTGAACTGTCAAACCTCATCACTTCTACCTAAAACAGTTCTTTATTTCAGCAGATAGGAACGGCAAGCATCTCTAAGTGGAATTACAATGCACTATAAGATATTCACTGGAAAACCATTTTAAAAGCTCAACAAAGGCAGGGGATTAGGGAGGAAAACTGACAAGCTCTAAAAAGCAAATGCACATGAAAAGTCATATTGGAAGAGCAGTGAAGAAAACAGTCACAAGCAGAGCATGCCTCCTCTGTTTCAGAGGCATCTTTGCACAGTTGACAGCTAGAAAAAAAACCAGAAATGCCTACACTCAAAGGATTATGATGGTACAGAGATTCTATAATTACAAAATGCTCATTTAAAACTTATTTTGCTAGCAGCTGTCCCTTTTTTTTAACAGCCAAATATTGGCTGTATTTTTATCAAGCTATGTGAATATCTCATTTTTTATTCTATACAATATACATAAAAATGGGTACTGGGACAGAAAGATGATGCTTATTTTAGATCTAATATGTTATTCTCTTTCTTTAATTCCCCACCCTTTTCCTAATGCCCCAAATAAAAACAGAAGCAAAATCATAGGGTACCCATTACTGTGTAATGCTTCAAGCATTTGAAACACTTCAATAACTTTTTTCCACTCAAAAGACAGATGACTACTAAAACTTGTCACAGAAAGCAAGTCCACATGATTCACAGCCTTTTCCTGAACTACTTGAAATATCTTTTTTTTTTTTCCCAAAAGAAAAAGCACTATGAACAAAATTAGTTAAATGACCAACACAAAGATTAGTTGAAGTGCAACTTGAAGTCGAAGTGGACCCCGAATCCCAGGGCGCTTTTGCATATCTTACAAAAAATATGAAGCCTAGTTTGCAGTAATATATGGAAAACATATTTGAGCAAGTATGAAAACAAGTAGAAAGCAAAAGTAATATTAATTAATATATTTTTTTAATTTGATACAGAATTGAAAGATGTTATTTACTTTTAATTTAAGCCAGTAATTTTGTTTGTGCTGTGTACTCAACAGGAAATACACATAAGGCCAGAATCAAATGTAACTCTAAAATCACAACATGAAAAAACAAAATCCATTGGATGGAAATCTCAGTTTGTCTTAGTTTAAGTAAGCATAGACTTATCTAGACAAGGCAAAGTTATCAGTCCAGGTTTTGGGTGCTCTGGTTCTGAGCTTCAGTGAACAAAAAGCACCACCAAGATTTATGTTTCATCTTCTAGACAAGCCAACTTCTGCTGCCAGTTACTAGCAGGTTTCCYACAAAAGTTTCTTCCCTTTTTTTTTTCCAGTGAAACAACAACAGTACAATATAAACTGGGTAAGAATGTGAGCTATTTAAATATTTAATGATTTAGCTCTAGGTCACACTGCTTTAATAAAGGAATCCTTGCTATGCTCTCGGCACGTCCTTGCCATACCTTCAGACCCTCATGTATTTTCTATCTCACCTCTTAATTTATTAAGGAAAAAGCTGTGTTTATACATTTACTTTTATCTTTTTATACTTTTTGCTTCACGTGTTAGATGCAAAGGATGAAGGAAATACCAAGGAAAGAAGAGAACGAGGCACCCACAGGAATGTAATCTGAACAGACTCCTGCTTCACCAGGAAATGCAGTATTTACACAATCTGCTTGTGCACATTGTCTGTACAAACTGTATTTAGTCTATGCACTGGTCACCATCTGTCAACCTGCACCAATTTCAAAGGCACAGTCAAGATCCAAAGATTCTCTCCCACCTGAGAGGCTCACTCTTACCTCTGGGTTCCTAGTTGGCCACAAGAACAGTCTGCAAAAATACTTGCAACCTGTATGCCATACAGCCTTGATCTAACTTTGAGTGGCAAGTTTTTCCCTTTAAAGGGCCTAAGAACAACTCACAGCCTATCATAAAGCTGACAGATCTTCAAAACAAAGTGATCTGAACTCCCACTCAACTGGCAGAGACAACAATGCCTTTCTAGAGACACACTGAAGAAACAGCTCCCATCAGAATATTTCTGTTTATACTTCTCAGTCTTAAAAACAGGGTTGTTAGTTGCTAGTTGACCTTTTACAGATACCAACATTCCCTTCATTCACATCAAGTCTAGGAAAAAAATCACATTTTTTAAGAACCAAGATACTAGTTTTCCTTCCTAAAGCCAAATTGTCAGCCTGGGAAGAGAGGCCAATTTTTTATAAATTTTTAATAAAGTCTATTGTAGGTAGAATGAAAAGGTCTGCTATTTTCATCACGCTCTTTGTTGTCTTGTTCAGTAGAACTGAAACTCCAGAACAATGGACTGACTTGCTAGTCTGACAAAAATTTGGTTTAGGGAAAATACTTGTAAGGGTGGAACTGCATGTGGGGATATTCATACTTTCTGCGGTGAGGCCATTAACTTGAGATTGGATTAGAAGGCACTCCATAGTAACTTTCATGTAGTATAATCCATGCAGCAGGCAAAAAAAGCAACTTTACTCCAGTCCACTTGATCCTGATACTTAATCACAATTTGCATTATTGTGATAATGATCTGGTCCACCTCAGGTGTGTTTGCAAGTGATCAGTTCTGCAGTCACAGTGGTGCTCTACAACTCAGGTTTATCATACAAATAGAGAAATGTCATCATAGGCATAAAACAGGTGAAAATGAGGATACCTGCAAATCTTGGAAAATATGAGTTCCCCTTATGCTGAATCATCCCTGCAACCACAACCTGACAGAGTACTAGTTCCCGTCTTGGCAATCAAACTTGCTTTCTGTTTTACCCCTCCTCCCAAAGAAAAAACAACTTGGAAATTAACTCAGCTACGGGAGTACCAGTAGATGAGCCTATCACTGTTGTGCAACAGGACTTGCATACTTTTTCCCTTGCAGAACGTTCAGATTTCAGAAATAAACTGACTGAAAAAACTCTTGGAATTTTAGTCCACTAGGTAAGTCCTTAAGTGTTGGTTCTGCTCATGGAGCTAGTAGTAAGGTCTGCAGGTAATAGAATTCTAGGCTCTGTAAAAAAAAAGATAAAATCCATTCTTGTTAGGAAAAAAAAAGATTGGTTGGAGCTTTTAAAAAAGAGCAGAAGAGCAGATCCCAGAAGGAAGTTCCATATTCACCATCACATATGGACCACAGAAGGAAAGAAATAGCATGAATAACATATCTGAACTACTGTTTTGGAGATTAAAAGGCAAACACTGATCTAATTCTACTCTAAACAACCACCTTCCTATTAAGTACCTAAAGTAATTTTGTACATTACTGGAATATGTCATTATGGCAACATTGACATATTCAGGATATCAGACTTAATTTCTGAAGGACAAGTGATACATGAACACTTCAATATGATCTGTCATACCCACAGGCTTGTTAATTAACATGTTTAATGGCCTTTTGGTAATCAAACCAGTCATAGAGGTAAAAAATGGTAACAGTGAACCATAAGACTCAATGTATTAATATCATTACAAATCAACACTTCAGACAAAAATCAAACCTTTGATTTAAAAGCAATAAAAACTATTCAATCTGAAGCAAAGACCATCTCCAGCCTCTGTAAAACATGTTATTCTACTTTCATTATAACTAGAGATACAACATTTTCAAACTATAGACATTTTTATTAAAGCTACTGAAGTAAACCAAATAGTTTCACAAGATTTGGGCCTCTACACAAGTGGTATGCACGCAAGCTGGATGTAAAGAAAGACAACCATTTAGTACAGGAATAGAGAACTCCTTTGTTTGTCTCAATGTACTAGTTTAAAGCAAGCAGTGATTGATGTAACAAAAAAATCAAAAACAAAAAAAACCCCAGGTTCTAGAGAAAAGGATGATACAAAGCAAAGATATGCAATCCCCACTTGACACATCAATACAGTACCTGGGCGCTGAATCTGTGAACATCATCAGAGGCACTGACTAGATCAATGGAAGACATGGAGGAAGAGCGACTATAGGGCTACCAGAGACAGACAAAGAAAAAACCAAGTAATCAGAACAAAGGCACAACAGAGCGTTCAGTACCAACTTGCAAGCACAAGATAATGAAGAAAAGGAAAACAAAAGCACCATAAGCAGCAAGCACAGCAGTAAATGCTGATTTCATGCACCTATTATATATTATGCTCCCAGTGTAGCCCTGACAGGAGCATAGTGTTTCCAGTAACATTCAAAAACAAGTCAGCCAATCCCGATACAACCAACTGGATTATTATTTTTTTTAAATAAAATCAGTTCAATGAATCTGGGTGAAGGTATCTTGAAAATACTGCAGTTAGCCAATTGGGATTTTTCCTTTTTTTCTGCCTGACAAGCCTGATACAAGTAAAGAATATTCTAAGTAGGTTCTCTAATCAGTATTTTTGAGCCAAGACAAAAAGCAGTCCTTCTTCAGTTCCAGCTACTATTTTTTGAAAATGAGTAGGCCACTGGAAGTTACTAGAAACACCAAAAAAATCTCACCTACCCATAAAAAACATTACACTGAAACAGCACAGACCAGCCCATTATTCTGAGAAGATCAGGATAAATATCTTACCGTTTGCACAAATCGATGAGTCCCCACAGCAGAATATGCATCTCCAGAAGGTAAGGATGTTGGCCAGTGCAATCTAACCTTTTCGCTTTGGGACTGCAACAACATAGGTTTAATTATTATTAGTCAGCTGCCACAGGGTGGACTGTGAAACAAAGTGAGTCATGCTCAATCTACATAGTGACGATAACAACTAATGCTGTCCATGACAGGCATGAAGCTGTCATCCCACTGGAATTCTCAGTGAGTGGGCCTGAAGACTGAATTAATCTAAACTTCAAGGTGTATTTCTGAGTTAAGGAAAACACATTGGCAGCACTAAAGATCCATGTAGTACTATCACAGTCACTCAAAACCTTTACTCTTTGCTAAGAAATTTCAACATAGGGTAAGCTCTGTTGGGTACTACAGGTCCACTAGAAAGTCTCCTAAGTCATTGTTATTCACTACATTCCTAAGCATAAAGTCTTTTATGACAAAGGATGCATGACTTTGTTATTCCCTCTCATTTTATATGCTGCTATACTTTCTCAAACTCTATTTTCTAGAATGCTTCTTATCCTTTTTGATACTTGTCCCTGAAGTGTATTAAAAAAATTAGTAAGTGAAGTACCCAGGCAGAAAATGTCTTTCCTATTCCATATATCACTGAAGTAAAAAGAAACTTCAGACCAATTACTAGATTTTGAGAGACAGCTGAGATTTTGAGAGACAGTAGTATTCGATATTTTTATCTTAAAAACACAGCAGTCACATATAGATAATTTTCATACAGGACATTTATTTAGGAATTAGAAACTAGAGACACTCAATAAACTTAGCACTTATACTATTATTTTCTAAACAAGCTATGAAGTTACTTTCTTAAAATTAGCATTAAGCAACAATATTTTATTGTAAAAATAGTAAGGGGAATTCCCTAATCGGTGTCAGAATAAATAAACTAGAGCTTCAGGAGATACACCTCAGGACAGACTGTAAGACACAGAAGTCTCCCAGGAAGTGCTCATCATTAAGACATTTTTCAAGTTTTAGTACCTGTTCTTCCATTTTATCCTGTCTGTCAAGAGCAGCTTCAACAGCATCAAAGAATTCTTCTTCATTAATCAGACTATTAGGACCCTCCTAGAGCATAAGGAAAAAACTAGTTAAAAATCCTGGAGACATAAAATTCCACTTCAATTTAACATCAGAAATACATATTTACATTTTATTTGTAACTGATAGAAGCAAATTTCTTCTACAGATCTCAAATCTTGTCATCAATATTCTTAGAATACAAGTTCTCTGAAAACCTTTACTTGTTAAAGGAAATGTCATCCTCTAACAACAATTTAATGATAGTTACATAAAGAAGAAAAAACCCCAGGAAAGTGAGTAATAGTGTCAGTATGCTTTGACTCCAAATTTAGGACTTAATAAATGTCCTCTCTTGAAAATGTTTACAGTGTCAGTAAAGTACATCTATTAACATAACTGTGTGGTTAGACTCCTCACAAGTATTTCAGTGTCTTAAGGCACTGTGTGTTCAAAAATACAACAAGGGAAGACATAATTTTGGGGATCTCTATTGAAAATTCTTGGAAACAGCAGTTTAACACTAAACAACATGTAGAGTTAAGTCAAGGACTGAAAACTCTACTCTACTAATTAAAATGGTAATTTAATAAATTTAGGTTTACTGCATTTACTATATTGTAAAACAACCTAGTCCTGCAAGTTAAAAAAAAAAACCCCAAATTGTGTATCAGCAGTGACACCTGGAAGAAGCAGCTGGGTTCCTAACCAAGTAGACAAAGTTCAACTTCCTATTTATTTCATTCTTTTACAGTGAATGTCTCAGTGACAACAATTAACCTAATGTCAAGTACCTTAGATAGCTATAGCTGTACAGTACTATTACTATTTCTCAGGCTATGACTTGAAAGTAGAAACGTGTTTCATTAATGTACATCAAAGGGTCAAGCTCACTGTATTTCAGGTGCACTAGCTTACATTAGTGTGGATGCCTCATCTGTGGAAGTTCAAGGCCAGGCTGGATGGGGCATTAAGCAACTTGGTTGACTGGGATGAGTCCCTGCCCATGGCAGGGATATTGGATCTATATGATCTTTAATGTCCCTTCCAACCTAAATCATTCTACTATTACTCTTCAAAAGTTGGTTTATGCATCTTAGAACAGAACTAAATACCTCACTGAGGAGACTACTGATGAAATGCAATTTAACATAAGCAAGGAACTTAAAATCAGAATTTGAAAACATAGTATTTCAAGTGGCAGTGACAAATTAAAAACCAGTTAAATGTCATCTTCTAGGACTGTCTTTGCTGTCAGAGTTTTCATATTTTTGTTTTACTTATCTCTACAGCTGAACAAATAAAAAGGTAAAGTACAATTACATTTAAGCAGTATCAAATGTATGAAGAAGTAAGAAAAAACCAAAAGAAATATCTGTAAGAAACACTTCAGACAAAAGCAAAACAACAAAGGTTAAGATATACTTCCACTCCAGAAATTAAGGACTGAGATTCTTCATAGTTCCAGTTTCCAAGCTGAAAAAGTAAGTCTAGCATGAACACACTTGTAAATCATGCTTGCACTGGCTTGTGAAACTTTACTTTCCCTCTTTAGGAAACAACACATCTTAAAAGTGTATTGTGTTAGTGTAGCAAGGTTTTGGTAGCTGAAGTTGCTACAGGGGTGGCTTCTGTGGGAAGCTGACAGAAGTTTCCCCCATGTCCAATTGAGACAGTGTGAGCTGGCTCTAGGATGGACCTGCTGTTGCCATCGCCCAAGACCATGCCCATCACCTCTGGGATAATGCATTTTACAAAGGGCGGAAAAAAACTGCAGCTAGAGAAGAGTGGAACGAGAGTATGTGAGAGAAAGAGCTCAGTAGGTACCAGGTCAGTGAAGAAGGAGGGACAGGAAGTGCTCCATATGCTGAGATTTCCCTGCAGCCTCTGGTGCAGACCACAGTGAAACAGCTGTTCCCCTGCAGCCCACAGAGGGTCCATGAAGGAGCAGAGATCCACCTGCAGCCCAATGAGGAGCCCACACTGGAGCAGGTGGACACCCAAATAATGATGTGATCCTGTGGGAAGCCCACACAGGAGCAGGCTTCCGGCAGGACCTGTGGCCCCATGGAGAGAAGCTCATGTTGGAACAAGTTCACTGGCAGGACTGTGAACCCATGCTGGAACAGCCTGTTCCTGAAGGACTGTATCCTGTGGGGAAGACTCACACAGAGCAGTTCATGAAGAACTATGCAGTCCATGGGAAGGACTCATGTTGGAAGAGTTCATGGAGAACTGTCTCCTGTGGGAGGAATCCCACAATGGAAAAGGGTAAGAGTATAAGGAGTGTTCCCTGAGACGAGGAAAGAGTGGCAGAGACAATGTGAGATGAACTGACCACAACCCCTGTTCCTTTTCTCTTTGCACAGCTGAGGAGTAGAAGGCAGAAAATTTGGAAGTTAAGTTAAACCCAGGAAGAAGAGAGGGGTAGTGAAAGAGTGGTTTTAAGACTTGATTAGTAATTAAGCGGTATTTCCCCAAGTTGAGTCTGTTTTGCCTCTGTCAGCAATTGGTGAGTAACCTTTCCCTGTCCGTATCTCAACCCAGAAGCCTTCCATTATATTTTCTCTCCCCTGTCCACCTAAGGGGAGTGGTAGAGTGGCTTAGTGGGCACCTGAAAAAGTCATAGTGTTATAAAAAATTTCTAAAGTAAAATTCATACCTCATAATCTGGCCCTCCAAAGTGGGACTTTTTCTTCAGCTCTGTCACCGCATTTTTGTATGCTTCTTCAATTCTTCTCCTTTTCTCTGTCTCCTGTAAAATTACATGACCATTTGATGCAGCAAAAATGAAATGTGAACATGCCAATAAATGGAATGGCCAGGGTAGTGTTTTCTCCAAGCAGCAACTGCAAAGCTGATGAATTTCTGAGTTTATTTGCATGTACGCATTATATCTGCCAATATACATGCATATATAACAGAAAGTTTGGGGAACTAGCTACCTTGAAGATACCTTCTAAGTCAAGTGGAAGAAACCAGATCAGCAAGCAAAAACTGGTTTCTAGTTTAAGCATAGTTGTTCATGCTTCATTGGGAGTCATACTTTGTATCTGACACTTCATATAAACTTCCTTGACACAGATACTTGGGCAGGGATAACAAAGGGTAAAAACTAAAACTAGTAAAAAGCTAACATGCTGAATGTAGTGATACACTAACAAGTTTGTATCTATAATTAGGGCAATGTGAATAATTTTGTGGATTCCATGGAGAGAGTGCAACTTGATACCCTTCTCCTGTACCAGACTGTATTAGGTGCCAGTCTATGTAGAAACCTGATGGTGATTATATCATGGTCTATTTTGAATAAAACAATTGTAATGCCAAAATCAGACTAAGTCTAATATTGCCTCTACAAATTCTGCATACTGCCAGATACTTCCCGTGAAAAAGCTATAAACACTTCCGAAAAATCAGCTTTTTTGCAAGATGTTTCTCTGTCTCCTTTCAAAATAATTTCAGATGAAATCAAGTTAAGTCTAACAGGTGGACATCATACACTTCTTGCAGCTATGGGTTTAATTATTCAGCAACCCAAACTGAAATCTAAAGATTCAGTGGAAAACCCTAAAGCAATACTGAAAAGACGAGTTCACTAACTGGGAATTCGGTGGTAACATTCCCTCAAACACATTTTCCCATTTCCAGTTAGGGAATACTTTTGATGTAGAACAAAGTAGTAAAGTTTACACACACACACACACATGCACACACACAAAAAAACCAAAATAAAACAAAAAAAACCACCACAATGCTTTGATGGAGACAATATTGTCCTTAATTGTGACTGTAGGCTTTTCCTTTCAGAAACAATCAAAGAGGCAGTACCTGCTAACAGATTTCACAAAATTTTGCATGTTTATCTTTTTTGAAAGGAACTGTAGAGTCCTGAAGATACATAAAGCATGACTTGAGTATAAGTCACTGAGAAAAGTACAGAAATGTTACCAGACTTAGAATGAAAAACAAAACCGACCCCCACCGTAAAACACAACTCCTTCTCCCATTCATTCCAAATCCCCATACTTTTTGCAATTCAATCTGCAAATTAGTTACAATTCACATGTGTCAAAATATGACTCTCCAAATTTGCCAGCTTCTCTTGGCAATAATATTAGAGAAGGCAGAAACAAGAACAGAAAAATGCTGTAGCAGTCAAGACAACATGAAAAGCATTATCACAAAGATTTCATTGCAAGTAAAACAGTGGATCAAATACTAATTACAAAATCCTTTGTGTATACAATGTGTATATATTTTAAGAAAAGTCTGTTTTAAAATATATTCTATGTATTATATACATACTGTACGGGAGACAAAAAGTCAAGCTCAAGATCCTAAGAGCTAAGCATAAAAGGTGGAAAGAAAAGCTGTAACTACAATAACTTTAGATAATAGTACAATACACATCAATTTCATTCTGGACATTTGACTATTTTGGTAGTGAAAGAAAACTAATCATATAATCTATACTTCTATCATTGCACAATATTTAATTTTCTTTTTTGAGAAGTTTACAGACAGATTCAAGAAAATCAAAAGTACAAAGATCTACACCATTCTCATCCCACACCTATCTATCATATGGAAACCAATGTCTCTTGATCAGGCCCATAGTTTTAAAAGTTACTCTTAAAAAGTGATGTTTAAGCACTAAAATGAAAAGAGAAAAACTGAACCAAAAGCAGCTCTACCACTGTGGAATAATGGTAGCAGAAGTCTGAATACAGTCAATTGCTGTAATTAAGGGTATAGACATCAAGGTGCTGCTCACATGGGTAGCATTTGTGGGAGGAGACTGAGGCTGCCTTGTGGCAGACACAGGCGGCCCTTGCCAGCTCCAAACAGACTCACTGCAACACACAGCTTAGCCCAACCACCATGCATGTGACACTTCTCTGAGGGTAAAAATAAAAGGACTCTTTGGAGAGAAGAATTGGAAGAAAAAGTGAGAAACCACAGAGGAGATACCAAGACCGAGAAAATGAGGAGGTGAGGAGGTGCAGCTCCAGGGCAAAGAACATATATGTCCAAATTGCAGGGATATTTCCTGAAGGAACCACATCCCATGAAGGATCTACACTGCAACAGATTTTTTTTCCCAGAGGGCTGTCACCAATGGAGGCACTAGAGCTACGTGCACTAGAGCTGGGAAAAATGTATGAGGAGAAAGCAATGGCAAAGATGAAGTTTTGGACTAATTGCAAATTCAACATTCCTCACTCTGCACTGCCTGCTGCTAGCAGACAGTAAGGTTACAGAACATACTACCTCAAGTGAGAGCACACAGCATGTACTGAACAATCAGCCCAGCCAGCCAGGGTTTGTGAAAGGCAGGTCTTGCCTTACCAATCTGAGCTTATATGACAGGGTCCTTATTATGACCTGCTTAGTGGATAAGGGAAAGGCTGTGGATGTCATCTGTCTAGACTTCACTAAAGCCTTTGACTCCATTTCCAACAGCATTATCCTGGAGAAAATGGCAGCCCATGGTTTGGGTGAGAATACTCTTCACTAGTTAAAAAAGATCTGTCTGGATGGCTGGGCCGAGATAGTGGTGGTGAATGGAGTTACATCCAGTTGGTAGCCTGCCACCAGCGCTGTTGGCAGGGCTCAATATTTGGGCCAGTCGTGGTTCATATCTTTATGGATGATGAGGACAAGGGGATCAAGTGCACTCTCAGGCAGTTCACAAATGACACCAAGCTTGGAGGAAGTGCTGATCTGCTGCAATTCCTGGAGGGCAGGAAGGCTCTGCAGAGGGATCTGGAGAGGCTGATCATGGGCTGAGGCCAATGGTGTGAGGTTTAACAAAGCTCAGTGCAGAGCCTGCCCTTGGGTCACACCAACCCCAGGCAGCTCCATAGGCTGGGGCAGAGTGGCTGGAAAGGACCTGGGGATGCTGGTGACAGCAGCTGAACATGAGCCAGGCTGTGCCCAGGTGGCCAAGAAGGCCAATGGCATTCTGGCCTAGATCAGCAATGGTGTGGCCAGCAGGAGCAGGGCAGGGATTGTCCCCCTGTACTCAGAACAGGTGAGGCCACACCTGAAATCCCGTGTTCAGTTCTGGGACCTTCAATTCAGGAAGGACATCGAGATGCTGTCCAGAGAAGAGCAATGGAGTTGATGGAGTGTCTGGAGCACAACTCCTGTGAGGAGTGGCTGAGGGAGCTGGGGCTGTCTAGTCTGGAAAAAAGGAGGCTCAGGGAAGACATCATCGCTCTCTACAACTGCCTGGAAGGAGGCTGTAGCCAGGTGGGGTTGGTCTTTCCTCCCAGGTAACAAGCACAAGCAGAAGAGGAAACAGTCTCAAGCTGCAGCAGAGGAGGGCTAGACTGCATATCACGAGGAAGTTCTTCACTGAAAGGAAAGACAAGCATTGGAACAGACTGCCCTGCTCTGGCAAGTGGCGGTATCACAGCCTGGCAATGCTAAGAGAGGTGCAGATGTGGCAATCAGGGACATGGTTTACTGGTGCACCTGGAAGGGTTAGGTTAGCCATTGGACTTGATAAGGTTTCAAATAATTTCTAACCTTAATGATTTTATGATTCTAGGTAGAGGAGCCTACAGGGAAGGAATGAAGTTGAGCTCGGGAAAAGGGGCAAGACAACTTAGAAGGACAAAGAGTTGTCCTTCTGTCTCCCATTAACTTTCCATTATTTTAAATCAGCAACAAATTGATTTTCCACGTGTCAAGAATGTTCTGTCCTGAAAAAAACCAGGGAGCAACCTTCCTGTCTTTCTCTTGACCCATGAGCTTTCTCATTCTACTCTTCCATCTAATCCTGCTGAACAGGTGGTGAGCATTTCACTCTCTGCCAAGGCTATCCCACAAGTCTAGTCATTTCATTCAAGAAAAAATCTCCTCTTCCAAAAGGTGAGCAAAGGGAGGAATACAAAGTAATGACTCTATAAACTAATTAAGGTACTTAATACCATGACTGTCCTCTAAACCCCAGAAAATGTCATTGACAAATGGGCCTTTTTGAAAGTTGCAAGTCTGCCAAAGCAGAGCAAGTTGAAAACTCTCAGGTTTCAGGAGCTTTTGCCCTTTTAATTCCTGGGAAAAGAAGTCAAAAGGAGTTTGTGAGCCCCTTTAAAATGTACTTACTCATGCTGTATGAGATATTAGTCCCATGAGATCCCAAGTGAAATTGAGCCTTGAATTTGCTAACCACTTGCTTCTTTCACAAGTGCTTTAAAGCTAGTTCACAGGACAACAAAAAAAAGTGACAAAACCCAAACCTAAATAATTTCAAATTGTATTTTAACATATTATTCCTTATCAAAATCTACTGAAGTACAGGCAAGGAAAACACCCTCTAAGGAAAGCCTCATCAACACAAATGAAGAGTGTTTGTCCAGCACAGGGAAGGCTTTTGCTGTGGCATCTAACAGTATCTTTCCAATATGCTTAAGAAACTAATAAAGAAATTGAGCCAGTCTCCTCACAGTTTACAGGAGAAGGCTGAAAAATAAACATCAGATACCGGAAGAAAACTTACTCCAACAGGATGTAAGGCAAAATTTTTCACTCTAACAACAGATGAGGAGCAGACCTGCTTAGAAGAGCTGGGCTGTCTACAGCCTTGATAAAGCCCTGAGCAACCTCGTCTGAAACTATTCTTATTTTAAGATGAAGGTTAGAGCATGAGAGAGCTCTTGAGGACTCTATCCAACCTGAACTCCCCAATGATCTTATAAACAGGCTTCAACTCTTGGACCTACTGTAATTCTTCCAATGCTCAGCTGAACCAGTAATGAATTGTTGACAGAAGTCACAACACAGCGACACAGGGCCAGGCCTTTGACATATGCACAAACAATACAGAAGACAGGGTCAAGGATTCAAATATGTCTGAATATGTTCATTCTTTGAAAAGTGTATCACTAAATAGAGTAAGATTTGATACATGGTATATATGACATCAAAACATGCAAGGAGAACAGAAGGACAGCTGCAGCACACACCAGCCAGCAATGGTAGGATTCTAAAACTTAAAGCCTGAATTCCAACCTGCCATGCCTCCAACAACAGATCTCAGACAAGAAGACACTGCTCCTTTAGAGCTGTTACACTGGTTGAGTAGGTTCAGAATGGACTATCACTGCCTAGAATACCAGATACTCTAACACGACACAGAAGATTTAACTGGTTAGTATAAAGTATAACTTAATCTCACCAGTCTCCTAGAGGACAGTGAAATAATTTTATCTTGAGGAGACATGTAAAGTTAGAATTGGCTGTTCTCCCCAGCATTATCACCACCTCTTATCGTACTATAGCATTTTAGAGACTTGCACATCACTTTGCATGCATGGATAATTAAGTCTATGTCAGAAGGCTGTAAGCAATACACTTACTACTATAAGATAATTTCAGACTCTTTACAGATATAAAGACTATAGGACTACTACCTGGAAAAGTGCTGTGAAAAAAGACTGTCATGAAAGAGCTACTATATCACCACTATATCACCACTCAGAACAAGGCTCCTTAACATTTTATATGGTTAATAATTTAAGTACCTGAATTTAATAAATGCTGTATATAAAAACAGAAGCAGTTGTTTGAGTATAGAAGTCAGTAATAGCTTATTTGAAATTTCAATTTCAAGCTAAAGAAAAATTTTTTTTCAACAAAAGTAAAAGGAAAATGATCTTACCTTATCTAGCCTTTTTTGCCAGCTTTCTTCACGTTTTACCATGAGTTCAATACAATGAGAGAGTGTAGCAAGGATTCCAGCAGTAGTTGCCTTGAAAGTTATAGCCTCTCCTTTAAAGTCTATGCCATTAATTCCTTTGGGCGTCACATGTGGAAACACTAAAAACACATATATGAGATCACTGATAGCTGCCCTTAATCAAATAAGCACTTCACATGGATGTGTTATATTTGAAGACAACAGACAGGATACACAGTTAATTTAAAAATAAAATTCTGAAGTGATAATAATGTCCACAGTTATCCACAGGATAAAGAAAAATATCCAAAAGGCGAAACAGATCCTTGCAGCCTCATCTTGCTACACTGTATTTCAAGCCKGCTTGTAATGCTGTATTACTCTGCACTCTGCAAATCATGTGGGTGGAAGGAGTGGTAATAGTTTGTAACAATAGCAGTTTGACAGCTTGAAATGGGGCCTAATTAACACAGAGCAACCTTAAAACGTATCAGACTCAGCACTGAGAAAGGAACAATTTCAAAATGTCATCAAATCCAAAATGTATAATTCAAGGTTCTTTTAAGCATATAATTACAAATTTTAAAACCTAAAAGTAAAAAGGTATAAGATAAAAGCATCAAATGCGCTGAATTTTCCAAGTACTGTGAGTTTTACAGTTCCAAGAACGGCTTCATGCTGTCAACCAGGCCATCTGTTGCTAAGGCTATTTAAACAAGTCATTTAAAATGTGTGCAAAAAAAGTACCTATTATATGTCACACTGGTACGTAGGTTGACATAATAACATATCAAGCACTGCACATGAATGTCAGAAAATATTACAAAGCAGAAGTAACACTCAAGTTGAAGCTGACTGAACCCAGCAAGTTAAAGTAACTCCTGCTATTGCCAAAGAGCAAGCTCATGACTTATCACCTGGACTGACATAATTTTTTCCTCCAGTCTGTCAGTTTGTCAACATATGACTTTTACAGTTTAAAAAGTACCAATTAATTTTTGAGTAAGTTTATTTGTCTACAAGAGCAAAGCAGAACTTTCAAGTAGTTCCAATCTGTCATGACATAGCAGTATCTGCACTTAGGGAACGGAAAGCAATCATCACATGGTCTTCAACAGTCGTTTAAGTCTCTAGAGGTTTTACATGCACCCCTTTCAGAAGGAATCAAACTCTTTTTCAAACAAGTAATTACAGACTACACACAACTCCAAATACCTCAAGAAGCAGACATACCACAGAAGAATATAACCTTTTTTTTTTTAATGTTAATCAGGAATATTCCCTAAAAGGTAAAAATTATGGGGGCTGGAAGAAAAAAAAAAAAAAGACAAGCAAGAGAACAAAAAACTTGTTTCAGAAATGATAATGAGCAGACCAGCTCTCCCTCCCCAACAGCTGCAGAGGGAACACACAGGGGACTGACACTGACAGAACTTTGCCTATAATACTTCACAACTGAAAAAGATGGTTTCACACTAATAATTCCTCCTGTTGGTGTAGGCTATGTTCACATGTAGGCTTAACAGCACAGCTATAATGCTTGCAGATGTGATTTTTTTCCTCTCACTTAGGAAATATGCAGACATGCTGAAGAAACTGCCACTAGCTGCAACACCATATAAATAATTTCAGAAATCTCTGCAGTAGAATTTAAGGGAAATACAGCAACATAGCTTACTTTTCTGGAAAAGATAGAACTTTTGTACCTTTCAAGGTCTCAGCCACATCTTATTAACACTTCCATACAGTCCTAAGGCATTCTTTAATGACTAGTCTCAGATGAAGAGCTATAGACTTAAAAGTCAGTGGCCAAATTTTTTCAGTCATTACAATTATGAGCAAAAATTAACATCTTGCAGAAGATTTTTGAAATTTTTTAAAAGAGATGGTCACTCAACTGATTCCTTATGATGGATACAAGTATTTTGATTCATTCCTAATCACAGGAAGTATCTGTCTTTCAGAAGCATGCAGGGAGATGACCTCAACCCTCACCTCAGGAACAACCGAGCTTTGGCATTTTACAAATATTTGTGAGAAGACTTTCTATTTGGGGAAACCAAACATATTTCTGATTCCTTTTCTACACTTTTTTCATGTCAGCTACAAATTGATTATTTCAAAATTAAACCAGGCATCTGAGATCTATGTTTAAAGGTAAAAACTAATAGGAAAGGGTTCTTACTGTTGCAACTGCTCTTTGGTTATCAAACTGTATGTTGTCAACTGAAAAAAGCAGGATAATTTTGTCTCCCACCCCAACTTGAATTTCAACATCTTCCAAGCAGTTCATTTTTCATTATCCCATCTACGCTTTATTTCTGACTTGCTTTCTCTTTTGTTTCATAAAAGGAATTCTTCATACCATTCTTTAACTTTCAATAGCTCTTTAGTTTTTCTCTCCTACACCTTTGCGTCTGTTAGGATAGGTGTTTCCCTTCTTGTTCCCAAGATTCTGCTGGTAACACCTTCCCACGGTTTGAGCAAATCTGTTTTCCAGAGAAACAGGAAAGTATTCTAAAGAGAGTAAGTAGAAAGATATTCTTCCATTTTTTTCCATTTTATGCTCCCTTTACACATTATGTCACTTAAGTAATTCTAAGTGAAAAACAAATGTTTGTGTTCACGTCCACTTCTTGATGCCTACTGTTGTTATCCTCTATGGATTGCAATAGGATCAATATGATTAGTTTTCCTTTAAGAACAATCCCAGTTTTTCAACAATATTTTGGCAAATATTTTTCCTCCATTCAAAGCACAAAAATCCAGCATAAATCTCTGCTGTCATTTACACCAAATTTCTCTTCTTCAGCCTTTGTACCACTTCCATCTTTATAGTTCCAGTACAATAGACATCTTCCATATTCAAGGTGATTTCTTAAGCAGATTACTCCTGCTCTTCCTATTCTTAGAAAATTTAAATTTAAATATGTTCTCTTTCCTGAGGGGATGAATGAGAACACTTAGAGATCAAGACTCTACATTCCTCAATATAAGATCCCAATGGGCAAATAGGCATCAGCCAGAACTATACCTTGGTGTTTTATACAAAATTTTTACAGTTCCAATTACCAGATCTTGTAATTGGAAGGTGGCCAATATATTTAAACAACTTCATAGTACTCTACCTACCTCTTCACCTAAAGATACTATAGAACACAGAAAAGAGAAAGCCTCCCTACACAAATCATCTTCAGTGCAGTACACAAATGTCCATACTTACAATACCTTTCTCCTCCCGCACAGAGAACAAATTGCAAAAGTCAATTTGAAAATGGCCCCTTAAGACAGTCTTAAATCTGATAATTTGAGCTTTAGATGGGTGCACTAGTAGTTTGAACAGTAGGCTTAAACATTTCATCATATCATAGTAAGCTAAACTAGGAGGTTGAACCAATGCCTCACTTCCTGAACCACTGAGAGGAGAACCATCTCAGAATAAACAGGCAAACACTTCTAAGCTACAGTTAAGAAGACTGTTGCAGTCCTTCCAGGATGAGACAGAAATTTCAACAAGAGAATCTGAAATTTGAGAAACCAAATTTTAACAGCTGCTCTCAGGCTAAGCTTTAAAAAGGGTGTAGTTCAAGATAAATCTTTCATTGCCAGTTCAGTCTATATTTTTTTTCTGCCCAATACATGAGCATGGCTGTCTCAACCTGAGACACCTACTTCCCGCATTGTATCACTTTTAATTCCACTTTAAGACAGAAAGTCTAATAATTCATTTCTAATCAAGCTTTGCAGCACTCAGCTACTAAATATTTAATAATTTAGCCATTAGAAATCAGACTGAGACACAGAAAAACCAAAATGGAGATAAATACTTTCATAAAAATAATTGATGGAAAGTAAATTTAATGGAATACAGGACTCATCTGGAATTAGAAGTTCTGCAAAATGCAAGGGGTTGCAGAATTATTTCCTGTAGGGAGCTATAGTGAGTTTATACAGGTATCCATAACAACAAGTATCAATTTCTTAGCATCTAAGTTCCCAAAAGCTTGATGACCAGCTCCATTAAAAATACAGGCTTTCCTAATGACATTCCCCATAGTATATGCATATATACTACAGATGCACCAGAACAACGTAGATATAAAAAGATTTTCTACCAGTAAATTAAGCTGAAACTCCTATATGATTGTACAAAAATTGAGTTTGACAAAGACATCTCTTCCAAAGTGAATCATGCAGTAAAATTAAACTGTTAGCATTTGTTAAAGAAGTCTTTTTCAATTTTCTAAAATCTAACTTAACAGTTCTTAAAAAAAAACAGTAGAGTTTCATACAGAGAACAGGGTTAGTGGAATCATATACATGCTTACACTTGCTTCAAAACTTCCGTGTTATGCTACTTAATCTCTGAAATCAGCATTACAATCAGTACTCAGTACAAAAATCTACTTATGTAATGAATTCTGGAAGTAACCTGAAAAGCTCCTCCCATTCCATTTCCTTTCCTCTTCCATCAAAACACTTTTGGATATGCTTTAGAAAAAGCACTTAAATACAAGAAGGAAATACGTAATACATGGGAACAAAAGCCAATTAAAAAGAAAACAGAAGATACAGAAAAGGGTTATTTTGCCCTCTATTTTCTAGGTTCTTCATGAAAGTATTTACATTTTAAAAAACATTTCTGGTGAGTACTTTGGGAGATTCCATCACACTTGAAACTGGAGGTGCAACTTCTAAGCTTTTTGAATCAAGTCTAAGAAATACCTTAGGACTAACTGAATTGCCAACAAATAGAGAGTGTAAACACTAGAATATTTCAGTCAGAAAACATGAGAAGGTCCAAAAAAATGCAAATACAGTTTAAATGCATACACAACTTCCTCCAGGCCAGAACTATCAAATCTCTCAAACAGCAAGACATGCATGAATTCTTCACATCTGCTGTATAGGTACAGTGAGTAAAATAACTAGTTCATTTAAGATAAAAATAAATACCAGAATTCTGCTCATTTTAACAATGAAAAGTCAGCAAAAAAGCTCTAAAATTATGATAAATAAGAATCAGTAACAGTCTTAACCATTCCACAGCCATAGTACTTGTGAAAACCATAGGGGGACATCCCTAAGTGGAAAAGCACTCAACTCCACCAAACTCCTAAAGCAGGTAACACTTGCAAAAACCTGTTACAAAATCTCAGTTCCCAATATTTGAATAATGCAGCTCTTTCAACAGAATTGTGTAGCAACAACAACTTTAGACACAGAATAGGAAATTACAGCTTGACAAACTTGCATTAGTATCTGTGTGAATTAAGAGTAACTCAGAGAATCACTAGAAGTTGCTAAAGAATTATAACGTGACTAAGAACTTCTATTCATATACACTAAAATAGCTATTCTTGCCATTTTCGGCTTAGAAATGAGCACAATACACCTGTCTTGTACCAGACGCATCACCATACCATTCATTCTTATTTTCATCACTGAAAAATTGGGAGACACTTACGTTTTTCCTTACTGCTGTTACTGTTATGTACAAAATCTCCATCAGGACGTACTGTAGGGAAATCATCTTCATCATCTTCTACAACTAGATTTGAGAGAGAGAGTATTATGGCAGTGCGAAAGCTTTTCTAGTTCTTTGGTGTGCAAGAAAGAATTAAGACCATCTTCATGCTTAGCCAGCACTTTTCCCTGTAACAACAGTTATGGACCCCTTCCTCCCTTTTGGGTTTGGTTTATTTTCTTTGACCCAAGACCATTACCAGTGTAAAAGTCAATTAACAGCAGAATCTAACATTGCTCAGCATTGAAGTTTAGCACTCAGTTCTCTGGTGAGAGCAACATACTTTGGCATTACAAGCGGATAAGCAGGAGCCATGATTCAGTACCTATCTAATCTTCTACACTGGAAAGTTAAAAAAACTGTGGAATTGCGCTTCTCTGGTGTTTTATTGCTACAGAAAGTTTCACACTGCTAGAACAAACACAGGGATGAATATAAATGCCTCAGCAGAGTGCAGAGATACACTGATGAGCTGTGCTCTGGTATAAGCAATTCAGAGATATGTAGGCATCAACATCGTAGTCTAGTATGGTCTCAAGTGTGCATTCAGTGCTCTCTTTCCAGCCAATACACCTCAAAAGCATTACTTAAGGCAGCACTCTTGACTTCTTAAAGTGTATTGTTTCTATCAAAACTAATATCCCATTTATTTTTCAAAATAACAGGTAAGAGACAGCAATAAATTAAATTCATGAGAGTTAGCAATTGGTGTTCTACAACAAAACATTAAAAAGAGCATTGCTTTTGTACAGTTGACAGCTACAGGTTAACATCAAGTCAATTTTAAAGCAAATCTGTATTTCAAAGTAAAAATAATTAACATGCATATGCATTAATGCAAATGATTGATCCTTTACTAAACTAAATTTAGGATACATTACGTTATAATCCTTAATTTATGATACATTATTTTATTTATAAGACATTAATTTGTATTGTAACCGTATCAAGAGGTTTCCCTAGTAAAAAGCTACAGTCAACTGAGGGAAAAGTTTTCAGCTACAGTGTTACCTTTATCCCTCTGGAGTTCGTCTTTGGAAACTGCATCTGCACAAGCATCAAAGTATTTCTGCAAAGTATCAACCTGTCTACACAGGATGTCTCTAAAGGTTTCCATTTCTGCAAGCTTCTCACGTAAGCTATGGCCCTTCTGAAAACACAAACAAAAAAAGCATGAAATGTTTCTACATACTCAACAATAGCTTGATGCAGTATACCTACAATTTAATTTTAAACAAGATATTTCTGTAGCTATGAAGAAAAAACTGAAGCACACTAAAGACATTTTAGATATCAGCAATTATGAAATACTGTTAATGTCAGAAGAAACCATATCTGAGTATTCCTTACTCATTTTGTCACTGGTCTCAATGTTTTCTCTTGACTGCACCTGGCACTTCAAAGCACTCCACAAAACCTTATTAAAAAGTGAACTTACATGCTACCAGCTTTATACATATTTGCCTGAAAGCAGTCAGCTCCGATTTAAGATCTTTGCTCCAATCCTTATTCCCTTTTCTTGTGTTGTTCTTCTTCTGCTCTCCCAGAAGTACAGCACATTCAGTTCATATATTAAATATTCATATGCAGGACACAAGGAAAGCCATAATTTGTCGGGCAGGGCTATATCACACTCATTAAACTACAGAATTAAGTGTTTGTTTTCATTTGGAACCCAGGATATTTGGTGAGTAAACTTGAAAAAGTCAATGAACACACTCACAAGTTTGATTTTCTTGCCACAGAAGATGACACATCAGTTTAAAAGGGACGATTGTGTGAGAGGCATGAGAGAGCTTCCCATATCCTCTGTATGATGGACTACTGACATTTAGTGTTTTTTCTATAATTATGTGAATAAGTCTTCATACATTACTTCTTTTCCAGTTACATGTTATTTATGCATGAATACTAGGAAAACTTTTTGCACCAACCTTGAATGAAGAGGTGGATGTTGCAGAGTATCCACTTGCTCCAGAGACAAGAGACACCATGGAGCCATGACGTCGCAAACTTGACTCTGATCCATAGCCAGATTCAGTCTAAAAATCAAACCACACAAAAAACTAGAGTGCTGAGGCTTTTGATAAAACAGAAGTATTGAAAACAAGATTAATGCAATTTTCTCTGGAACCCACCCACTCGTTTTTTGCAGTAGAGTTTTAAGTAACTCAAACAGTGCCTGCATCTAAGATGTAGATTGTAGTATCTGTGAAGTTATTATAAACTTATTTTTTATTATCGATTAATCAATTTGTAAAATGATTCGTTACCTACCATGAATTATGTGTCCCCAAAAGGACACAGCAATATATATTTAATGGTATAAAAAAGGGACAGTGTTTCATTAATTTGGTTTATGTAATTCCTAAGAAGCAACTTTCACACAGCCTATTTAAAAAACGTACATTACTCTGCAATTAATTGGGGGATTAAACATGGTTCAGTCTCAAGACAATTAACTTCAGTCACTCCATCCAATAATACAAATAGTACCATTTTCTTTTTAAAAGGAACAAAATAGAAATCGAAGAAGATCAGACAATTACTTCTATCAAGTTTTTTTCCTGTTTCAGGCTTCTTTGGCAAAATTATTTATACTAGACTGAAATTAATATTTCATGAGAACAGAAGTCTAGATAAAACAAGGTACAACTAAAAGTAAGAGAGAGGATACAATAAAAGTAACTAACTAAACAATGAAAAAAGAACAACATCTCTTTATTAGAATAACATTTAGAAGATCAAAAATAGAGTTTGACAAATTTCCTCACAAGTCAAACAGAAGCAGATACTGAGGAACTAAAGGAAAATAAACTCCTCTAAATGTTAATCTAAATTATGTGCCTGGGAAAGGAGATGTGAGCAATAAACAGAGATGGTTCAGAATAATATATGAAATACTGTTAGCAGATGAGTTTGATCAAGTCGACAGAGACAACAATGAAGGACTTTTGACAGAAATAAATTCTGCATTAGCACCAAAACTCCAATGGGGCAGGGAGAAAGGAGACAAAACAAATGGTATAGGACAAAGAAGAAACAATTATGAAATTCCAGTTGTTGTACATTGTATGGAAAAACACGGAGCTGTATAGGCTTTGAGAAGGTAGGAGAATGTGGATAAGTTAAAAAGCAGAGAAAAGTAAAGAGTTCTTTGAAGTGTGACTTCAGAATTTAGGTAGAGGGACAAAGTATGTATGTCTGAGTTACAAGTAAGAGTTTGGGCATACAACTGCTTTATTTCAAAAGCATTTAATAAGCATAAACCTGAAGAGTCACCCAAGACTTGGAAACATTTCTTTTAAAATTTCTTTTAAACACAAATACAAAAAGACTTCACTGTTTAATCAGTATTTTCAGTATTTATTTAAGCATATGCCACAAATTTTAAGATGACCCAATATGTTTTTATTATAGTCAGTTTGACAGTAAAAATTCATTTAATTTTCTCTGTAACTTGTACACACTAGGAAAGATGATAAAAATTCATTTTAATAGGATACGGCTTAAAAACCAGATAAATTTTTAAATGTAGCCAAAATACCCACTTCACTGAGGTTAGAGTATTTTAACTAAGGATAGGAAGTGTTTTCTTATTTTGTTCTTAAAGTGAGAAAAACACACCTATGCAAGACCTTGCTTTAAGCTTAAGAAGCGATATTTCTGGATTTCTTTACTTGAGATTTAGTCAAAGCTACACCTATCTAGTCCTACTTTAGAACTTCCAAGAATATTGTCAACTTGTAAGTAGAAAATCTGATGCCTTATGTTCTATATCTGAATTAAATCCTTTTCTTCTGATATTACGCATACAGTCAATGCTCAGCTAATTTAGTTCACATAATAAAAACTGAAGATGAAAGAGAAAAACCCAACCCTTCTTTCCACATCAATATGTAAGCTTACTTTTTTAAAGGTACCTTTTCAGCAGAGTATTTATTTCTCTCATTTATGTGATTATTTTTTGTGATTATTTTTGTCATTATTTTTTGTGATTATGTTGTGATTATTTTTTCCACTAAATAATTTATCCATGCTACAGAATTGTACATGTAACAGCACACACGATTATATGGATACAGCTATCAGCTTGCAAAGTCTACCAATAAAAAGGTGCAAAATTATTAACTATTTGTTATCAAGAAGCAAATTGAGCAGGCATTAAGAGCAAACTGAACAGCACACAGCGTGAGTTTGTAAAATCAAAAGCATGTACATCTACAGATCACGTTCAAAAAACTGTGTTAGACAATTTTATCTAAACAGTCAAAAGGAAAAAAAAATTACATTGAGAATACTTATTTTTCATAAGAACCAGAAAATAAGTATTCATTTCTAACTGCTGCACAGACAAGCCATCCTGCTTACAGCAGACATATGCAGGCAGATGAACACAAAGAAAGCATGAATCATGCAAAGCCCCACCATTCTACTACCGCAACATCTAAACGAGAGCAGGTCACTGCCGCATTTATGTCTTGCAAAGCAGATCATCATTAACTAATCACTGCAGAAATAATAATTTACATTGAGAAGAGGAATGCAGACAAAGTTTCTTCTGTTTATATAAATTTTAATTTCCCAAGATAAAAACTGGAAAAGCCAGTAGAGTTCATACGATAGAAATCAACAGTCTCTGCTTGAAAACAAAATTACTTGTAGAAGTCGTATCAATTCATACCATCAAGCACTAACGCCAAATCGCTATGCTCAGTAAAAAGATGCAGTTCTTTGAAATTCCATGCACACATCACAGCTTCAAAGCTACATTAAAATTGGCATTTGATAGTACTTGCAACACCTTCAGCTTTCTAAAGCAATGCACGAAATCCATTAATCCTTTTGTTACAACAGACAAGAGGAAAGAGCCACATAATCCAAAGCTTCATGTGATCCTTTAACTGGAGCAGATGCTAGTATCAGCAACAAGGCAGTACGTCAGAAAAGCTGCTTTCAATAAAAAAAGCTAAGTATTTGCAGATTCATATTGCAGATCTCGGTAACTGCTCGCACGGATCCGTAAGTGGAAAACAATACCCTTGAATAAAGCACAGACTCACAGCAAAGTTCTCCCACTTAAAAAATCAAATAAAGCAAATTATTCTCACATGTCTTCAGGGAATTCTTTTGATTTCGTCTCAATATGCACCTGTGAAGCACTTCAATGGACGTTTGTTCACTAAGGCAGATATATTCAGTTACCATTATAAATAATTTATTATTTTACATAACACAACCAGCAGGCAGCTCCTCCCTCTAAGGCACACAGCTCACTCAGAAGGTGACGGAACAGATAGTAGGACACAGTGACTCTAATCTCATTCTCTACATATTTGTGAAAATACACTCAATTGCACTCAAACATCCAAGAGATCAAGCCACAATATCTTACGAAAAAACCCAGAAGACAGAAAAGGTGGTAACACAAAAGAGCTGGAAGGTACTATGTAAAGCTTGGTGGAAAATAAGCAGATAAGCTCTATAAAACTCTAAAAGCTCTATAAAGCTCTATAAGCTCTATAAAAGTATTACATTAGTAGCACCTCTGTAGAACCAGAAAAACATATCCACCACCAGTATTATGGTGAAGAATCTTGGGCTAAAGACCACCATGATATTTCCAAAGAGCATAGTTAAACAGCAATAGAGGTTTACTCACCTTTGTTGAAAGCCTGACCCTGTTTTGGATATGGACTTGAGAGGCCTACACTTTGCTTAATGAGAATAAACATTTTCCTAAAAAGAAACACTAGGATTCAAAGTACAAGTGCAAAGTTGTTACTTGCACTAAAAGAAATGGACTACAAAAAGCTTTACAGCCATACAGAATATATCTATCAGCAGACAAATAGTATTAGCTATCTATGCTTCTTATCAATAAGAAGAAAAACTGCCAAAACAAATGTTCCCGCAAAACCCACAAAGCCCCTTGTTCATCTAGTGCAATTAGCAGTCACCTTGGCACTGCTAAATTCAGAAACTGTTTTTTCTCCTCTAATCTTTAAACAATTAGCCATCAGAATTGATATCTCTATCAAATGGCTGGCGTAATGTAATAAATAGAACTGGAGGATAAAAAGTTGGAATTGTCGAATTCTGTAATATATTTGACAAAGAATTTAAGGAAAACTATCTCACACCCTAAGGAAATACATGCAAACACATGCTATTTCAATTGCCATGTCCTAACAGTAATTTGGGGAAAAGTAGGGGGAAAAAGGGTTTACTTTTAATACATTTCTTGTTTTGTATCTCACACCTTATTAAAACTAGCACAAATTTCTTCACTTTCAAAACCTATTACCTACTCTTATTTCATTGCTGTAGCCCTTGTTAGCTCTCAACACCTACTTCCTCCAAAAACAATGGAGGCTCACTGATCCATTTGAACCAAAAAAGTTATTAGATATTTGAAACAAAAAGTTATACAAAATAAGGGACTCCAAGACAGGCAACTTTTTGTCATGTTCCTGATACAGCTTCAGATTGCTCAAGTTGCCCAGGGTTGAAGATTCATCAAAACTAGTACTACTACTGAGCCAAAACCATGTTTGTTTAAAAACAAAGCCCAGTCTAGTTTAAAAAAATGCAACAGCACTCTATCATCTGTAGAAGCTTTACACGCATTTCTAATCATACATCTATTTGACAACATAAAGATTCCATATATTAAGCTCAAACTACCTAGGCAATAATTCTGTCCAAAGGTAATTTTTCCTTCAAACAACAGATGAACGTATTGGATATAAAGTATCAGAGTCCTGAAGACATAATTATCTAAGGACAAACTCTACCATTCTGCATGACAGGCAGAAAATAATCAGAATCATTAAGGCAGGAAAAGACTTCCTAGATCACGGAGTCTCACCTTTGACCCAACACCACCACGCCAAATAGACCACAACACTAAGTGCCACAACTTTTACTGCATGTCTCCAGAGGTTCTATTATTTTCCTGGGCAGCCCATCCCAATACCTGATCACTCATTCAGTGAAAAAATTCTTCTCAATGTCCAACCTGCAGAGCCCCCCTAACCTCCAGCAGATCAACACTCCCATCCAACTTGTTGCCCGCAAACTGAGTGGGGATACCCTTGATCCCCTCATTCAGATTGTCTCTAAGGACACAACAGAGAACTGGACCCAGTGCTGAGCCCTGGGGAACAGCACTGCTGACCAGCCACCAGCTGGATGTAACTCCATCCACGGCCACTCTCTAGTCTTGACTATCCAGCTGGTTTTTTACCCAGTGAACAGTACACCTGTACAAGCCACGGGCTGCCAGTTTCTCCAGGATAATGCTATCAGAAATGGTGTCAAAGGCTTTAGTGAAGTCTAGATAGAAAACATCTGCAGCCTTTCCCTCATCCACTAAGCAGGTCATTCTGTCATAAAAGGAGATCAGGTTAGTCAGGCAGGACCTGCCTTTCACAAATCCACACTGGCTGAGCCTGATGACCTTGTTGTCGTGTTGCCAGTCATCACACTCAAGATACTCTGTTCCATAGCCTTCCCCAGCACTGAGGTCACCAAGGTCAGGCTGACAAGGCTGTAGTTCCCCAGATCCTACTCCTGACTCCTGTAGGTGGGCACCACACTAGCAAATCTCCAGTTATCTGGGGTGGCCCTGGTTAAACTAGCATTGATCGTAAGTGGTGCAGAGAGGCTTGGAAAGGTATTTCATCAGTTATCTCAGTCTTCTTGGGTGAATCTCATTTGGCCCCATAGACTTATGAGTAGCTAAGTGTCATGGGAGGTCACTTTCTCCTCAGTTACTAAAGTCTATTCTGATCCCCATTCCTGTTTAGCAGCTCAGAGGGCTGCTTGCCCTGAGGATATCTGATCTCTCTGTAAAGACTGAGGCAAAGAAAGTATTAAGTACCTCAGCCTTTTCCTCATCTTTCGTGCCAGCGCTCCCCATCCACATGCCCATTAAAGGATGGAGATTTTCCTTGGTCCTCCTTTTGTTGTTAATGCATTTGGAAAAACATCTTATCTTAACAGCAGTGACCAGACTGTGCTCTCGCTAAGGCTTCCCCTTTCTGATTTTTTCTCTACATGACTTACCAACATCCTTGTACTCTTCCTGAGGTGCCTGCCCCAGCCTACATAGGAAGCAACATTTGCAAGATCTTAAGCCAAATGAAGCTGGTGGAGGGTCTGGAACACAAGCCTGATGAGAAGTGGCTGAGGGAGTTGGGGTAGCTCAGCCTGGAAAAAAGGAGACTCACAGAAGACTTTATCACTCTCTACAGTAACCTGAAAGGAAGCTGTAGTGAAATGGGTGTCAGTCTCTTATTCCAAGCAGCAAGTGCCACGACAAGCAGAAATGGCCTCAAGTTGCAGCAAGGGAAGTTTAGTTTAGACATTATGAAATTTTTTTCATGGAAAGGGTTGGAAAGCACTGGAATATACTGCTCAGGTAAGTGGTGGAGTCACCATACCTGAAAATGTAAAAAAAATGTGTGGATATGACATTTGATAACATGGTTCAGTGGTGAACATGGTGGTGTTGCTGGGTTGACAACTGAATGTGGAAATACTAAAGATCTTTTTCAATCTTAGCAATTCTATGATACATTTGATGGCTTATCAAGATCTAAAAAAGTTACATAAAACATTGTTTTACCAAGAATAAAAGAAGATTAATTGTCTTAAAGAATAAAATCACATGATTCTATAAATCTCATTTTAGTTTATGAGCTAAGAACAAGTCCAACATAATACTAAATGGATAAATTATCTAAATACTTCTAATGTTTAGATGTAAGACCTAGCCACAGATAGAGAAGGGCAAAGATATGTATATAAAGCAGATGTCACATCAAAAAACTTTATAAGCAAACTCAGATTATGAGTTTATCTAAAGTAAAAGCTTTGTATATTTCATGTAAAAGACACATTTGGATATCTAAAAGGATAAAAATTCAAATAATTTCCAAAACCTTGGTGAATCACCAGTTCAAGACATGAGAGTATGTCCGTCTGTCACAAGGTTTCACAATACTCTGTAGTCTAACAGATAATGACTGGGAAAATTAAGTTGTCATACACTCATATTACTTTCGGGTTAGTATCAGTTCGTCTGTTTGATCTCCCCAAGTCAGTATCGTGTGTGACCACTAGAGGGAAATAGCGAAAAGGAAACAGACACCGCTGGAGGTTACTAGTGGTCTTTGACCAATAGTAACCCTTACCCTGTTTCTGCTTCAGTCCCGGGGCACAGAAACCTCCTTTTCTTGGTAGACAGTTAAAACCAGAGCAGTTTTACCTTTAGCCTTTATAATTACATTTGAGACACACTGCTTAGAGAGGATAAAGTTTTCCACACAGCATGCAAGTGCGACAATGACATCTAATGCTGAATGGATGACAGTGAATTAGAAATTGTAACAAAGGTTAAAGAAATTATTCTGAAGTCAGACTTCTCAGACAGTTCAAAACAGTGAACCAGCTAAGAAAACACTCATTTTCACTTAAGACTGTCCAAAGACATAGCACCAAATCATTCTGATGAATGTTCTGGCTGAGATTTTTAGAACTTCATCTGACAAGAAGTAGTTAGGATCAATATAATTTAGCTTTGAAAAAGTTTAATACTTGTCTCAGAGAAAATTGGGCACATGTGTCTCAAGTACCATGTTCAAGTAGAAGATTTTTTTTACATTCAGCTGCTCTGTCATTAGTCTGCAAATACACAGCTCACCATTAAAATCACTTTTATATACCAACCAGGCAAATAGGCACAGGATTTCTTGTTATACAGGTTTTACATTAAGTAGGCCATCACCAAACAAGTCTTCCCTGTATGTGTGCTCACTTTGAGAAGCATTAGAAGAAGCAAAGTTTTACTTAAAGCCTACCAACCCATTTAAAGTCATGAAGTAATTATACAGACATATTTCCTCTGAAATAAGTTATTTACTGTATTCACAACACTTAAGTTTACACAGGTTTATTTGGGAGTTTGTAAAACTGTTTTATGAAAAGCAACTTTCAGAAAACTCATCTTTGAAAACTAAAATATTAACTGATTTTACATACAATATTAACAAACATATCAGTAAAGACATTAAACTCACTTGCCAATACAAAAACAACGTCCACACTATTACTGATGCAAAAAAAACCCCAGATTGCTTTTATTTGCTGAAAGCAAACGCCCTCTGTAATAGGAAAAACAACTTCAAGCACAGCACAGGTCTCTACAATAAGCTGACCTACCCTGCTCTTGAAGGAAAAATCTCGAAACTGTTTGGAAAACAGCTCACAAAAGGCTGCTTCTAGTACACTGGAGGAAAGGAAAGCAAATCATAGGATCTAGTCCCTAAAATGTTCAGGACTTTGAAGACAAATGCTATCATGAGTTCTACACAGAACTGTAATACTATTGGCCCTTAACAGGCTACGCACTAAGCTTTGGGACACCATTTTGGTCCTACTTTGCTTTCCAGAGGGGTAAAAAGTATAAACAAGATAAAGGGTGCCAGAACAGAGCTGGTACCAACATAAAAACCTCCCTGTGATAAGCATTAGCCAGAGAATAGTATAATAAAACAAGCAGTTTAGTGCCTATTTTAACTTAAGTCTTCTATAGTAAGTAAATTATCTTATTTCATGACAGCACATCTGTGTTGTACAAGATGTAGAGCCCTTTCTGTAAGAACTTCTGCCTTCACTGCCCATTGTACTATGAAAAATCCAGGCAACTGCACAAACACATTCAGCATCTATGTAATCAATTATTTTATAGGCTCATATTTTCTACATACGGCTGAAGTCTAATCCCATTGCTGGTTCTCTCACACAAGTGTACCACCGAATAATTCATCATGAGAAATCAGCACATGTGTTAAGAGCTGGCAAACTGAAACTGATGCTATTGCCTGCAGAGATTCCAGTGTGCATATGGGTGACATTAAGACTTAGGAGAATGGTGATATTCCAGCTGTTGACTGCTTTGAACTGCAACACACTAAAAGTTGCCTTTATCCCCTTGTGAAATGACGGGATGGAAACTCTCACTTGATGGTAGGTAAGGTGTTTCCTGAGCATTCTGTATGGCATTGACAAAATACAAATTCTGATACCAGATTTTCAAATTCAGACAGATCTCATACTCCAGTTCAGGCATTGAAAAAGCAGCAGCCATAAAAATGATGAAAGTGAAGCTGTTGTACCTACATCCAAAAGCCTTCCAGACTCAAATCTGCCTCACACTTGAGAACAGTTAAGAAAAACAGCAAATTTGCTAACACAGGGCTCTTATATCAAGACAGCATCAATCCACAAAGAGGGCAGAGAACCTTTCCAGTCAAGTGTAACACAAGTTTTTCTCCTAAATGAAGCCCCAGGTTTACATATTTTAGACTTTCTTCCCATATGACCAAGTTCAAATCCAAAATGGAAAATGTTTTTTACTCCAGGTTCTGTCTATTCAGGTAGATATCTGAGAGAGACTACATATGACTAATAGTATCAGCTGAACACTCTCCATCTGTTGAAGACATGTCTAGCCAGCATGATGGCCTCTTTTCAAGAATTAAAACACAAACCACTCCAGTCACTCTCTGAGGATCAATTAGATATACTTACACAAACCTTAAGTCCTACATATTGGGTGATTAAAACAGTACTGAGCGGGTTGTTTCCTCGTTCTCATCAGCCACGCAGGCTCAGGGCAGGTTTTCCTCTGGTAAGAGGTGGGGAAATAAAGGAGAGCTCTAGGGAGCCAGGTGAACAGGAGTGGGCAAACAGGGGTGTGGTACAGCAGCTCACCTGGAAGTTCACACAGGCAGGGTTGCAGGTCTCCTCCTTCTAGCAGGGTTTTTAGTTTGTTGTTGTGTTTCTGTTGATATGTTGGTTTTGGTGTTTTTGTTAGTAATGGTTTTTACACAGTCAAAAACTGCAGTTACTACAAGTGTATGTAACCAAATGGAACCCTCCAAAAAGGATGTGTCTGTCCAGACCCATTCCTGTGTGGAGTGTTTGGGCTTATCAGCGGTTTCAGGGGGTGTTGCAGAGGAGACCGGCCTGCGGTGTGAACAGGTGAATGATTTCCTTTTGCTAGTGGCTGAGCTTAAAGAGGAAATTGAAACACTAAGGAGTATTAGGGAAAGTGAAAGGGAAATAGGCTGATGAAGTTCTTCCCTGCCATCCTTGAGGGAGGCCCACCTGGAGTCAGAGGACTCCCATGCCTCCCACTGTAAGGCAATAGGAAGACACCTGGTGGATGAAGGGGACCGGAAATGGGTTCCAACTTAGGGAGGTAATAGAAGTTCCTCCCAACCCCATCACCTAGCCAGGTGCCACTTCAGTACGAGGCCCTGAATCCAGAGGGTCAGCCAGATGATATAGAAGAATATTATCTGCCCAGTGGGCCTCCCAGTTACACTTCATCTGTCAGAGGGATAAGCACCTCTAACATTAAAGAGAAAAGACGGGTAGTCGTAGTGGAACAGGTGAGGGGAACAGAGGACCCCACATGTGGACTGCACCCATCCCACAAGGAGTCTGCTGCCTCCCTGGGGCCCGGGTACAGAATATTACTGAGAGACTTCCTGGGCTAATTTAGCCCTCTGATTATTACCCACTGCTGATACTCTAGGCTGGCAGTGATGAGACTGAAAAGAGGAGTCACAGCAATTAAAACAGACCTTAGGGCATGGGGTCAAGCGGCTGACAGGGCAGGAGCATAGGCAGTGATCTGCTCAATGCCTTTGGTGGCAGAGAAAAATGATGAAAAGAATAGGAGAGTCAAGAAGCCAAGAAGTGGCTCAAGGTTTGGTTTCATCAGCAGAATTTTGGGTTCTTTGATCATGGGCCAACGTTTTCAGCACCTGGCCTACTGGAACAGGATGGGTTGCATTTCTTTGTTACAGGTAGAAGAATTTCAGCTCTCAATTTCAGAATTCATTAAGCAGGCTTTAAACTAGGTTTGAAAGGGGAAGGCGATGCAGCTGGGCTGTCTGGAAGCGGCCCCAAGGGGGATAAGGCTGAGTTAGGGGTGAAATCAGCAGCCCAGCTAAGGTGCATGTGCACTAATGCATGCAGCACGTGTAACCAACAAGAAGAGCTGGAAGTCAAGGTGCAACAGCAAAGCTATAATGTAACTGCCATCATGAAAATGTGGTGGGACAACTCACATAGGTGGAGCGCTGCATGGGATGGCTACAAGCTGTTCAGGAGAGATAGGAGAGGGAGAAGAGGGGTGGCCCATTATATTAGGGAGGCTTTTGATGCCATGGGTATTGAAACTAATGATGATGGAGTTGAATGCTTATGGGTGAGAATTAAGGGGAAGGCCAACAAGGCTGACATCCTACTGAGAGTCTGTTATCGTCCACCCAATCAGAAAGAAGAGGTAGACAACTTATTTTATAAAACAGCTGGAGAATGTTTCAGGATCACTAGCCCTTGTTCTTGTAGGTGACTTTAACCTACCAGCTATTTGGGAACAATAAAAAAAAAAGAAGCAGTCCAGGAAGTTTTTAGAGTGTGTGGAGGACAACTTTTTTGTTGCAGCTGGTGAGTGAGCCCACCAGGGGGGGACTATGTTAGATATGCTGTTCACAAATAGAGATGGGCTGGTGGGAGATGTGGTGCTTGGAAGCCACTTGGGGCATAGTGATTATGAAATTACAGAGTTCTTGATACTTGGTGAAATCAAGAGGAACATCAATAAGACTTTTACACTGGACTTCTGGAGGGTAGATTTTGGCCTATTTAGGAAACTTATGCAGAGAGTTCCTTGGGAAGTAGCCCTTAAAAACAAAGTAGTCCAGGAAAGGTGGGTGTGCTTCAAAACAGAGATCTTGAGGGCACAGGAACAGACTGTCCCTGCGTGCCAAAAGATGAGTTGACAAGGCAAACATCCAGCCTGGATGGGAAACGATGCTTTGAAGGAACTTAGGATGTATCATGTTTGGAAGGAGGGTCAGGTCTCAGGAAGTATTCAAGGGGTTGCTAGGGCATGTAGGAAAAAAACTAGGCAGGCCAAAGCTCAGTTCGAACTTAATTTGGGAACGTTTGTAAAGGATAATAAAAATGTTTTTATAAATATATTAATGTCAAAAGGAAGGGTAAGTCCAACCTTTGCTCTCTATTGGATGAGGGAGGGAACTCCAGCAGCTGCAGATGAGGAGAAGGCACAAGTGCTTAACGCCTTCTTTGCCTCAGTTTTTAGTGGGAAGATGGCTTGTCCTCAGGACAGCTGTCCTCCTGAGCTGGCAGATGGTGTCAGGGAGCAGAATCCCTGTTATCCCGGAGGAGGCAGTCAGAGAACTTCTGTGCCACTTGGATGTTCATAAACCCATGGGAACAGATAGGATCCATCCAAAGGTGATGAGGGAGCTGGCAGGTGAGCTTGCAAAGCCACTCTCCATCATTTACCAACAGTCCTGGCTCACTGGTGAGGTTCCAGAGGACTGGAAGCTGGCCAGTGTGACACCCATTCCCAAAAAGAGTGAATAGGAAGGAGGATCCTGGGAGTTATAGGCCAGTTAACCTGACCTCAGTATCAGGTAAGGTTATGGAACAGTTTATACTGAATGTCATCACACAGCACTTACAGGATGGCCAGAGTATCAGACCCAGCCACCATGGGTTTAGGAGGGGAAGGTTGTGTTTGACCAACCTGGTCATTTTTTGTGACCCGGTGACCTGCCTGGTGGATGTGGGAAAGGCTGATGTGAATATTTGGAATTCAGCAGGGCCTTTGACACTGTCTCCCACAGCACACCCCAGAAAAGCTGGCAGCCCATGGCTTGGACAGGAGCACTCTGTGCTGGGTTCAGAACGGGCTGGGTGGCCAGGCCCAGAGGGTGGAGGTGAACAGTGCTGCATCCAGCTGGGGCCAGTCAGCAGTGCTGTCCTCAGGGGTCTGTGCTGGGCCAGCTCTGTTCAATGTCTTTATTGACACGGATGAGGGTATTGAGTGTTTCACTAGTAAATTCGCAGGTGACCCTAAGCTGGGAGGATGTGTCCATCTGTTGGAAGGTGGGAGGGCTCTGCAGAGAGACTTGGAACTGCTGGATGGATGGGTAAAGTCCAACAAGGATGAAGTTTAACAAGTCAAATTGTCGAGTCCTGCATTTTGGCCACAATAAGCCCCGGCAACATTATAGGTTGGTGACAGGGGTGGCTGGACAGTGCCCAGGCAGAAAGGGACCTGGGGGTACTGGCTGACATGTACATGACTGGACATGAGCCAGCAGTGTGCCCTGGTGGCCAAGAAGGCCAAAGGCATCCTGGCCTGTGTCAGGAACAGTGTGGCCAGCAGGAGCAGGGAGGTCATTCTCCCCCTGTACTTGGCACTGGTGAGGCCACACCTCGAGTGCCGTGTCCAGTTCTGGGCCCTCAGTTTGGGAAGGACTTTGAGACGCTTGAGCGCATCCAGAGGAGACAACGAGGCTGGTGAGGGGCTGGGAACACAAACCCTGCGAGGAACGACTGAGGGAGCTGGGGATGTTTAGCCTGGAGAAAAGGAGACTCAGGGGTGACCTTATCACTCTACAACTCCCTTAAAGGTGGCTGTAGTCAGGTGGGGTTGGTCTCTTTCTCCAGGCAGCAATGGACAGAACCAGAGGACATAGTCTCAAGCTGCACCAAGGGAAATACAGGCTGGATATTCTTTATGGAAAGAGTGATCAAGTACTGGAATGGTCTGCCTGGGGTGGAGTCACCATGCCTGGATGTGTTAAAAGACTGGATGTGGCACTTGATGCCACGGTCTAGTTGAGATGTTAGGGCATGGGTGAGTCTCAATAACCTTGAAGTCTCTTCCAACCAAGTGATTCTGTGTGTAATTCTGTATGTAATGTTTGATTAGATTATGGGAGCTATAGTCTAAGTAGCTGTTATCTTTACCCTTTCTTTGTACTTTGCAAAATTGGCAGGTTTACCAAACAGAGTGCCTCAAACTCACTAAATATCACTAAGCACATGAATTTTATATTTTCTGCTTAACCTTGCCGAGCATATTTGGAGACAGGTAGAAACAAGAATGGAAATAAGTAGATACTGCACTTTTTGAATGGCACAAGAATAAAGCAAAACTTGAAGGAGACCGAATTTAACCAAACCTTTTATTTGCATCTGAAAGTCTGAGAACCAGCAAACTGAGGCAAAAAAACTTCACCTTGTCAAAAAAGAACTGTTTCAAGACTAAGAAATTATTTTGCTGAAACGGACAATACCATAACACAAACAAGGAATAGTTAACTGCTATGTAAGAAGCAGTTAACCTTTTTACCATGAAATTACTAGGATGCAAGATCTCTAGTACCACCTCCTGACCAGAGCATGTCCAATTACATTCTCAGGCCTACGCCCCACAAGGATGCATTCTTTAGGGAATTATAGTATCTATTTTCAAAGCCAAAGCAATTAATATGAAACATTAACTAGAACACACAGGCAAAGAAAGACTGGGTTGGTCAAAGTGAAACAATCTGCTTTGTTTATAATTAATCAAGTGTGTTGGGCTGGAATGGACAAAGCTTTAGTCCAGCTTTAGACAGTACTAACTGTAACTGCTTGTTAATAAAGCTGCAATTTAACAGCTGCTGTTCCATCATGGGCCCAAGAATGGCAAAAGGGTTCCAAGACAGACAAAGAACTATTGTTTTCAGTCTTGAAAGAGAAGTTTCAACAATTTGGAAGTGAAAACATTTAGGTTTGTATAGTCAACTGAAACTGCTGATTCACTGGCATTCCCCTAGTCTTCTTTCAGGAAATACAGTTTTCAGCAATGAGTGCACTTAGCAAATTTAGCAACATCAAATGATATGCACTATCATATGTATCAGAGTACTGCTGATACCAGTGCTAAAATAATGGAACGTACAAGACATATCCATGCTCAGTTTCCCTCGCTGAAATTTAATTAGTATTTAATTAAATTTTAAAGAAAGAACTCTCTGTTACTGACAGCAAAGGAATAAGAACTTGAATAACCCATCTAAGCTTTCCCTGAAAGCACAGCTTCTTAAAAAATTTCAGTACCTCCATGATACCATACATCAGGGCAAGTAACTCTTATCAGCTGAGCATCCTCAAGTCTGTTTGCTTAAACAAGCAACTTTACAGTAATATACAAATCCTATATAAAGATGGACACCTTTCTCTATTTGACCCTCCATTCCTCCTGTTTTCTGATGCCTATGTTCAAACCAAGCAATATGGAATATTTAAATAGTAGCAGTCAAACCCTTTCTTTCTCACCTACTATTTAAAATAAGTACACTCAAGATCATGAACTTTCTTTTCCTCTGCAGTCAGTCTATACATAGACAACATTAAAATAACAGCAAATGCATATTTTCATGCTTGATCTGTTTTCAGAGGCAAAAAAAAGGATCTTTTTGCTGACCTACAGTGAAAATTACACAGGAAGAATTACCTTAAGAAGTTCTGATAAATTGCAAAGACATTAAATTAAAAGAGCAGATGACCCAAGCCATGATGTGTTTCCAAAAGAATTCCTTCAACTCTTTTGAGTCATATTAGGTTCTGGAGTTACTCTCTTTTTCAGGAGTTCCCCCTGGATAGTGGTGGTGCCCGTGTCTCACAAAAGAGCCAGAAAGTTACCTCTCTTCAATATTACTATGTCTCATTGGTACTTGTGCACCCCACCCACGCGGTTGAGTGATCCTCCCTACAGCAAGGGGATCAACTAACATCTATTAATATCACCTCATTGAGTTTCACTGTAATGAAAGCTCACTGAAGAAAAGCCACCTCCTAATAAGGTCTTTGAGAAAGCTAAAAAAGACCACCTTTGGTAGGCTGAGACATACAGAGTACCCAAGACTACTCTATTAAACTGTTGATGCACAGTATTTTTTGAGGTGATCACTAATAATTCTGAGTAACTAGCATACAGTATTGGCAAGTGACAACTTTCAACTGTTTAACCACTCACTACTTTTACATTGCAGTTTTCTACTTTCAGTTCTTGATACCAAGAGCTTACCCTAATCTGAAGGGGCATTTATCATCAAAGTCAAACTTGACACAGGTCTCCCTCAATGAAAAATACTTTTTTCAGAGAGACCTTGTAAAACATGCTACCACTTTGCCATGGAGAACTCAGACTCTTAGAGATAACTGCATGTCATTCTGCTGGTGAAAAACCTTGACATTCTCTTTACTTCTATTAAATGAAAGTACACACTATCCAAACAATTTACAAAGTGAATTAATAACACTTCAGAGTTAATATTGGAATCCCACTTGTTTATAGCAATGAGATCAGTTATTTACTCCACAGCCAGCTGCAAGTTGACTCTTCTAGAGATCTCATCACCTCAAGACCAAGCATTAGTCTTGAGACCAAGTTTACTTTAGACAGGTACATAATTCTTCATTAAATAGCACTGCAAAAATGTTGACTGACATACTCAACAGCTTAGTGGAGCAGTAGTGTCACAAGCCTTCCACATTATTTGATACTGAGTTAGCACTTTTTCAAGTGTTTTCCTTCACACACTATTGCACCTAAAAGGCAGCACTCTGCTAACTTGCAATTTGAACTGTAATTTTCAGGCATTCATTCGCTATTTCAGAACACCCTGGTTCACCAGCCTGGCTATGCAGTGATCAAAAATTTACTTTAACCTTTCTGTCATTTGAATCTTGAATCAATTAGTATATTTAGCTAATTTATGGGAAAGACAGGAGTAAGCCATTTCAAGTAAGTTCACTACCTTTTAGGGGGAGGTGCTTGAGAGAAGAGCTCCAGACCTCTACTAAGACTGTGAAGACTATCTGTTAATGTTCTGAAAAGATGGGAGTAAACACTTTTTAATTAGGAACATACCACAGCTTTCAGGGATACAAAGATTTAAAATTATCTTAAGTGCATTACATGTACAGCTTCAGATTTAGATAGGCAGCTCCCAACAGAGTAACAGGCAAGCTCAGTTGTGAACTGAGGTCAGATTACTTAGCAATTTCTTCATGTAGACAGTCCCCATACTTTACAAAGTACTAGAAGAAGCACAATCACTTCAGGAACGGGACCAAACCCACACAGTACAATAATTACTACCTAAAGCAGCTGAGCTCAAAAGAAGTTGACAGAAGAGCAACATAAACTTAACATCTATATACACATGAGAAAAATGGAGTTCAAAGTTTACTTGGTTATAGGAAATACTGTACTGTACATGTAAAGGACAGGTAATGATCTGCAGATAGTCCTAGAGATGAATCAGATTTAGTGTTTTGCAAGCTGAGTAAGTTAAAAAACTCGTGGTGTTGTAAAATGGTAGCATACAAGATCCACAAAATAATCCTACATTCTATACAATATATATAGGATCCTAGTGGGAACATTGAGTTCTATTTTGGTACTATACTTCACCAAAAGATGAAGACTGAATTTGTAAGACAGCCATGCTAGGTATCAGAAAGCTGTAAAAGATATCTACGTTCACAACAACTGAGGAATAGGGAACTGTTCTAACAGAAAAAGACAAGAAATGTTAAGTGTTTCAAAAATGAATGGAATAATCTCTCTAGATTTACTGTAAGACTACTTAATAAAGAAGAACTCATTTTATGAGGATGGCAAGAAATCCCTTTGACGGCCCAAACAGCCTAAAATGATTCCACAAACCCTTACTGTTACAACACTTCCCAATCTAACTTACAGTGAAACATAGCATCTAGTAAGGATGATTTTAGTTCACATTAGGGGAAGAATTACAATTAACTTTGTAAGTTGTCCTTCAGGACAGTACTTCACTTTATTTCTTTGTTGATCTCTATACCACTCAGATGTCGCTGAAGACCAAAAAGAAAAAGATAGTATTCTCAACTGAAGGACGAATGAATTTACAAAGTTATGACAGGGTGCTCAGTACTTGAGACAGCTACATCCTTCTCCTAAGTATTTCCCACTCTACCTAAGGTTCTGATCAAAATCCAAAATAAGTAAGCTTATTACTGCCAAGTTCAGAAGCCTCTGTTTGAACATATTTTGTTATTTAGTTACCAAGGAGCAGTTTTGCAAACACTTCAAATTCAGCTTTGCTGGGAGATGTCAAATGTGAATACACAAGAACTTACGTTACATATTTAACATCAACACACAACAATGACAGAAACAGCAAAAACCCTCATCTATGTTCCTGCTTAAGCTTGAGCAACAGTTCTTAACTGTTTAGTTTCAAACTAGTACAGGGTGCTTTTTTAACACCTTAAAGAGTGCCTCTGTCACTCATCAGTGACTTGCCTATACATTTCAGTCTTTTAAACAGGTTAACAAGCCTTTAAAACAGCTTTTTACAGGTTAATATAGGTATCTGAATGCTGTCCCCCAGCCTCCTCAGGCAAGCTGCACTACTGCTTCAAGCCAGAGCCTCACAAGGTCACAGTGGGAGAGTGGGTCACCAGCTTCTGAAGCAAAATATATTACCACAAAACAAAGAAGAGTGTATGCTATACAACCCATATCAGTATCAAACAGAAATATTTTGAGTTTGTTCTGTGCTGCAGAGCACCAGACAAGGAAATCCAAGAAAAGAACAAGGAAATCCAAATCCACTTAATAGGAAACAATAGTTGACATAAAGATTACTTAAGAAACTTGTTCCAACACTTCGGACACGGATACCAACATAGGCAAACGGTGGTGTCATCACCACACTCCTACAATCCTCTTTATGAACTTGATAAATAAAACTGAAGTTGAACAATATATATATCTACTCCCAAATATCCCATGCTTTCCTTCATCTGCACTGTTCTTCCACTTATGTCAGTCTCACTTGTGAATGGGTACAGGGGGAAGGATGGCCAGAGGAACTTTTATTAGTATGAAACGCCAAAAAATTAAAACATTAGGGAGCCACAGTTCTTTTCAGACCTCAGCAATAACTGCTGAGGAAGCAAATAGTTTAAACACCACACATTATTGAAACAGCCGAATTTCAGGAGAGGAAGTAGAGGGAGAAACGGCAACAGACACTCTTCCTGTTGCTCCCTGCTATACAATGTATCTGAAGTTACACTACTGCAAAGTTTTTATTTTAAAATAATTAGCAAGACTGTATTTATAATTAACATTCACTCATCAATATTAGAATATTTACCATTGCTAGAAATTGCCAGTGACTAGTTATCAATAATATAATAAGTTGAAAAAAGAAATATATTTATAAAGGTCACAACATCAAAATGGACTTCTGAAGACTATTAGCAGCACTTCGATATGCACTTAAATACAGTTTACACAAACATCTAAACTACTTGCTCCAGCAGCCCCTCAATGGTCTGCCAGAAAATGGGAACACGAAACTAAATGTACAAACTGATGGCAGAAATTTATACTTCTCATTCAGTATCTATTTTAAAAGTTGTACATTAGTATGCTGAGTCAAAATATTTCTGTATAATTTCTCTGCATATTCATTTTAAATTATCTTACTAATTTCAGCCCAGACTGGCAACAGATTTGGAGTGATTTATTAGCATGTCTTTATTGCCATTATTGGTATATTAAATCCATTCTACAGTAGGACTAGAGATCTGCAAAAAAGGAGAAAAATATCCTGTCTTCACAAATGTTACAGCTCTACTTAAAAATGCTGAAGGCCTGTGGACAAGTTAAACATGTGCTACGTTTCTGTACTCTCCCCTTCTTGTTGATAATCCAAGCTCATTATTTTATGAATTGAAACTCTGATATTGGTTTCTGACCTGATCAATGGGTCAAAATTTTTTGCTCTGGCATCTACTGCTAGTAAAATATTACTATGAGAAAGTTACCTCTATTTGCATTTTGCCATGTTTTCTTAGAACAGCTAAATAAAAATATTCTCATAGATCAATATTTACATACAGTATTCTAACAAAGCTTGACTTAAAGTATGGTTAATGTGAAATTTTTTAAGCCATTATAGGTTGAAGGAACAGGTAGATGCACTTGGATCTCAACCTAAAGATGACACATTCCAATTACAGAACAAAAACTAGGAACTGAGAAACTATGGCTGCTTATAATCAAGTCTGAAGTGAAATTTAAGGCTCACTCTGAGTTTAATGAAAGTTACTCATGGATAACCTCTTATACTTAAGTTCATAGGAGAAATAACACAAGGATAGAAAGCAATTTTATTTTTTAAATATTTCAATATTTACTGCAATATTTTACCTGAAGTCCTTCACTGTTGTATTGCACTAAATAGATATTTAGTTGTTTTGCACTGGGTTCTGTATTATTGCACAGAATAGTATGTTTGTATCCTCGTGGGATTCCCCTTTTATATCACATGGTCTTTCCTTCCCCCAGAAACCCCTGGTGGTGCTGGTTTGTCCCAGGTTTACTCCTCCCCTCGCTCCCTTCTCACTGGTATCTCATTGGCTGTGGTCCTCTTCCTCAGCCTCCCATTCCCCCGGGTTTAAAAGTCTCCTGCCATGAGGCAACATGCTCTTTTCCATCTGGGGGGTCACCTGGAAATAAACTGAGAACATTTGTCCCCACGTGGAGAAGAGCGCTTCTCATCTTCTGCCTTTTGTCCATGTAAGATGGTGTGGGCTGGTGTCCATAGCTAGCCTGATTGGACTCAAACAGCCCGCCAGGCACAATATTCTTACACTTTACCTCAGTCCAGAAGCTGATTTGTATAACCAACAAATTTAAGCAATTAGCTCAACCATTCATAACAGGAACAATTATAGCAGGTAGAGGGGGGAATTTATTAGCTCCGGGCAGGTACTCTGTAGGTTACTTTGTTATTAAGATGCTTATCAAGTGCAAAATCTTGCGGTGCTCTGGTTTCATCCATTGGGACTTTTGCTTTCCAATGGTTTTGCAGTCATGTTAGACTAGCAAAAGCCCACCCCTTGTCCTCTCCACCTGGCTTCCTGTTTCAACATCACCATTACTGTTACTAGCAATATTTTTCAATGTGTAACAGCACATTAATTAATTCTTTTAGAACAGTACACTGACAAGGGAAAACAAAACAGGCAGATTACCATAAGGGTGAAATTAATGATTCTTAACACTTTATAAGGTAATTACTAGCTTTTTTTTAGGTTACTTGCAAAAGAAGAACTCAATTTTATGTGGTTAATAATTTTCTGAAAATTTTGAGCTGATGATGTTTTTGGGTTTTGATTTTTCTCACAACAATATCATTAAGTACCCTTATTGACTGCAATCAAAATTATGCTGTTTAAAGCTTACTCTGCAGTTTTCTAAATTGACTTATGAACTAAGATCAAAAGTCAGAAAATAACCACCGCACAACTAAGTACCTCAATTCTAGGTTACTTGTTTGAAAATGTATCAGTGCTAAAGAAAGAAAATTAATCAACTGCTCCAATAATTACTTAATTTTTCTTAAATTTGAATTTATCTGACTGTCAAATCTAGTGTTTTTGGCTTTTCCCACTATTTAAACTAGATCTGCACTTAATGCAAAGTGGTATCTAAAGCATCTTACTTGGGTTGACAACTGGTATTTTAAGAAACAAGTTGCAGTATACAAAGAATTGCACAAAATTAGAATTACTTAAAAGCTAAATTATCTTTAACCCCTACGTTGCCATGTCTTCTCCCCATTTGGGGAGAAAATGTTAAAAAAAGGAGATATAAGTTTTACTCTTCTTGATGTTTCTGTATAACCCTATTCTAACACGCTAACTCCTTCCACAGTGTCTAATCAAGAGTGAAAACAGTAAAGCAGTAGCCACTCCTTCAAGGAAGATTTTTACTGAGGGACACAGGTCCCTTCATCCTCAAAAAAGGGACATGTCAATTAGGTTCAGAAAACAGCCACCCGATGCCTTTCACAGTCAAACTCTGAGATGCATGCCTTCTACTCTAGATATCAACACCTTGTACATCATCACATCAAAATTAAAAAGAAAACCTACCTACTCCTTATATGCCAATTTGCTGGATATTTAGGTACTCCTCTGAAAAATTACCTTTTCCAGTCTGAAAACAGCAAAATTGGATCTTTTAAGAAGTTTAGGAAGACTTATTTCGATTTGACAAAAAAAAGATTTTTCAAATACAAGACCAAAAAAACCATCAATCTATATTGCTGAAGAGCCACAAAGTCAATACTGAAGACATTAAGAGTCTGTATGCCGAAAATAAAAACTATGATGGAAAAAATGGGACAAACCTAAAGTGATAGAAAATTTCTCATAAAGTACTCACTTCTAAATAAATTCTCATCTAGTTCTCAACTCAGGTGGTGGATTAACATTACAAGAAATCATTATCTTGAGCTCAGGAGTTCATTTACTCAAAATAAGTTTACTTATACAGATGTTTCTCACAACAAACAGCAATTCACTCTCATTTTCTCACAGCACTGAACTAACAACACTTAAGCCAGTTAATCTAATATTAAGTTAGAAATTCCAAATTCCATCTGAAACCATGGGAGAGACCTGGAGGAGGCAGTCTTTCAAATTATTATTAAGAAGATAGTAACTTTCCAAACAGAGCAGCACTGTGGTGCTCAAGTACCATCAATGTTTTGACACCAGAGAAATGCCTGATCAATAGATCTAATGAAACATTTAAGTAGAAGAATGGACTCCTGGTTACACATGAACTACTTCCTCATTTGCGTCACTGATGGCTTTACAGCAGTTTTAGACGTATCCCTCCTCCAGTTCAGGACAATTAATAACGTTTTGAGCTATACTTGAAACACTTAATGTAGTAAGGATTCAGGAACCTCAACACAAGGAAAAAAAAATACTATTATAAACCCCTCTGAAAATTCTAATGGATTTTATGTCTGAACATAAGCTGTTTGACATTTCTTAGCCATCAGCTACTCAATGCTAAGCATCAAGTTTTTCTATGTCTGGTTATACTCATATTTAATATAAAATTAACTTTAAATCAGTGTTTTCTTTGTTTGGAGCACAATGAAACACAGTCAAAGTTTCTGTCTATTTTTCTCACTCTGAAGATCAACAACCTTGTGACATGCTCCATCAAGTCTCACAAACACACTTTTGTTAGCAAATAGCTTAAGCAGCCTACCAGAACTACCTACCCACTCAGTAAGCAACAAAGAACTTCAAAAACAAACAAAAAAGTACTTTATGCAGCAGTAGACTAATGTTAAGAAAAATGAGTGTTCGGTACAGGAAATAATTTCCTCTCTTGATTTTATTCAAATCATTATATGCCATTTGAAGAACCTGTTTCTCAAACAAAAATGTTTTTTACCCAGAAGGAGCTTTTGCATGAGGTTTGGTAACCTGATCAGAAAGCTCTTTCAGAAAATGTCAGAGTAAGCCGACAGATCTGAACTTTTCAGTGCAATGAGATATTTTGACCATCTCCCCCTTCTCTCAGTCAAGTTTTTGGATATAAAACTTCCATGAGCTGAAGTGAATTAAAGGATGAATGAAGAGGTTCCAAGTGAACTCCAAGGTTCACTTAAGCGCTGTTCATTTGAATGTTCAAATTTGAATGAAAAATGGGATTGACTTCCAGATCCCATGAAAATAATTTCTTTCACATCCCATCAAAGTTATATTGGAAAAAATGTACTGTTTCTTAAATATTTCCCATACAAACCTATATTAAAAATTACAGGTTATAGCACTAACCCCTCAATCAAAGTACAGAAACAAGCTATTTGGAGACATATTCTTTAAGAACCACTAATAATTATCAGACTGAGGACTGGATTTGAACATTTCCGTGTTGTGTTTAATTCTACCAAACACCCGTTTATGTAAATACAGCACTTTTTCAAGTGCTGGTCAAGATTTTCAAGGCTTCTGGTTACTGTTTATTTTTCTAAAATCATCAGAAGCAACAGATACACTTCTACACCTACATTTATCACACAAAACTCCTACTATATTATGAAGACAACAGAATATTGCACTGGAAAGAAGACTTTAGTAAGTCTGATATTTCATTATATACTTTCAACTTGAGTTTAAGCTATTATTACAAGACTGCAGTAACTTCTGCAGTTTTCCTTGCCTATGCTTTGATCATTATATTCTTGATATTTAGTTGTTTAATACAAAAAGGATGTTTTAAAATACAAATGTGTAAGTATGTATGTAAAATAATGTATTACTCTAACATATTAAATGTTTCGGTAGCTTATTTAGAAGTGATGTGCCATAGTATTTTCTACTCCATTTAAGAATGAAAACAACTGCTAGTTGCCTTAAATACTGTTAACACTAGAGAGTAAAAAGGAGTATGAAAGAAACTGAAAAATGTCAAATAGCCATGAAACTGCAAACTACACATACTAGAAAAGCTGCAAGATTCACAATGGTCAAGTCCAGCGTTATTACCTTAGGATAGCAAGATAACAAGTGAACCGTTTCTTGTCAGTTCAGCATACACTGAAGGATTTATTACCACTTCCTACTTGTAGACATACTTTTCGTCTGTTTTTACAACATCCCAGAACACCCTCATTCTTAAAAAATAAGCTGAAAAGTAACTTTATTAAAATAATGAAAAACACTTTCTTATCCCTATTTCTATACTAATTCTAAATACTAGAAAAAAAAAAGGGTAGTGTAAATAATCAACCCTTCGTTCTTCTTCTTTAAGCATAAAGGCAGAGATCTGCTAAAATTTATGTATTTAAATAACTACCAAATTCTTGCAAAGAATGGAAGTCTAAACTGCCCAAACCTAATTATGTTTAAAGATTATTTTTTAAAGCTGAAAAACTGTACAGTTAATCAGGCCTCTTTATAAAAGGAGATCACTTTTGGAATGCTAGAATTTGTACCCCTCAATATTCATTCATGATCTGAAAACGAGGTTGAATAAGACAATTTAAGCTTACCAATAAAAGCTTATCGATAATACCAGACAGACAAAGGAAAACAGACACCTCATGACAGGGGCTGAGTACTAACGCAGATTAAAAAAACCCAGTGTTGAAAATACAAGATTTTTTTTTTAAGTAGTACAGAGAAACAATGCCAAATCAACACTTCTAATGGCAAACTCTAAACCACTACCATTCAACAATCTTGTACTATGAGTTGGTGATTCCATAAAGTTGCAGCTCAGAACTCAGCAACAGTTAAGGAGAGCCTTACAAAAGGGAATAGAAAAATAGCATGAAGAAGGATTGAGGTAGTGATGGGCAGAGTTTAGACAGGATCTGGGCTTTTTCATCACTCATTCCTACAGGGTAGCATTCAACGACACAGACTGCATTTCTGCTTATCCAGCTTAGGTTAGAGTTCTGCATTTCCCCAGCTAAATCATTCATGAAATCTAGTCTAAATTTTAGCCTAGGGCTATCAAGTTCCATGACTACACTAAACCACACCTGAAGACCCCCAAGCCTACCAGTTTTTGAAATGCAAGTTCTGCAGATGTGCAACTCAGTTAACTTCTTCAGTGTATTCTCATGAGAAATTTCTCTCAGGTATTGCACTAGGAATAAATTGCAATATTGTTGTCTTATGAACATGCCACTGTTAACTTTATATTTTTTCATTAGACTACAGGATAGAATCCTGGCTTTGCAACTTAATTTCTTATGCTTTAATATTACCTCTGTATCAAAATGAAGGAAAAATGCCAAGCTACAAAGGGACAAATAGTCCAAATGAGATGATTTTTTGTAGAGAAGCATTATCAAAAAGCAGCACTTTAAATTTAAGAACATGTACTGCTTATTGCAAGGAATGGCCAATAAAAGGTGAAATCTCTTAAATTACACACAGCACCTATACAGACATCATTTCAAGAAGCTCAAGGTAAAAATTCATACCTACTTGGCTATATAGTCAATTTGTATTCCTTTTGTACTTGTGTAACTCAGATTGAGAGGCTGCACTGGGCTAGGTGCTGTAGTTTAATGCTACATCTTGGGACACTGCCTATCTTGTACCTGAAAACATAACGGATGTTGTGTGTACCTTCTACCTGAGCTAAAGGGCTTGAAGGTCAGGTATTTTTAAAATGAAATTGAGTTCATTGGAAGATATACAGAGCAGATCAAGAAAGCTGAACCAAAATGTGGACGAAGAATAGTGCCTTAAAAGACAAAGAGACAGAAGTCAGTGATCAGATACAGTAAAAGTGGTCAAATGATGAAAAACAGGAGCCCAAAACCAGAATGTTAACCTAGAGAATTGACTCTAAGACTGACAAGATAGATAAGAAGCAATACAATAGTCATGGAGAAGACAGACAAAACCTTGAAAAGATCACTCAAACATAATAAAAGCTTTTTTTGTTTCAAGCTAGAGAGCTCAAGAAAGGCTCACAGTTGTTAGCCCCTAGTAAAGTCTTATCTGTGAAGAACAAGTGAATTCCTTTGAAACATATTTAACACAGAGCTTCAATCTTGAGCTTTTACCTGGCATAAATACCATGAGCCTTTCAATGACTGTACAGGGAAGCTTAAACTCTCTGGAAGCACTATGCTTGAGCTAATGAGGGAATGAGAAGGGAAATTAGAAAATAGAAAATTACATACCTTATGTTGTTCTATTGCATCTACCCATTGCTGTCTGTGGTCTGGATCCTGAGCCCGGAGGTACCAAACACTATCATTCACGCTGATATCAAATCTGCATTCATCAAAGTCATGGGGCTGTGACAGAAGAGAGTGTAAGAGCGGCTAAAATTAGCAACATTATCACCATTACCTTACAGATTATTCTGACATTCAAACACTAATCAGAAAATCTGTCTATATTGTCTCAAATTCATCCTAGTGTACTGTGTAGCTGTCTCAAATAATGAAGATATAGGAAAGATGCTGGTCTTCTGAAATAGCAAAGCCTGTGTAATACATTCGTATTAAATAAAATTTTCATAAATAAATTCCATACATAATACATTCCATATTTCCAAATACTTTGAAACAAATCCTTCAGCAAAGTATCTACCATACCAGAAAATATTCCTACATATCCATTTTAATTTCAAAACAGGACAAGAGCTCCCTAACACTAGTGCTACCAGCATTAATTTTAGATGAAACACATACATCACAGCAAAAAAATACCAGGATAGAACCATAAAAGCAGACTGTATCTAAATGACAAGTCAGAGCTGGAACTTACAAACTGTGACACGTTTTGCCTCAATTATTTTCACCATGAATATTTCACAGATAATTGGAAGCCACATGCAATCCTTTCACACATCTCCACTCAACTGTATCTAACTTTCAGTTCACATGCCTTAAATACTACTAAGCTTTTACTAACGCAACAGTGAAGCTGTTAAGGAAAGTACAGGGAAAGAAAACAATGATCTAATCTGCCCTGTACCCTGACATTGTCAATTCAAAGTTGCTCCTTAGAAAACATCCAACTGAGCCCAATATTCCCCACACCCTTCATCTTTAAAAGCCATTTTTAAAGACATGGAATACAGATGTAGCTGAACACCTTTTTGAAATTGAATACAAAGAAAAAATACACATGAAAATAACTGCAGGAGGCTAGCAGGCTCCAGGATAAAGGCTTGTGACACAGTCTGAAGGACCACAAATATTTGGTACCAGATGCTGAAGACAAGTGTTAGGAATATCCTTTGCAACATACTGCCAATACATTCATCTTGCAAACTAAAAAACTGTTAATCATTGACTAACCACTCCACTAAAAAAAAACCTCGAAGTAAATCTCATTTGTTGTCATGCACACCATTCCAGTGTTAGCAGGAATTTTTTTTCAAAGAATTTGGAAACCAGAAGCTAATTACACATAAACAAACAAACATCTCTTTTTCTGTTTTGAATATACTAAGGAATAAGAGAAGTATAATGGAACACAAATTACAAATTTAAAAAATGAACTAGAAAGAGTTTAACAAAAGTACATAAAAAACCAAAGTGTAAGCTTAAAACTTCATATACTTTGTCAGGCATCTGAGTGTTCAACGTTAAAGAAATTTAAACTTCTCGTAGGAAAAACTTCCAGTAACCATAAGAATTGAAAATCAAGTCAAACAACGATAGCTACTAATTACCTAATACCTGACCATCTCAAGTTAATTAAATTCAACCAACTTACAAAACTGGTTCTACACATTCCTTTGCCTTCACTGAACCAGACAAAAGCGTGTAAAAAGGGACAAAAAAGGTTGTTTGACCCTGGCTGGATGCCAGGTGCCCACCCAAGTCTTAGTCACTACCCTTCTCAGCCAGTTAGGGGAGAGGGAATATGATGAAAGAGTCATGAATTGAGATAAGGACAGGGAGATCACCCACCAATTACTGCCTCAGGCAAAAGAGCACTGACTCAGGGAAAATAGTTTAATTTATTACCAGTCAAACCAGAGTAGGATAATAAAAATTTTAAAGGCACCCCACTCCTCCTTACTAGGCTCAACTTCGCTATCTATTTTTCTCTACTTCATCCCTCCAAGCACTGCAGGGCAACAGGGAATGGGAGCTGCAGTCAGTTCAAACACTTTCTGTCACTCCTTCTTCATGCTGTTTCCCTGCTTAGCATAAGAGCCTTCTCATGGGTCAGAGACCTCTGTTACCTTCTCCAACGTAGGTCTTTCCCAGGGGCCGCAGCTCTTCCTTAACTGCTCTAGTGTGGGTCCTTTCCACAGGGCACAGACCTTCAGACACAGCCTGCACCAGCACGGGTCTCCCAGGGGACCACAAGTCCTGCTAGCAAACTGCTACAACATGGGCTCCTCTCTCCACAGAGCCACAGGTACTGCTAAATGGCTCCAGCATGGGTTTCCCACACCCATGCTCATGGGTGCAGGGAGACAATCTCCTTTACCATGGTCTCCCCTACAGGCTGCAGGGGAATCTATGCTCCAGCACCTGATCATGTGTTCCCCCTCTTTCCTCACAGTGTCTGCAGAGCTGTCGCTCTCAAATATTGTCAGCCCTCTCTCCCAATCCATGCTGCACAGCAGCTTTTACACTTTCTTAGTATGTTATCACAGAGGCAATATACCATCATCTCTGATTAACTCAGTTTCGGCAAGTCCTTCTTGGACCCACATAGAGCTGGGTCTGTGAGATATGGAGGCAATTTCTGCATCTGCACACAGAAGCCGCATCTGTAGCCCCCCACGACCAAAACTTGCCATACAGACCCAACACAGGACAATACAAGTCTTCTAGTCTAAGTCCCTCTTCTTCAAGCTGAATTTTCTATTACTATTATTATTATACACATAAAAGTTTATCTGCTTTAGAACAGCAAACCTGCCAAAGCAAAGCATCATGCTTATATGCCTGTCCCAAGCTACACCTCTGACAGGCCCTCATTTAGTCATGTGATGATCTACAACATCCAGAAATACTCCAAAAAAATCAACCAAACAGAAAGTCTAGGAAGATTAACTATCAAGGTTTTTCTTGACATGATAGCATTCCTCAGCTTGATCTCTCATTCTTGAAGTCTCTTGGATAGAGTTACAAGCAATTACATTGTATGTGATTAGAAAGACTTTCCAAAATTCATCTTAAAAGCCTGCAGCACTACTGATCCCACACTTTCAAACGGTGCACTTACTTCAGTTCACCATCATCCTTGCTTTCCCCTGAATCTCATATCTAACCTAAACATCTTCTAATGTTTAGGTTAGATACGAGGAAGCAACTTAAGACTATCACGTCTCCTTTCCAACGACAAGTTTCTGTACTCCCTTTCTTTCCAAAACAGCTTCTAATATATTTGAAAATTCATGCCTTGTTGCTAAGACACGGAAAGATGTTTTCTCTGAGGTCTAGAGAATACTTCAAACACTTTTCTCCACCATTTACTGCGTAAACACTCATGCATTACATGTAGTCATGTAGTTAAGAGATTAAGTCATATATATATATATATACATGTGTATGTGTATACTATAAATATACACACACACATACATATAACTGAGCAGCCAGTCAAAGGAGGGGCTTGTCCCACTCTGCTCTGCACTGAGGTGCCCTCACCTTGAGCACTGCATACAGGGTCAGGTATGGAAATACAAAGCTACTAGAGAGCATCCAAAGGAGGGTCACAAAGACGGTGAAGGGTCTAGAGGGGAAGCCTTATGAAAGGCTGAGGTCACTTGGCCATTTCAGCTTGGAGGAGACTGAGGGGAGAATGCATTGTGGGTCTTCAACATCCTTACGAGAAGAAGTGAGGCAGGCACTGATCTCTGCACTCTCATGACCAGCAACAGGACTTGAGGAGGTGGCATGAAGCTGAGTCAGGGGAGATTTATTTTGGATATGAAGAGTAAGTTTTCCACGCAGAGAGTTGTTGAGCACCGGAAGAGGCTCCCCAGGGAAGTGATCGCAACACCACACCTGACAAAGTTCAAGAAGTGTTTGGATGATGCCCTTGGGCACATGGCAGGACTCTTGAAGCTCTCCTGCACAGGACCAGCAGCTGGACTCAGCGATCCTGGTGCATCCCTTCCAATTTAGCATATTCTGTGATTCTATCAGTCATGTTTAGGGTTATACTCAGCTCACCATACAGTCCCATGTTATAAACAAGTACAGCTGATCCTGTTAGATCAAGTTGCTTAAAGAAAAGAGATAACCACTAACAAGGTTAAATATGCTTCAAAAAGAAGTTAGGCAAGTGATACCTGATTTACTGTTTACCTACTTTAGTAGTATGCATCATTTGCCTATTTTCCATATTTTTTTGGCAATTGAAGTAATTGTTTATCATCCTTGTCCTCTGATTTTTGGGTTTTTTTGGGAAAACATGCTTCATTGGAAGAACCCTGAATTAACTGAACACAAAAGACAAATAAATCACCTGAATCATGTGTTCTTAACACAGAACAAATCAGGTTGCTGTTGATTAACCCTGTTCTCCACCGAGTACGGAGTTCACATTTCATTGTCACTGATAACTTGGCAGACTTCTGCATGTTACTTTACAATTACATATTCTACATACCCAGTAACAGGATCTACCTATTACATACACTCTCCTCCCCCGCCCCAAGCTACAAACTTCCTTGGTTTATCTCTGGCTGTAACTACTTTTATTGCCTTCTGTAGCTGCATCTAGCAAAGATCACAAAGTGTTATTCACAACTTCTCAGGTCTGTCCTTTCCTTTATTCTTCCAACATTTTCATAAGACTAGTTGGATTCCTTTATGCTTGCTGGAAGTTTTTCCATTTCTCTTTACTTTTTTCCCATAGACCACAATGCATTTCATTTAGGTCTCATTCCTTTCTGAGGTTCACTGTTTCTAGCCTAGTGTTGCTTTTGCCTTTTTTGCACTCAGAAGCTGTTTTAAAATGGTACAGTTCTTAGCCAGTCACATGACATCCTTGGAGGATAAATAGGGATTTTCATCTGTAACAAGCTAAGGACATGTACTGAGGCCAGGATATGTCCTAATGACCTTTCACAACAAAGATAAGGCAAGAAAGAGGAATGTTATGCAGGGAACAGGAAGCAAGTAGGAGTTTGCTATCTATCCTCAGGATTTAAAGCACCTTGGAGAACTTCAGCTGCTTCTACCCAACCTGCAGCAGTCTCAAGCAACATACATAAATTGAGAGAGCACTAGGGAATAAAAGCCAGATCAAGACACTTTTGAATGGGGGCATCTGTAAACATTTACAGCATTTTCAAAGCTGAGTTTTAAGCACAGGTTTACGTGTCTGTGGCAGAGGTAGTCTCTGTGTATGCCAAGGGAGCCTTCGAGAGCCCACATTAAAAAATAAACAAAACCAACAAAAAGCCACCACAGCTAAATCATAATTCCATTTAAGAACACACTGCAAGAAATAGGCCTCCAGTATCCACAAACATCCTTTCTGTAGGACTCCTAAGTTTTTTTTCCAAGGCACCTGCAGAGAACAAAGGCACTCCTGCAGAAACAAAGGCAATTCCAAGTATTCAAGCACCCTAGATCTTTCCAAAAYCAATGGATACTAGCTCATACATTCTAAGCAAGAGCAGTTTACATGAAAAAACACTCACTTGGCTACAGTTACTGAGGAAGTCATTAGCCAGCTCGGGTCTCATGAGTCATAGCTGATTTCATGGCCACAAAATCCTTCCTGCTATACAGCTGTCAAGCCTGAGGTATTCATAAAACAAGCTTCAGAGCAGTATTGCCTTGAAAAATACTGGTTCAGGTGTTTAAGACAAATCACAGGAAAGATTAAGTGTTTTTATATACTTTATAACCTTCAACAGTACTCCACGTCAGAAAAAAACCCCAAAACCCAACTTTGAATGAAAAAACTTCTGCTTGATCTCTCTCATTACTCCAAGTAGTGTTAATGGCATTTTGTCCTTTCCTTTCTGAGGAAAGCCAGGGTGGTTCATAGCAGACACAACTCAAGTCTGCATATTACTGTTATTAAAGTGTGCTTCTGCCACTCTTCTCAGTGCAGAACTAGAACTTGCCTAAACTGAGATTATTTTAAAATTTTGAAGTTTTTCTTATTAAGAAAATCCCAAGCTGGGAACTGGGTCACAAGACAAACAAAAGAGGCCTACAGAAAATGAAAACTACAATTCCTTAGATCTCAGACATGAATGTCACTAGTATAAATTCAAGAGAGGCTGTCATCTAGCCTAACCTAAAACACGAAACCTGATATTCCCCCTTTGCTTCTCTTAGCGCAACTCAAAGCAAGTTAAGAGAACTTCACATTCTTTTTTCTGAGTGGGTTTGAGTATGGTGTCAATCAGAAGTTACTTAATTGAAATTTGAGTAAACAAGTCCAAGTTTTGGTAATCAAACTTCAGGTTTTTTCTTTGAAAAATGGCCTACACATATATGCCTTATTTCGGAGTACCTAAAGCTATTAAAAAAGCAAATACTCAGCTTTTAAGAAACAAAAAAAGAGCCTTATCAAGTAAAACTGACTTGCATATATTTCATTGATGAAAATGCTGTAACTCATGCCTGCAGAATTTTTTTTTTTGCATGTAGCATGCGTATAGGGACAAACCACCTAGCAATCATTTCTCTTCCACTTGGAATACAACTTGGTGTATTCTGCCCTTTGTTTCATCTGCTGAGGAAATACTGAAACACCATTCTGCAACTCTGATGTCTATTTGCAAACATCTTCATGTTAATACGCTTGTAAATATTTTTTAAGATAGCAAACTTCACCAGTTTCAACTTAAATTCCTCTTATAAAAGTAGGCATGAAAAGTTATAGCCTGGAAAATGAGACACAAGCCAGACTATAACTATTCATAAACAACTCTTCCAGCTCAAGAGAGCTGAACACACAGCTTTTCCCATGTGAACAGTGTCACTGTCCTACCATGCAAGGTACAATTTATCTACTGGTTAGCTTTTTACAATTCCCATGGCATTCAGGAAAAAGCATCCTTTTTGCACTGTTCTTCAACTTCCTGAAATTCTCCACTTACAAAGTACCTGAACAAACTATCACTTCCTCCACAAAAACCCCAAATGTTCAGAGCAGTTACCACCAACTTACAGATTTGCTTATTTGTTTTCACAGATCATTCAATAAGTTCTGGAGCTCGATGTATTCACTCAAATGCCCAAACCACCTCTATCCTCCCAAGTTTTCAACAGGAAATTCGGAAAATCACTCCAGGATAATTTGGGTAGGACAAGAAAGGACAGAGGGGCACAAGCCTTGATCAGAATAAAACAAATTGCATCTGTAACATGGTACTACTTTCGAAAAAGACAGAAGTCCAAAACAGCACTGTGTTCATCCATAAGCAAGGAAAACTCCCAACAGAAAGCATCAAACTGGTCAAAGGGAGAGATGTGCACATGATAATTTAGGATGCAATGGAAAACACCAGTATCCTATGCTAAAAGAAGAGGTAAGGCACAAGATACGATGAGCTATAGAAATAAGATAAAGAACACCTTAAAATTAGTTCGCTTGATGGAATAGAAAAATGGAAAGCAATGCAATGTAGCAGGTAATGATGTTAAATAAAGAAAACTAAAAAAATCACTCCATGATTCTCAGTAAGCAGCATGTATCAAAGCAAGAAAAACACTGCAGTTACTAGGAATTGAGGCTAACACTGAAGTACATGCTTTGACTATGAGAATAAAGGAAAAAAAGAACCTATTTGATACCAGGAAAAAAAAAGTTATATGAACACATTGTACATGTACCTATGTTGAGGTGCTAACAAAACTCCAAAAATAAAAAGTTTACTTTAAGATCTGTGCTGTATGACTGAAGGAATTAGCTCTAAAAGCACACATGAAAACTGTGTTTCAGCTCCCATGTAAAACCAGTTTAGGACTGGTAAAGGCTGCCATTAGTTAACTAGAAAAAAGCAAATAAAAAAAATCAAGTTTGAAAAAGTGCACATCTTAAAATTATTTTTCGAAAGCACTTAATTAATGAGAGATCCAAACTGTGAAGAACTTGTCCCCTGCTTCCAAAACGCAAAATTGCTGAAAACATGGTAACTTTTAAAAAAACTTTGAACAGAAAGGTAGTGAAATGAAGTACCACTCACATAATTCTAAAGTTGCATTCTACATGGTGAATATTACTTCAAGTCATCAGTGGAAACATTCTATCAACTGAATCACAGTATGTGTTTTACCAAACAATATTTTGCATAGTTAGGATCTTATCAGACAAGACCAGCCAAAACATTGTCATTAGTGCCTTATTAAATATTAAATAGCAGTATTTTTCAAGTTAGTGTATTTCTCTCCAGAGTCACTGAAAAGCTCATGGGTCAAGATAAAGACAGAGAGAATACTTACCTACTGCCAGCATGGTCAAACAGATTTGATTTAGGGGAAAACTGGCTTAAGTTACTGCAAAGTAGAGTTGGATGGTGAGAAACAAGAGAAGCACAGGACTGGGAATGAGGGCTATGACCTATCACTTTAATTCTGCCATTCCTTCCTCATGCTTTCACATGCTCCAGCAAGGATTCTATCCATCATTGCAATTCTTCAGGCTAAACCTGTTATGGCATAGGCTCTTTGGAGCCTGCAGCCTCTGTTAAAACATATACAGCTACTCTTGGGTTCTAAATAGGTTGCAGTGTGGTTGTCTGGTCCGGTATGATTCTCTGCACAGGTTACCAAAAAAGCCTGCACAACATGCTCCTCCACAGGCTGCGGGGTATCTCACTCTGCGGCTGGAGCATCTCTTCCTGCCCAACCAGTTTTTCTCACACCTTTTCCTCACTCCTCTCTTTCTTACACACTGCTGAGCAGCATTTTTGCCATTTAACTCTGTTTACCTAGCAATGTAACACAGTGGTTGTGAGGTTCAGCTGTGAGTGCCCACGTTCTGTGCAGGACAACCAGGAGTCTCCCCATGGAGGCTGCATGGCTTACCCCAGCCCCACGACGTACACTCAGTGCAATCATAAAAGCTCATCATGATCCTTCTGTCACTATTACTTATTTTTGAAGACACTTAGCTTTAGAACTACAAACATTGAAGTAATTAACTTTGCAAGGATTTTTTAAATATCAGTATCTATTGCGGATCTAGGTCTCAGAAGGGAACAACTTAAGGAAAGCATTATACTTCATTACTTATAATACATTTTATTAATAATGTACTGCAGTCCCAAAAGACATTACAAGTTCTGATTTTCTATATTTGCAATATTTGCACCCTGCTGCCACCAAGAAAAGCCAAGTAGATCCACAAATCTGGGAAATTAAGGTCTTCCAAGAGTCACAACACAAAGTTCCAGTTTTCCATTCTTAGTTCTAAAATCCAGTCAAAACCTAATAGAAACACGGGACTACAATGTCTTGTCTTTCCTTGTCATTATTCTTAAGCAGTAAGAATCCACTTTTTAGTTACACTGACTGATTGCATTCTTTTCACATTTATTTGTACTGTATTTTGTTTCACGACAGTACAGGAAAACCTTACTACAAACAAGCAAGTAAATAAGACAGTTCTATGCCTATTGGAAGTGATAAACCTTTAGGGGCAAAATATGGGATATCTAACTTCTAGCTCATTAGCATATTAAAAATAAAACTTGCTCATAATGGCATATTTGCACATGTAGAAAAAAACTTACAAAGAAAACAGGCTTAAAACTATAAAAGCTATTCAATGTTTTCGCATTATTTGCTACTACCCAAATATTCCACTTCAGGTATTGAATCAGGATATTTTCTTCTCAAAATGCTAAATAATGATCTTATCTTTTTAAAACCTAGCTAAAGTAGAGGCCAGTGAAAGCAGAAGCATGTAAGCAGAATTTAAAAGTGGTCTGTTAGCATAGCATGCAAATTTAAAATTAGCTTGGTTTAATCCATTGCAAAGAAGCTCCCTCATGGGAGAGCTGTCCTTTTAAATCTGGATCAAGTGTACGTTGTATGTTACTTTAGCACTGAAACCACACTTAAAATCTGAAATTACAGATCTCAGGCGTAAATCTGGTCGATCTGTTTTTCTGCATATCTGCCAAATACATTCAGATGCAGAAAGTGATAATATAAAAAAAGTTCATAAATATTTGTGAGGAAATAATCTATCTTACAGGGCACTATCTTACACTATGTGATTTTTAGATTATTATTTTATCAAATTATTTTTGTGTTAATGAAGTGGAATTAGTAGGTAGTCACGCTGTGTTGGTTTATACATAAACATACCCCTGACACTGCTATTCTCAAGTGCCTACTGAAAAAACACTTAATAGCAAGACCTAGAGTATAACAAATGTGTACTTGAAATGTCAGCTAAAAATTAGTCAAAGACATGGAATAGCACTGTTTTACCAGAAGAAAGAGGGCAAGGCTGAAATAGTTGTAAACCAGCATTTGTGCTTGCAAATGTCACTTTAAGTGATTTACTAGTGACTACAGATACATGTATAAGCTTCGTGGATTAGTAAACTGGTATTGACAGATTTAGAGACACACAGACAGAAATCAGGCTATAACTAATGGGTCTGTCCTGTTTAAACATAGTCTGAAGAACTTCGAACTTGGTCTAACTCATAAAACTTACTTTTAGAGCTAACTATCAGTTATGGGAATGGAAGCATACATGTTACTGCTTTGGTGAGAACCAAGTCTAAGTGAATCCCCTGCAAACAAATTCTTATGATACCTCTCAGGTTTCTAGTTGGAATAAAATATTTGCATTACCTACCAACAACATGCATCAGCCGCAGGAAAAAAAACTACAGAAAAACATCAAGCTAAAATTGATTACAAATCACCATGTTAAACTTCTTAGGAAGCACACAATATGCAGCAAGAAACTAAAGTTATTAATCAGGAAGGAAGCCAAGCAATTTTGTATCAACTTTAGAAACTGCAGAAAACACTGTCTGAGCCACATTTTTAAAGGTTAGTTTTATTTGACAGTCAAACATAGGAATCACACTCACACTGCTGCACTCCTAAGATAAATATTTATATATTAATTTAGTTGTACCTCACACAGTATACTGCAGTGTGGCACAGGAGACCCAGCACTCTCACATACACCAGTGTCAAGAGAACAATATGGATTTCACAAGTAAACCATGAGTGAATATCCAGAGAAGGTATTCCACCCTAACAGAAAAGCCATGCTTCACAGTACTGTATTGAGCTGACAGCGTACAACATTCTGGACCTAGATTCATGGTGATGGGAATGGAAATTCCTGTTCTAGGATTTCAGTGGCATTCCAGCTAGAATAAAGGCCTAATGTACCTGCTGAAGCACCACACTAAGACTTAAGATTAGCTTGGTTTGAATCCAAACATAAGCAACTTAACACACTGCAACTGTATAAGCATTTCTATAAATGCAGTATGAACATTATTAGCAACAGGACTTATGCTAACTACGCAATTCCCAGTCCTGAGCTGATCTCATTAGCTTGCTATGAAAACTGGCTCTATCAACTAGATCTTGGAACCAGGTGTCTCTTTTTATGATACAAAATTTAAGCATGAGATATCAAAAACCTTGACACAGATGAAAAGCTGCAGCCCCAGAACCATAAACAACTCCTTAATGGTCAAATACCAGTCAGTGAAAACCCGCAACCTCCACAGCTGAGAAGGCTGGTTTTGCTCTTGGTAGTAGTGCTTACTTAAACAAAAAATCCCAAACACCTGAGTAACAGGGCAAGGAAGCCACAAGGATGCAGCCTGGGAAAGGACCACCTCTCCAGCATCACAGTGCCCCTGTCATATATTAAAAGATGCTTACAAAGGATCCTAATTTGGGTCTGCGTGTGTGTTCTGGCCAAAGACGTATGCTACAGTTCTATACCTGTCCTGTCACCCAACCTTCCCCATCCCTCACTGAAGAGTTCTCCAATTAGGTTACCTTCACCTCAGAAACTAGGACCATCAAGAACAAAGCCATCAGGCTAGAAATATGTTAGTGCCTAGATGGTACTGCATAGTTACAGATAATTTAGAATGTCAGATATAAATGACTGCTTTGAATACAAGATTATAATGGTTACTGTGTAGTTACTTACAGCAGTAATTGAAAATACGTAAGAACTAATTAAAAGGACAAGGCATGTTGCTAATGAATGTCAGTCTAAAAGCTTTCATTCTAAAGTTCAAAATTGAACTGAATTGTCAGTCTAAACTCTGCCATCACAGCTACCTCTAATTCTTTAATATATATTTGCATGCGTATACATATAGATGCATACATGCACATATAATTAGTTTTGAAAAAGCTGTAGAAGAGAACTTAAGAAAGAGCAAAATGTATCCTTAAAAGACAGCAACTTAAAAAGCTTTAAGAATATATCAGACACCAGTTACAGTACTACCTCAGTTAAGTACATGGAGACCTGGCGTAATAAAGTCTGTTCCAACTAGTCCTCTTAACTAAGGAATGATAGGCTTCAGTTGAGAGGAAAACCACATCAAACGGATTTAAAAAGTGGTGAAATTGGCTGCACTATTTGATTGATTTCACCTTAACTAGAATTCAACGTGAACATGGGAAAATAGCAACTAAAGCATATGCCTAAACGAGGAGGCAAGAAGCTTAACTGGGAGAAGAAGAAAACACTCATCTATGACAAACTATTTTCAATATAAGAACAGAAAGTGCAGTTAATCTTCAGGAAGCATCTAAAAGAGATGGCCAGCAGTGGCTGTTAGCAGATGGAAAATACTATTTTTGACTTTGTATTCTATGAAGGCATATCCAAAAGTGAGGTCTAATATTGTAAAAAACCTCAACAGAGCGGTTGAAAACGTCATTAACAGCTATCACAAGACACACCAGATAATAAACAGCAAGTTGCCAAGGAGGACTGTTGAGCAACAGTACAGCCCTGGAGGGGGTGACATACGAACCAAACATATTCCTGAACAAGAAATCAACTATAAATCAATCTTACAAAAATGCACAGAAATTCAGATTGAGCAAGAATAAGGATTGCAAGTAGCACAGAAAAATTTGCTGAGCTATAAAATCATAGCTTTAATACCTAAACCACTGAATTTATTCAAGACCTGGTATACATCTGCAAGAAATACTCCACAGCATAAAACTGCTCCAACATACTGATCCACAGGCAAGTATTATGACCCTGAAGTGTATGTCAAATAATGAACAGTGTTAGAATTTAATTATCTTAATAAAAAAAGTCACGTTGTGGAACTGTATTCTCTGATAATAAAACGAAAAATACTGCTGGATTACAGCCTTAGTTTCAAGAGTGTGGTAACACATGATTACATTCAAATAGTAAAAACTAATTCTTCAGCAATATTAAGTAAGGGTAAGATATTTGGTTAATGTAAAAAAAATCTACAATGTACATCTTAACAATTTTAGAACTTGCATCATAGTACAAAGAACAGCCTCACTGAACTGATCTGGATGCGTATTTTTCCGTTTCTGACTTAATTTCTTCAATACACACTACAGAAGAACTTATCCATTTCTCCACCATGCTAAATAATTCTTTTTTGCTTGACCAGGATATTAGCATTTTACAGAAGTTCAATATATACACACATTTTCATTTCACATCAACCCATCAATAGCGGGTTCAGATAACTCAGAGGCATACACAAATTTATACAAAGGATGTGAATGCCAAAGCTAATTGTCCAGGAAAATCCTGTATTTCAAGGAACTTCCACATGCCACACCAGCAGCAGCCCAGTGCAGTGTCATTATCTCCTAGGCATTTACTCCCTTTCCCTTCCTCCCTATCCTGTTGCTCTTTGGCATTTTCCTCTCCAGAACAAAATCATCTCAGGCCTTTCACATATAACTAAGTACTCCTAAATACATTCACCTCTGTTTAGAATGTCCATTTCCCATTTAGCCAAAATCTCCCACCAGTCTTGATTTAACTACTTGATTGAGACACACACCAAAGCCAAACAGTACTAATTGCCACATGACCTAAATAAACCCTGACCTAGTTAGGGCTTATAATATAAAGTCTTAGTTTACTCAGGTCATTTTTTTTAGTAGCAACTAAGGCTGAGAAGACACTTTATCAAATTACAAAAAATTAATTATTCAATTAAATGCCCATCATGTCATGCTACACCAGATTGTCTTCCAACCTCAGACAGCTGGAAACAATATTTATCCAAGCAATCAGCAATTACTATAAATTTACTGCTAGTGTTTCTGCCCAGGGCATGGTCTTATGGCTTAGCTTTTCTAATAAAAACTTTCACAGACTAACACCTATCAGTTCCCGTTCAATTTAACCAGCAACAAACTCAAGCAAACGTAAGAGTAGATACCAACTGCAATTACAGCATTCTTTTATCATAAGCAGGTATCTTAGCAAGACCAAATTTTGACACAGTAGCTAGAAAAAAAGTAAATCTGAACTTAATTTCCTCTATACCACTTCTATATAATACCACATCAACTGAGTCCAAAATACTGCTAGATTTCACATTGTATAAAGTGTAAAAGAAACACACCAACATATTGTTAATGTCAAGATGACTTTTTGAAAGTCTGCTTTGCAAGACATGACTCTTCATGCTACTAAGAACACTTCTCTAGCACTGACATCTCCTACAATTAAAAAGACACATCTTTATTATAAAACTTAGTAATTTGTAGGGTTTGATGTTTCTGTGAAAAAATTTCATAGGGAAGTTCTGCATGGGGTTTAATTGATAAGCACATGAAGCATTTTCTGTTAACCTGTCAATCTATTTTTAAAAATGTCAATTGGTACTTCGTCTCTCAAGTGCCGAATTATTAATGATGGTCAGTATCACTCTATAAATAAAACAGAAACACTACTAGAGTGAGGAAAAGTGGCTGTTCAACTAACCATATCTTTAAAAAGTGGAGTAAGATTTGATTTTTATTTTTAGTGGTTGACTACTGGATACAGACATGTCAGTCTCTCTCCAGACTACAAGGAAGTGAGAAATTTAAAATTGAGATCTGCCTGTTTAGCTCTTTCATGTACAGTGTTCTTGTTCATTTTGTAAACTAAAAGTAACACATGTTTACATCTGTCCGAATTTATAAAATGAATATTTATGAAGTCCTTTACACAACAATTTACTATTACTTAGGAAGGAAAAAAAGCTAAGACAATTCACTAAGCTGTCCCTCAGACAGACTTCCATTCTCTGTCTTCTTGCTTTTCCTGAGCTCCAGATATTCATAACAGATACTGAACCCCCACACCTTTCAGAAGTTCATTCTAAAGCTAAATGGCTGGCTTGCAATTTTATATTAATATAAAATGCCACTACTGCCTTCATGAAGCAAATGTGCTTTCCAATTTCTGGAAGAAAAAAGCCCAACAAACTTGTTTACTTGAAAGTATCTCCAGTATGCAAACTGAATTTATTGCACAGTCCTATTTCAGGCATTTCCATAGAGCTGTCTAATTGTCTCTTTACAACACAATAAAAAACCAAAGTACTCCAAAAACCCCAAACTACAAACCAACAGCAAGTTTCCATAAAGGTTTTGATATGCATATACATCACTGCATATAACCAAAGCCAAGGAAAACCATTGCATCACAGTTATTGCATCTGGTTTAAGCAACTAAAACCAAAAGGTTTTTCTACATAAATAATATACACAAGAAAGAAGACAAGTATCAATCACTGGATTAAAGCAACATGGCAAATATAGATTCTATCAGTAGAAAAGCTGAAGTTTTAAGCTGGAACATAAGCTTCTGGAACTCTTCCTGTGTAGCTAGTCACCTCTAGGGACAAAAAATACTAAGTTCACACATAGCTGAGTTTAAGCACTCTTGAAATTTTACCAAGCATTACATTTCTCTAAACATTTTTTAATATCCTCCATATACATCCATGCAGAAGAGCTACTCTGACCAGGCAAAACCTCCTAGAATTGATCAGATAAACACTTTGTTATTAAAAATTCTATAAAGAGATTTGAGAATCTATTCATATAAATTCCTACCATGATTAAATTAATGTTGGCCTTCCTCTTAGATTGCCCAAAGTAGGGGCAGAGCATACCATTTTACTCTTGATTTATCATGCTGTGACTACATGATTTAGTGTAAATCACTCCGTAGAACAGTGGTGATGGCACTGTAAGAACAGACACAGCAATCAAAGCAAAGACAGCACAAGCTTGTGGACCAGGTTGCCTGAAAGTTGGACTTCCAGATTTACAGGGCATTTTCTTTTTGTTCTTTTAATAACAGACCCAAACCTTCCAACTCCACAACCATGCCCCAGGGACTCACATTTACACACCTTGTACACAGAATTCCCCACTGGAAGTCTGAACTTCAAGAATGAATGAACTACAAAACTTTAAGATAAAGAAGGGTATTCTTAATAAAGACCAACTGGCACTTACTACCATCAACAGCATTAATTTTCTATGCACAGGCTAGACTAATATAACAATGTTTAAGTTTGTCCATATATGAACTTTCCATAATATGCATAATTTCATCTCATCCACTGACCATACAGCAGAACTTTCATCTTCAGTTTCAGCCTCCAGCCTGTTATAAATCAATTAAACACCTTTGAGGCGTTTCGTCTTTTGTGGATAAAAGCAAGTCACCTAGCATCATATACTGACTTTCATCATCCTTCCCCAAACTTAATTCATTTGGCCAGTTCTTTACTTGATGTAATTCAGTGAGTATACAATAAATGATCATCCTTTGTTCATCTATTCCAGAGAAATCAGCTGTTTTCAGTCACGGTAGTCTAACCAGATCCCGCATTTTTCATTCAATGACAGGTTACTGTCACATGGCCATACCTGTTCTGGATATACGACAATATAATTCTGCACTTGAAGCACACAAAAAAGCTATGCTAACAAGCATAAATTTAACTGTATTCTTTCATCTAATAAAGGGAAGAGATGAGTGTCTTACAAAATATTCCCGTAAAATTATCTATCAACCCCTACCCAGTAAAATACAAATGATACAAGAGCAGAAGCAACTGTGGGTTTCTGCATACAATATTCATGTCTCAATACTATGACTTATAATTAGACTCATCTTCATTGCTGAAAGTACAGTAATACTGCTCAGTGACAGCAAACTTCCAAATTTATGCTTATATGTTAACAAAATGTGGTCATTTTATAGTAACAGTAGAGTTAACTATGTACAAAAAATCACTACATTGCCCACTGGATTCAAACATGCATGCCTAATCCAAGTGCCTAAAAGAAAACCAGCTACCCTTTCCTGCAAGGGAACATTAGAGTTATCAACACCACTTCACACTACAGAAAACTTAACTGAAATACAACAGGTTAAGATAGAAGTAGTTAATCCGTCTGACTCTGGATCAGCAAGATCAAAGGAAACAGAACTTACAGTATAGTCAAAGATTGTTGAAAAATATTAAAGATTAAGATATCAACTACATGAAATCAGTGCAACTGAATTAAGCCAATAAGAAACCTGACATCCCCTCATCACCAAATTAATTACTAATCACACAGTAAATAGTAAGTTCCACTGAGAGCAAAGGTAGTTTCCACACATTATCATTTCAACACTTATTTTATCAGCAATTGGTGTTTTCCTATGCATTTAAATACATGCTGGAAAGTTATCGTTACTGAAGACATTATAGTTACTGAAGACATAGGAGGATTCAGAAGTAAAGATCAACTATGTGCCTCAGGAAGAATGCCCTAAACATTTATCTTTGAGCATAATCAATTTTTGATTGAAAAATTAAGTTTTAACATGAGTACAAAATACAATATTCAAGCTGCTACTAAACAATTATCAATGTTGCAGGAGTAACAGAAGCATCAATGCTAAAACTCTGGCATTAAAGTACACCCTCTGCAAAACAAAGAGAGAACAATTACAAGACAGTTTCAAAAGTATATTTCAATATCCTAGAGACATGAAATGATCCAATGGTATTCCTCAACTTCTAAACAATAACTTTAATTGCAGCTAAATATAACTAACTGGAACTTACTAGCTTTCAGGAATACCATCTACCAACTGAACTGTCGAATATCATTCACAAAGCACAAACCTGAACAAAAACGGAACTAAAATACCCGTTTAACCTTTAGAACTGTGGATGCTTTTAATTCTTTCTCCATGTATTCAAGAAGTTCAAGAACTTAAAAATAGATCCATCAATTCAACTCCAAGTTATCAGATCTAACAAGTGCCACAGAGAAAAAGAAAAAAGGTACCTGCAAGAAGTTCCAGTGTTACATACATCCTAGTCTGAAGACATGCTTGCCAGCTTGCTTCCCTTTGTAAACTGCAATGCACCAAAACATTCCAGCAGAAATGGTGGTATACCTATAAGCTCCCACTCCAACACCGCAGCTGGAATTCAGGCTGCTGACATGTGCTGTACAGCATGCCAGCAGATGCCCTTTGGCTACATCCTTGCCAACACCTTCCTCTCCCTGCCTGGTTGGCATGCTAAGCTCTTGCCTCTTGATAGATTTTTGAAAGTTCTGATCATAGGCTCAACAGACTGCCATAGATACACCTCAGTAAGAACCCATCCTGAGGAAGTTCTAGAAGCACAAACAGTTCAAAAAAATAAAACAACGTTACATGAACTGTTTAAATTTTTAGATGACTACAATACTTGCCAGACATCTAAATGTAAAATCTTCCTTTTCTTCACATGCTTTTCTCCAAAATACATTCAGTTGATGTAATCAATTCAGTCTTTTTTTTTTTAAACCAAGAGGTGTTAAATAAAATTCTCTTTGTAAGCTGATTATCTGTAAGGAAGAATACCTCTTGTTCATCATCCTTAATTCAACTTGAAAAAATTCCACATATTTGGTGGAATAAGAACATAAATGCTAAGATTTAACACTGCTACTTTAGTCATTTGTGTGATATGTGAAAGTCCGGCTATTTTGACTCTAAATCACATAACTGGACAGACTATTTAACAGTATTGCATAAAGACTACAGCATGCTTTTTGATAACTATTAGTCCTAATGTGTATTATAATTCTAAAAGCCAAAAAAGCAGATTTTTTTTTCCTTTATCTTTAAAGGCCAATTAATGTTTTTAATTTTTCATGGAGTCATAAATCTTGGGAAAAAACTCAAATGTTATCAAGTCCAACCTCAACCCAGCACCACCACATTCAACACACCATCAAGTGCCATATCCACACTTTTTTTGACACCTGCAGGGACGATAACTCCACTGCTACCCCAGGCATCCTGTTTCAATGCTTCACAGCCCCTCCTGTGAAGCATTTTTACTGTGTAATCTAAACCTCCCCTGAGACAGCCTGAGGGCATTTACTCTCATCCATTCACTTCCTACCTCGAAGAAGAGACTGAAATACAACTTGTTACAACCTCCTTTCAGATAGTTTAAGAGGACATAAGGTCCCCCCTCTCAGACTCCTCTTCTCCAGCCTAAGTAACCACAGCCCCCTCAGCCACTCCTCATAACACCTATGCTCATTTATATAGAGGCTCTTTATTCTTATCAGTCTATTCCAAACCTTCTTTTAGCATTTGACAAAAACAGCAACAAACTAACTTGTTCAGAGAAAGAAGACGAACAGAGAATAACATTTTTTCACAAAGAAGAACATTTTCTTTTGGAAACCTACAGAGTTGTGTTCCGAAAGTCAAGAACCACAATCAAAGAACCACTACCCTCTTTCTAGAGCAAAGACTGTGAAGGATGGTACCTCCTCTGGGAAGTTGGTCAGAGGTTTTAAATTGACCCATGGAAAAAACTTTGCACCCTTCAGAGGCAGACAGTCTATCCACCCACAAAACCCTCTAGTGTAAGAAATGAAAAGTTGCTTGCCGAAGCCACAAATTAAAAGAGTTTTAGCATTAGGAATTCCTTGCCCTGCTCCACAGTGTTCCGCTGATGCCACTGTCATAAGATGACCTCAAAAAATTTGCTGTACCCATGTTTGCTTTCACCAGACACAAATATATAGCACATCAAAACATGAATGATGTCAATAATAAAATTGTACTTACTGTAATCTCAGCCTTGCTCAAACAGATAGAGCCTCTGCAGCCATACTCTGTTTCATCTTCAGACTTGTAATAACTGAGTGTGTTGCTTTTCAGAACTACCCATCGATCCTGCCACCCATGAATATAGTTGGTCCACTGTAAAAAAATTTTCCAAAGATCAGCCAACAGAAGGACAACAACAAAAGAACAGTGGATATTTCCCAGGCTTTTGAGGACCTGAAGAAAAAGGTAACTTATTTTTACAAGTTCTTTTTAAATTAGAACTTTTTTCTCCTCAGAGCTCCTAGAATAATTTTACAAACTCCCAAAACAACCAAAACCCAGTTGTTTTGAAGGGTCAATAAGACAACAGAGGTCTGGACACCAACTGCACTGCCAAGGCAATAAACATACTGACACAAATCAAGGAAAAGGGGGGGGAGGGGAAACATTAATGACTAAGGTGAGTTTAGACACCTGATTTAAAATCTGGAGCTCAGCCAAAAGACTTAAGTAGAACATGGAATAATTTATTTTTTATAAAATATGATATAAAGTTATCTTCATATAAATACAAACATGTCATTATCCCTCAGCACCACAAATAACTACTGTAGTGCCTAGGGGACTCAGTGCTTTATTAGTTTAATATTGCCCATAGATACTGCCTTAGGTTTTAATTCTAACTACTTTCACTAAGAGGATACTTGGTTATAGCAGACATCCAATCATGTTTTTGCTATTCAGATTTTTCTAGGGACTCCATATTCACATACTGAATAAAACCAATATTCTGGGAACAAATTCTGGATTAATTCTAGAGACATCTAGTAAAAAGGGACCAAAAGTTCTGATTACTATTCTTACATTTGCAATATTTTTTCTGACTGCACTTTGTAGAATCATATGAACTTCATAGAATCATCTGACAGTGACAGAAAATCAGGACTATCCCATAATTCTTACAATAATTCTTATTAATCAATCATGGTGCAAATGTCACACATTTGATAAAAATAGAAACAAAAGCATTGAAATCAATCTTATCATACAAGCATTTCTTCGATTTTGACAAATGTTCTTTCACGAAAAACTCTGGTTAACATTTAAGTCTATCCATCATTCATTATTTTGTAATCTAAAAAATGAGGGGGAAAAGTCAACTAACAGTCTTGTTGCCACTTCATACTACATACATTACTTAACACATTCTCCATAATTACATGTTAACTTTAGTAATAAGACAACGAGGTCTAAAGAAAACAATTACAGCTAAGAAATTCTTAACAATTTTCAAATGTAGGCAAGACCTTGATTTGCTCTTAAAATATAAAGCCTTTTTTCATCTCTTAATACATCTAATTGCTAATGCAGCATTACTTAAAGAAAGCCTCAAGTGTGCCTGGTGCATAAGCGGTAGCACAAGCAGTCAGAGGCGTATCATTTCCTGCCTTCCTCTTTTCCTATATCTCATGCTCCCAGCTCCTCCCAAGATGTGCAAGGCAGAGTCCAAAGTTATCTTGGGGGAAAAAAAAGCAAAGAAAACGACCTTCCGTTCTTTGAAAAAGTTAACAGAAACACATATAGCAGTGAATCTTGCATCTGCTGCTGCAATCAAAGCTTGCTGTTGCAATCGAAATGTGCCATCCTTAAAGTATATTTGGGTAGGCACAAGGTTATGACAGAGAAAAGACCAGTGTTTTTCCAAGCATCTAGATTCTCATGCTTCCTGAAAGCTTCTTCCACTGAAGTTCTTTCTTTGTATCCACCTGAAAATCATTAGCAAGAAATACAATGGAAAAAAGCCTAGGGTTGCAAAACATTTCAAAAGACCAGCAGGATACACTTCTAACAAGTTTCTCTTACCAAATTCCTCCATTACCTTCACAGTTTTTCTCTTTACTGGAGGCAAGAACTACTAAAACTACTACTCACACAGTGAACTGCAGCCTACTTCTATGATTTTAGAATTTAATTATACCCAGTAAGATATTAAAAATAGGTATTTCCTTAGTAGAAAGTTCAGTATGCTACCATTCAATTTAAATTAGTTTACCTTAATAATTACTGAGGTATCAACTAACAAAAGGTAACCTTACCCCTCGATCATATTCATTGAGACAGGTTTCGTCATACTTGACTATTCAGATTGAATTCCGGGTTCTCATGGGAAAGACACTCTCTGCTACACTCAGCATAATCATCCAGAAAAGTAAAAAGTTTGCACATACCTCAGCTAGAATGTCTGAAGCTATGGCTTCACCTGCTCCACCACCAAGAAAAGCACCTGGACTTTGTATTTAATTTGCTAACATAAAAATTAATTACATCCCACAAATTACTTCCCTTCTAACAGTCGAAGCATCTTACCCAAGGAAAACTTTGCTGTGACAAAAAGCAAACAAAACAGCAAAAGTATACCACTCAAAAATCTCTTCTAGTAACTACTCTAACCCTATCTCATATCCATCTCCTCCCCCCCTTTCACCATCCACTATTAGACAAGACCTTACAACCGAGAGCAGAGATCCTTCTCTTCTACTAACCATTCCTCTTATCTCTGGGGTTAGAAACATTTCCAGCCTGGAAGGAGTTCACGAAGTCCCTCACAACTGCGTGAACTCAGTTATGGCTGTTTTCTACGCATTCAGGGCAGTGTAAGATCTCTGTATCCCGCGCCTCCTACGTTGGCTTGTGCCTAGCCTTATTGCGTAGGACAAGAAAAAAAATTCAAAACATAGTGCTTTAATCTTACAGATATTTCAGAGTTATTCTGAATATACTTTCCGTAATAAAAAAAAATATCCGTATGAAACTAAGTAATTTAATATTCTAAAGTACTTCTGAAAATAAAATTTTCCAGTATAAACCAACACATGCTCGGAAGCCACCTTATTTCCAGCGACAAAAGAGAAAATAAGTACGGTTATTTTTAAAGGGGAAATAAGCCGTATAGCCATTTTCCTTTTCCTCTCCTCCCGTTATCTCTTGTCGTAGGAGTACTTCAATACGCTGTTTTGATACTTGCACTCAAAGACGTGCCTGCTTCAGAGGAAACACGACTGGCTGCGGGCGCCTCCGGGAGCTCCCGGGTAGCCGCGACACTCAGGCCCGGCGCCGCTCCGGCCGGAGCCCGAGGCGCGGGGGAGACGCCCTCCCTGCGCGGCTGCCGGAGCTCCGCACCATGCGGCCGGCCCGCTCGGGGGGCGGCGGGGACCGCGACTGTGCTCATAGAAAGGCTCCCCCCGGCCGCAGGGGCGGCGGGGCTGAGGGAGGGGGCGCCCGGCGCCACCGCGGCTCTGCCTGGCAGCGGCTCCGCCGTCAGGTGGCAGTGCCCCGGCCGTGCCAGCGCCGCCCGCGGAGCCGCCCGGCCCCCCCGCCACCGGGCCCCTCGGCCCGAGCCCCCGGGGAGGTCGGGCCTGACAGCGAGGAAGACGGGGGGCGGCAGGGCGCAGGAATAGGGTAGAGGCAGCTTACCTTGCTGAGCACCCCGCAGAGCTCAACAGGCAGTCCGAGCTCGGTCTCGGGGTCCTCCTCGGAACCGGAGGAATTCCAGCTCTGGTTGTCCGACATGGAGACCGGAGCCGCAGCCACCGCCGAGCTGGGAAAGAGCCGGAGCGGCCCCCGCCCACAGCAGCCTTCTTCTGCCGAATGGACCGGAGCGCCGGGGTCTACTCGAGCGGGTGCTGCCACCGAGCGCCGCCCGCCCCTGCCAGCGACCGGCCGGCAACCAGGCTCACAGCCCCGGGATCCCCTCGCCGCGGCCCCTCAGACCCCGCCCGCGGCCAGAGCCACAACACCGGGACAGCGAGGGGAGGAGGGGCGAGCGCGCGTCCGCCTGCCGGGCACCCGCTCAGCGCGCTCCCGCCGCCGCCATCTTAGGTGAGGCGGGCGCTCATCGACGAGCACCCCGCCCCGCCGCGGTGCACTGCGGGAGTTGTAGTCCTGCCACGCGTGGCCGTGAGTCCGAGCGCCATTGCCTCGTGCCGCAGGACGTGTTGGGAAATGTAGTCTCACTCCGACGGAGCGCGGCCGCCATCTTGGTTTCGTCGTTCCGGCGCCGGCCGTCCTCAGCGCCCCCGGGGGAGGGCAGCTCCGCTACCAAGAGCGACGGTTCTGCCCGGGGCGATGTTTGCTTTGTCTTTTGTGCAGAGGTATTCGCTTTATCTTTAGCAAGGCGAAGGGTCTCTCCGGCTCTGCTCGCTTTCTAGGGCGAGGAGATGTAGTCTCTCTTCCTCGCCTCAGACCGGCGGGACTCGGAGGACAGATGAGGGGGTTGAGCGCCAAATTTTACCCTAATCAAATATGGTGGAGGCAGCGGGAAGGGGCGGGAGATGGTGCTGGCTCCGGGTGAAACGACAGAGAAGGGCGAGCCGTTCGCACCCGTCCGGGCTCTGCCTCCCCGGTGGCGGGCAGGGCAGAGCTGAGCAGAGCAGAGCAGAGCAGGCAGTGACCGGTCCGCGCTCCCCTTCGGCTGCCAGCTTCTACGCGTGTCCGGTCTTCCGTTTATTAAAATGCTTTCGTAGTTTAGGGGAAGAAACGGTGATTTTTTTTTTTCCTCCGACTTAGTCTGAACTATGTGTTTTCGTCGATACTTATGGGTGGCGATGTATCTGTAGGATGGAAAAAAAAACCCACCCTGTTGTACCTGTCACTTCATGGCTTATGAACAGCGAATATAGTGGTTTGGGAAAGACTTAAGGTTTGTACTAACTCACGTCCTTTCTCCTGATTTCTTGGGCGGAGGAAAAGTGTGTTAAAGAATGTTGGTTGAGGAAATTTCGGGTTGGGAAGATACACTTCTGTTACTGTTGTAAGAGCAGTGCTGCACAATTCTGTTTTCTCTGACTTCATCCTTATGATATATCATTGTGTAATTTTTTCGTTAGGCTGTTTGAAAGTTTCCATTGAGGGTTTATTATTTTTTTAAAAAGAACATTGACACATCGGCTTATATGCATTCTCTATATATAGCAGTTAAAAGTTAAATAAGATTTATACTGCTCAAAGTCTCAGATATAAAGATATTTACAATGAAGGCAGAACTGAGGATAATTCAAAGGCAGCATAATTGTCCTAAATTATTAGAAATTAAAAATAGTCATAGACATCTTAATATTTGCATAATCATTGCAATGTATAGGGGGAAAAAAACTGTTACAGAAGTCTACTGTTAGTGTTACTTTAGACAATTTGCCAAAACCCAGTGTTTTTTGATTCACTACATGTTCGGGAAGAAACCAAGTGCATTTTTTTCTCTTTAGCATTAGTTTCAATGTATTGTATTACAAAGCAGGCTTTGTAAGTATTGGTATGTATGAGAATAGTTTGTAGATCTTCTCTGCAATATGTTGTTGAAGTTAGTTGGCATTACCTGTAAAGCCAGTTGTATTTTCCCAGTTAAATTCTGAATGAACTTCTTTTCAGGAGTGGGAGCTGAAGAGGCATGTCTGAGCAAGTCCTTTTAGCAGTGGCAGTAGCATGTACACAGGTATTTCCTGACATGCTTTTGATCTGAAACTATTCACTTAGTTACAGAGGAAGCGTGCTTCTTCTGTTCTCCTCCCCAGAACATTGAATCAATCAAGTGTTACATACTAAAAAGCATCAGGTAGATATTTTTTCAGGTTGTTTGACAAACATACCCATCCTTTTTAGAGAGAGTATTTGTTTTGTTTATTAATTGTGACTAGCATTTTACAAACTTTAAGTGAAAAAATATTGAATGCTTAAAGGTTTGCATTTTCAGCTTTTCATATAATTGGCTGTGCTAGGTAATAGATTTCTGTTAACATCTGCCACATCCTCCCAATGTATCTTGTTTTTCAACACAGTGTCACCAGCTTACCTTCTTCCAAAAGCTGTATTGTAATTGTGAATACCTTACATAAATCACTCTTTCTTTCCAATGTTCTGACTGCTTTTTAGAAGCATAACATACTTTCTGTTACTTTTAATGAGATAAGGCCCTAGCCTTTTCAGCAACCATGGGGTACAGTGGGAGTAGATTTGTAAAGGAAAGGATTAGGGCTGAGAACTTGAAGTTCTTCTTACACACGTTTTGAGAGGTGTTTTTTTCAACTACAGTCGTTTGATCCCTTGGAGGGCGCTACATTAACAATCGTGGTTTAGCAGGTGTGCTCTGGAAGAGCCGTCTTCCAGTTTTGTATTGTTTTAAAAGAATCAGGTTTGCCTGTGCCAAGACCAATCCAGGATACAAACCAAAGCATAGGAAATGTAGAAAATCATACTGGTATCCAGATGCACTCACTCCTCTTTATAGCTCCTTCTATACCTTTTCTACTGAACTGTTATTTTGTGATTTACTGCAGTGTTTGTTCTTTCATAGCAAGTGTCCCTGTACCCTGTACTCAGTCTATACCCCTTCTAGAGTCTTAGGGGTTGCAAGAAGTTTGCTAATTACTCTTTTAAGTGGGAATAGTCCTCACCTTTTTTAGAACAGCATAACAGATAGTGTTCTGTATTACTGTTACGTATACTACTTGTAGTACAAAAATCGGGAGTGTTGTGTTTCGCTTCTTGGAATGTCAGTCATAATAAGCACTGTCAAGTGAGTAACTTTATGAATACCTTTGTTTTTTTTCTTCTCCCTTTTTATTTATCTTTTTCTCGCTCCCATACCTTCTATTTTAGGGTGTTCATTTTATGTTTTTAAAACAGAATCTCCCCCACTTTCTTGTGTGTTCATGCTTACCATTCTGTTTGTTCTGAAATTTAAAACTGTTTTTCTTAGGAGGATCTTTAAAGGAGCTTTGTTATGCCACAGTATATTGCCTAATAGCATAGACTCAGAAATATTAATGATTCAGACACTTTATTCAAAAACAGCTTTGCTCTCTGTGAATCACTGTATTAGGCTTTTATTTCTAAGTAAAAAAAAAATAAACCATATATGAATCCATTGGCACTAAATATGTCTGTAGAAGCCAGGTTGCAGATAACTACACTACCTCTAGTGTAGCTTTTACTGATGAGTGTTCAGTTCCTTCATATTTTCTTTATGGATTAAACTACTGAACTCTTTGTTTTCAGTAATCTAGAAGTACAAGGAAAACTTAGTTAAAGACTTGAGATAAATCTTTGAGTTGAAAAAGTCCTTTAAAATCCTGAACAGAGGCAGAAGAAACCATGGTTCTTTACCCTTCAATAAACTTAAGATATTCTAAAGACATGAGTATTTTTTGACAGAGAAACTGAAAAGTTTCTTTTGACAGCGAAACTGAAAGCAGAATTTAGAACATAATTGCTTTGCATCTTGCCTACAGAAAATTGATAGGGGGTGAGTATTCCACTTGTTTTCCTTGTGTCACTCTTCACATAAGCAAAGAATTATTCAGACAGTTTGGTGAGTGGCATAGAATATTTTGACATTTATTTTTGAATGTTGTGAGAAGCAGTCTCTATAAACTTTACTTTAAGTGTGAATTATTTAATGTTTAAAAATATGGATTTGCCTATAATTTGTTACTTCTAAAAGTCAGTGAGTATACAGAACCTTGTTTTTTCAGGGCTAATTCCAGGTGCTTGTATGGGATCTGTGTTTTTGTAAAATGCTGAGTCATCTGCTGCTTTTAAAGTAATCTCATTTCATATGTGTCAGTTTGAGCACTTGGAATTTTCACTTCCATTAATTTGGCCCAGTTTTCTCTTCAGTATTAATTTATCATGTGATCTGGCTTATTACATTTGTAAAGATACTACATCTTTATTGAAAGATTCTTTTTTCTAAAGAACTTGTTTGTTTTATATTTTGAGAGAGAGAGAATAGTGAAACAGTAGTTTTGAACAGACTAGCTGGGAATCTATGTAGTTAACACCATGTATGTTAAATGTATATGTATTAAATTACAACACTTTTGTGCAGTTCCTTCTGCCACGTCTTGTCTTGTAAATCACTACAGGATTAGAACTGACAGGAGTCTTCTCAGGGCTATTCAGAAGCCAAACCTCTAATAAAAATCAAACCCCCTGTGGCTGAGAGGGGTTGAGCAGATAGTTAGAAGGACAGTCTGATATGCTTTCTTGAACATGCCTTTAAATAAAGGAATCTCTGAAATACATTAATTGAGAGAAAATAGGAAGTTTATTTTGGGCTCTTGCTACAGTAGATGATGTATCAGATTTTGATGCAATGTTATTGGTGTTTTTTGTGGGTTTTACAGAAATTAAGAAAAATATTTAATTTAGATGCTTGTTTTAGGCATCCTGAGGATAATAATTAAAAGGTAATTTGGGAAAGAGTCTCTAATATTTGTGTTGCTATCTGCAACATTTATTCAATTCTTTTTGCATACCATGGAGACTTACTTAGGATAATTAGGGTGTAAAAGACAGTCTTTTATGCCTGTACTATATGTTTTGATTCCTTTGTTGAGCTCTGGGCTCAGTAGACAATTGTGTCTCTTAGTAACTTCTTTGCAACTCACATTGTCATGAGAATATGTGATAGCAAAGATATCAGAATTGGTTTTATTTATGAGGACAGGTACACAACTTACCTGCATTGAGCAATGACTCAGTATGCAAATAAATCAATTTTCAAGCGTTTCCATACTGGTGTCATTTTCCAGTCTTAATAGTTCTTCCCATGCTGTTAACATGGTCAACAAAAGATGAACTGTTGACATATTTTGCAAATGTTAATAATGTACATAATAGCACTACACCTACTGAACTGAATAGTCTTATATACAAATATAAGAATATTATAAATGTGTATTTTGCATTATTTATATTTATATGCAAAATGTATATTTTGCATTATTTTATTATATGGAAACTGTAGTTTAAAGGCATTTAACTTTTCATACTGTATAAAAGTTTATGTTGCTGGAATTGGAGTATTTTTAATGAAGACGAGCTGGAAGAGTTGCACAGGATCAAATCCAAGTAATTTCCTTTATGTTGGTTCAGTCAACTGTTAAAAAATGCTATATTTGAATGAAGGTAAAAGCACTTGAAATTAAATTGTTGCTCTTAATTTTATTGCTGTTTCAATCGCTTGACGCTTTCAAGTACTATATAACCCTGTCTTAGTAGTTTAGTTTAGTTACTGTGCCTGATTCTAGAAGAGCTTGATTACAGTTTAATTAGTAATCTTTTCCCACTTGTAGGCATGCCAGCTTACTCATGAAACTTTCTACATAGTAATGGTATTTTGTGGTTCTTCTCAGTGTTTTTCTTGTTTGTTGGTTTGCTTTACATTAACCGTTGACGTTCACTGCCAAAGTCTTACCTTTAGAAGTCCTTCCCTAGCAATTGGAAAGTTATCTCCTTCCACTTAACGTACGATTTTCCTACTTTCCCTAATTCCCCAGTCACAGGAATAATAGGGTAGTATATTGCTAAAGACTGCCTTCACAGATTCCTCTGGTTTCACACACTACTTGCTCAGTATGATCCTCAGGGAGATGTCATCTTCTGTTGTTGCAGTGTGAGCTCATTTCCTGTTTTAGACTTCCCATTCCTTCCCAGGTGTGGCAATACCTTTTCCCTTCCCCTCCCCCTGCCTCCTGCTGAGGCATTCCAGCAGGGGCGTCGTGTGGTTGGCAGTAGTTCCAAAGATGCCCCTCAGGCTCACTGGCCTGTGCAAGTGTCCTTATCCCTTGAGCCTTCCCCTCCTCCCRCCTGGTTGGTGGCTCACCTGTCCCTTCCCCTCCCCCTGCCCCGAGCGTAAAAGGACGCTGAGACCATGCGGTCGGKATTCTAATAGAGCTGTTAGCAACATTCAGATGCCCGTGACCCTGGARTAAAGTTCTGGACTTAACCCTCCATTGGAATCCTCTACTTTTTACTCTTCACCTAGCCAAAGGACTTCCTTCAGGTGTAAAGCCTGAGTTCCTACAAGCCTGGACTTGGTTTCAAGTGTCTRGCTGCTATATCCAGCCAGACAGAGGTATCACTGTGGTGAAACACCACAGCAGCTGCCCCTGGCCAAGCAGCAAGGGCCAGATGAGCCCAGGCACGTTCCACCTGGCAATATTGGGATCCTATTCCAATATTCTGTATTAGAGGAAGCAGCTTTGTCTTGCAACAGCTTCTTGAGGTAAAAGCATGCCAAAAGAATGTCACTCTGTGTAGACTGTTTCATTAGATTCTAGTCCCTTACCCACTTTTTTCCAGATTTTTTTAGCAAAAAATTTTCACCATGAGTTCAGTGTTTTCTCTATCCTAATTGACACAGTTACTACGTTTCTACGCTGACATATTGTTCATGTTTTGCAGTTTAAAACTGTGTTGCTTCTCTGTTACATTTAAATATTTTCATTTGCACCTGTGGCAAACGAGCACTGGTTTTATCTGACAGCTCTATATCAGTTGTCTTATTGTAGCTATTGTGATTCATTTCAATATGTTAAATATTTTATGGATTTTTTTTCAGACCTTTTAATTTGAAACCAAGATAATATGCAGGTTCTCTTCATATTAAGCAGTTGGAAAGTATCATCTGTTATTCGTGTTTTCCTTTCTGTACACCTGTAAGCTGTGGTGGACAACAAATGTCATGTCCTCTGATACATATTTTCTTCTTATTTCTGCTAAGGTATTATTTGATATTTATACCTCTTCTCATCTGAGACTAGCAATATATTTTGTTACACACTATAAGCTCAAAAGATAAAATTCACCAGGTGATCACCATTTATGAGACTTTATAATGACAATTATTTTTTCCATCACTGTGATTATCATGGTAATTTTTTTATTGTTAGATATGTAACAATGAGTTAGAGAAGACTTTCTTTTGACTAACATAAATTAGTTTTTAAAGCCTCTGCTATAAACTGAGCCTTTAAGAGTGCTCTGAATGAGGAAGGGGAAAGATTTGTACATGTTAGGGAGAAAGACACTTTCAGGAATAAGGAACAGCTAAAAACGTTTTGAGAAATTGAAGCAATCTTGTGTTCATTCCTGTTTCTTGAAGGCAATGATGATAAAAGAAGCATGGAGAATAGTGGAGGGATATTTACTTTGATGAAAGTATGCCTTGGAAATGTTGCTAATTACTTACCAGAGATTGCCAGTAACAGTGGAATTACTGGGAGATAATTTATACAGGTGTGCTTATAAGCATGAGATGAAATTTGGAATGTTGTTTGGGATGCAGTGCTTTTTGCTTTGATTGAAGTCTAGCAAACCTGTTCTGATAAATATGTATGTTAACTGTAAGAGATTGTCCTACTGCAGCTGAAAAATATTGTGAAAGTGTTCAGCATTGTAGTCTTTTATTTGATAAATATACAAAAGAGCTGCAAAGTCACTCCTATTCCCAGAAGCTCAAGTGCTACTAAAGGATTAAGAGAAAGGTCCTGATCTCTTCATCAACTTATGTTCTTTGTAATACAACACACTGTATGTAAACACAGCATTATGTAACTGATCTTGCATTTTTCAGCAGACACCATAAATAGGAATGTGAATTAATAGCGTCTGATTGAAATTCAGATATTTTTGACAGAAAATCATGGGTTTTTTGAAGTCATGAGTTTTTTGAATATCTTGTCTTCAGTTGGCTAATATGTTTCATAGAAGAACTTCAGGAAAATATGAACATTGCCATCATTATTTTTTAGAAGTTACTCGTGTTCTTTAGCAAAAAAATTCACCTCTGAATGCAAAACCACGTAATGACTTTTTTGTGTTTGGTTGCTAATGAGGCCCACTTAAGTCCTTGCATGGGAAAGGAGCATTTAAAGGAAAAATGACATACTCTTAGATTTGTGTATTTTGTGATTGAGAAAATTGGTGTATTTGCCTGAAAGGGTGGGGCTTCTCCAAATAGCGAGGGTTCCTGTCACAGGGAGCAGTGTAAAGTTGACGGTTGAATGTCCATTCTGCATGACAGTAAAACTGAAGTGGTTTATGAGTCAGTGACTTGGGGTAGGAGGAAATGGTTTCTGTATGCTTTTTCAGAAATGAATACATGTTAAATAATTTACAGCATTATCAGACTTGGACTTTTTGGCAGGGCCTCTTGCAGTATTACAAGGGGTAATTATTTTATTGAGGAGAATTGGTATAGATCAGATGTGTTTTTACAGTGAGGGTGGTGAGACACTGGGACAGGTTGCCCAGAGAAGTGGTGGATGCCCCATTGCTGGAAACATCTGATAGCAAGTTGGACAGGTGAACAACCTGATGTAGTTGAAGATGTCCCTGCTCATTGCGGGGGGTTGGACTTGGTGACTTTTAAAAAGTCCCTTCCAATTAAAACTATTCTGTGAGTCTGCCTGTTTGAATCTAACTAAAATAAGACCCCTGGTTCATGGTACAGAAGATGAAATTTTCTTTCTTTATTTTTTTGAGATCAATTTAATAACTAAACAGTTCACCATATAATAAGAGCCTATTGAGGATTCAACAATTTACCTTCTTAAAGAACAAAGGAAGGGGTCAGAAGTTCACATACCAGAAGTGTCTGCATGTATAAGAAGTTACAGATGACTGCAGTTGAGTAATAAGGGCTTGGTAAATTCCACTAGTTGATACCATGGCTCAACACATTAATGGCAAAAAAAAGTGCATTAATTTTATCCTGAATTAGAATTTTATTCAAAACTTTTAGTTTAAGCCATCTGTTTTTAAAATATGTGTTTTGACACAAACACGGTTCTGAATTTGAGCTAGAAATTACTGGAAAGGATTCTACAGGTTGACTCAAGCAGGGATGGTGACCAAATGAGGGGTGGTTTTCTTCAATTTAAAAATATTGCAATTTTTTTTCTTTTAATGTAATAGGGTGCAGAATTTTGTGTTTAAGGTGATAATGTTTCATCTGACAGGATAATGTACAGGTACAAATGTCATGTTCCTATGTAAGGTATAATGAATGTCCATTCATATAAAAGTATATAATCCACTTCCTATAAAGGTACTAGCCTTTACCTGAGGCTGATTTGTGCTCAGTTATTTCTGTAAGGGAGGTTTTAAAGGAAAATGGTTTTAATTTAATAAGAAAAGAGAGTCTTACTGTATCCAAACACTGATAGAGTTATAGGTAGCTTGATGTGGTGTGTGTGGCAGGTCAGCCGCTTTGTAGGAAATAAGTCTTCATATTTATGATAAATAAAACTAATAACAAAATCTAATTACTGTTCAGTTGAAACATAAATATTTTATTACTTTTTTTCCAGATATTAAATCATAAAACAGGTACTTGTTTTCAAGAAATACAATGGACGACGTGAAGAAAGTTTCTGACAGCTCTTGCAATGATGGACTTCTGCTTAGAATGGGCCTTAATGATAACAAAGCTGGAATGCAGGGTTTGGATAAGGAGAAAATCAATAAAATCATCATGGAAGCTACCAAGGTTAGTTTGATTACTTTTTTCCTAATGTTTTTTTTATGGTCCAGTATTTTAAGACCCTCCTCTTCCCTTCTCCAAGTTGTATCCCTCACATATGTAAATGGATAGTATGGAAGGGCCATAGTTTAGTGTACTTGAGAATATTGTTGTATTCATCCACAAGGACATGGAGGATGACAACTGAGTATATGCTTAAGAGCTCCTTTTTTGTCCAAAGCAGTACATAAATACTACAGCATTTGCCAGAGGTCATTGTGAAGGCTGCAGCTTCCTCTTTTTCTCCCCCTTTCCATTCCTTTTGTCCACCCCATCATTAATCAGCCAAGCAGAATTATTTCTTTTGGTCACCTTCCTGTAACTGATGAATTTGATGTAATTGAGTTTTTCTATAATTAAGTTTTCACTGCCTGTCTTTGTGACTGTCTTCTCAGTACTCAAGAGAAGTGCCCAGTAGTGTACAGCTTTATACTAAAGATCCACAGAGGCCCTCACAACTCTTCAATTCTTCAAAACACTGAAATATTTGTCATCGCAGTTGTTATTGGAGAGTTCCAATAGAACAATATAGGGATAACACATCATTTGAGAAAGTCAGGGTTTTCTTACTTTTCCTTGCACAGGTGTGTATTTTATTTGGTGTCATCATGGCCCAAGATTATGTGTTTTGATGTTTTCCTCGTGCATTCCGTGTTGCCTGATATTGCTCTGTAGTGATCTGCAGTGTTGGGGCAGAGGGAGAAAGGAGGAGAGAGAAAACATGCTTCAAACAGTTCCTATGTAGCAAGCTTTTTCCTTTTTTTGCTTGCAGTTTCACATTGATGATACTTTATACGCTATCAAACTTGTTATTGATTAATTGTTTCTTCTATATATTGTGTTCACTCTTTCTTGAAAGCAGTGCTTTGTCAGACATATCCCAGATAACGATTTTTACATAAAATATTTTGTTATAGCAATTACTGTTTCATTTTCTGATATGAAATAGAATGAACTGTAGAATAGCCTTTCAAAGCTGACATATAGGCTTGAATATATTTCTGTCAAAAAAGTGCAAGAGTTTATAATTGCCAGATACACATCAAAAAATCCAATAAAAAGCATTGATTCTTTTCCTTAAGCTTTTCTATAATCTTTAAAATGACACCTACAGACACTACCTGCAGCTGTCCTGCAAAGTTTATTGCATTTCAACTGTGAAATACTACAATAAATAGAAAAAAATTTTTAAAACTTGCTCATGATCTCAGGAATTGTGTTGCTTTCCACACCTACATTTTAGTACTCATGTCTTTCCGTGAGTCTCAGCAAGTCATGTTTGATGGCAGAGGTGAGAAAAGATAAAGGGCATATCTGACATTCAAAGAAAACACACACTAATTTTTTAAATTAGATATTTCTTCTAATGAAACGTGATATATTACAGCTCTGTGACCATCTTTTTTATAGTAATTATGAAAGTGGATATTTTTGCTTTTCATATAAATGCTTGAATCTGACTTGACTGTGGCTGAATCCTTGATATCGGTGACAGTTTGGTCTAAAGACACTTTGACCTAAAGATGTGTTCATTTTTGCAGATTTCACCAAGAAGTTCAAAATAAGCCTTTTCTTGCAAATATTATTCCACTTGTAAGCTAAGACGTATTGCAAGAAAAATATTTTATTTCCTAATTTTGAATTTTTATCTTTTCTACTTCATTATATGCTCTCCTTTCTTTGTTCTAAGTCAGGAGGGAAAGTCACATTACACATTCTGTACATGATTACTTTCTTTTTTTTACATCTCCTTGTATTCATGCCTTTTTTTGAAGGAACAATTACATATATGAGAGCAACAGGGCTTTTTTTATGCTCATTTGGTTTTCATCATCTTCTTCCAAATAGCTTCTGATTCTGCAGTGTCCATCAAGATTGAATGGCCAACAAAATACTCAACATTACAAGTGAATTTGACTTTTACAATATCATTATGTATTTCCATATTTATTAAGCTATGTGGAAGTCTGAAAAATGCTAAAATAAATTTTTGTTAGAGTTTTGTACTCCGTACCTTGGAGGTGTTGCGAAGAATAGTTTGATTTTTTTCTATTCTTTCAAAATTTTTATTGTCAAGTGTTAGACTAATTAAACATACAAAGTTCTCTAAATAACTCCTTAAACTCCTTTGAGCGGGAGAAATGTATGTGTGTCATTTGAAGAGATGTAAAGAACCAGTGGTCTTTTCTGTGTATTTTTATATGAAAATCCAAAGCAGGCATTAGAAACCATCTCTGTGTTTTATATTTTCTTTATTTTAAGATCAAATGTAGTTGATTAAAGACAAGGTAAAGACAAAAAGAAAAACATAGTGTTTTGGATTTTTGTCTTTCAGGGTTCTAAATTTTATGAAAATGAACTTAAGAAAGATCAACAAGTTAACCAACGAATTGAAAAAATGATGCAGCTGAAAGAGAAAATTACAGCACAACAGCTCTTGAAAGCACAGATGCAGGTACTAATCTTCTAAAGACTTACTGAGGTTAATGTTGAATCATAAACATTTTCGTGTGTTCTGATTTATTGCATTAAATTCTGCCAATAAGCACGATGTTAAACTACCATTTGATGTTAGACATACAAGGAAAAGTGCACAATATTTTGCTGGTGTCATCTTAATATAAACTTGCTAGAAGAATGGTTTGTAAAATTACTTTGAAATGTTCTCTAAATGAGTAAAATGAAACAAATTAATTCCTGTGTTTCCAAGTCTGATGAGTTTGAAGTTATGTCATTATGATTTATGTAAAGGTTTGTTAAATACTTTGCTGATAAGTATCATATCACTGTTGTGTTTAGAATATACATATATTTGTGTTCAGTGGCCTGCGATGGAATGAGACAGATCAGAGTTGTCAATAATATGCCTTTTTTAAGCTAATTAATGAAAATCATCATGACAAGCAGTCACAAGAAATGCAAGTGTCCTGAACTAGACAGATGAAGAGGCTATTTTTCTTTTCAAATGCTAATGGTAGATAGTAGTCTCCAAAGTATTACAGTGTATGTCATGTTAAAAGAAAGGTTGCACACTAAACATTACTAGACACAAAAGAATTAAAATTGTTTGTAGGAGCTGAATTCCTTTCCATTTGCTTTTGTGCTGTGATTCAGTCTTTAAATGATTGCTTGCTAGTTTTCCTTGTCAGGATTCCAGTTTTATTCATGGCGCATAGCAGATTGTGTTCACTGAGGGGCAAATTATTCAATATTTACTGTTGTCTTTAATGTTCGATGGGTGGCCCCAAGCTTTATTTGTTGAACTCTAGTCTAATTCAGTTTTGAATGCAGAATTACTGATTTTCTAATAGAGTGTTTTATGTTGTACACCACATACTGTGAATTATTAGTTCTTGCAATATTCCAGCAAAGTAGACTGGTATTTTTTTGTTTGTAGATGAGGAGCTGAAACACATGAAGATTAAACACATCCTTTAATTTTCAGTGCCATTGTGAGGATTAGAGGTTGAGGTCTTTTTGGTGTACAGCCGTTTTTGTTCATTTCAGGTTTGCAAATCACTTCCATACTTTATATGCCAGTGTTTCAAATTTGTTCCAAGAAAAGTTCACCATTCTGAGTACCTCTGAAAAGTTTGTTGTAAGCCTGTATGTCGCAATTGTTTTTAGTGAATCTTTAACGTGGATTAATTATGACTCTGCATGTCCAGGGTTTTTTGAGTTAAAAAAGGTAGCTTTTAAGTAATATAATTACAGAAAAAATGCTTCTGTTTCCATCCTACCTTCACCAGAGAACTACTTATTTTACAGAGAATAGTCTTTCTTATTCACGTATTTAATACGTGAATAACACGTATTAAATTTTATATATAATGTTATTATATTGTTATGTAATGAGAGAATATATAGTGCACTTTGTGGAAACCAAAAAAATTTTAATTGCTTTGTCTGCCTTCATGTTGTCTTTTTTGAATGAAATTGATTCCTTGATATTACAATATAATTTTATGCTCTTTTAATGTTTCTTATGAAAACTATAGAGGAAAAAAGAAACTTAGGAAGATAAATTCTCTTGTATGTGTTTTACTGGGACCTGAGTTTCAAATTTCATGCTTGAAATCTTTGTGCTGCTTGCTAAAATAGCAGACATCTTTATTTCCAATAGATAAATTGTAAAGTCAGCTGTCATACTGCATGAGAAATGTCATTAGGGGAGTATAGTAGGCACACTTTTTTGCTGGCTAATTTGAGATCATTGCTGCTGTGAAAACATCTTAAAACATTGGATTTTTGTTCTCTTCTCTGTATTCACATAAACTCTGGTTTATGATTGTTGTTGCCCTCATTCTCCCAGGACAAATTCTGACCATTTTGCTCTCTCCTCTGCTTTCTTTTAATTTGTCGTATCCTGAATTTTCCTTTCTTGTCCCATATCCACAGATCACCATCAGTCCTCTTTACAAAACAGTCCCAGTGTCCTCATTGAAATTGTCCCAGAGTCCTCTTTGAAATTTGTCGACTTGCAACCAGTCTTCTCTCTCTCTATTCGATATTCTACATAGCTTACGCTTTCTCTGTTTCTTCTCTGCCAGCCACATCTCCCCAGGCCTCCACCTTTTGCTTTGCACATCTTTGTCTTGTTTGGTTTTCTTAATAATTGTTGTGTATTGTTTAATCAGCTCCATTCAGTTATGGATATAGTCAGTTCTTATTATCTTCTCTATTGTTCTTATCTGTTGAGTTTTTAACTCTTCTTTTTAGTAGTATGTTCTGATAAGTGAACCTATTCTGCTAAAATTTTAAGTGGGAAGTATTCTGGAATTAGAAAGGTATCTGTAGATCTACCTCTATGATCACTGCATGTTCTCATCTTCAAGTGAAGTCTTTGTTTCTAGGATGGTTAGAGGCTCAGGTATGGTTTCCTAAGCTGGCAGTTGATTTAAGTCCTGTAAGGTAAAACCAAACAAAAATGTCTCCATGTACTGGACTTTTGGACAAAATCCTGCTTACCTGGTGGCAACAGTAATATGAATAAAATATAGATTCTGCAACACAATACTGTTGGTTTTGCCATTAGAATGTGTGGAACTCCTTAAGGTTCAGCAGTAATTTGAAATAAATTAAAATGTGTGCAGCTGCTACCAGATTTGGAAACTGCTGTACTGATGTTTGCTGTTTTTATTCATCCATGTTGGGTTTATCCCAGATGTTTATTCTGTAAATAGTTACCATTGTCTTGCTTTTATTGACTTTTTCTGTCTTGCTTTGAAAACTTACATATTCTACTGTGAGATGAGAAAAAAGAAGTTACTCTTCAAATTGTCTAAAATTTGTTATAAGGAAAGTTGAACTTCCAATTATAATTTGTAGTTTTTGGTTGTTTGGTGGTTTAGAGTTTTTTTAATCTAGCTTAGAAATATATATTAAAAAGTATTTCTACAAAGATTTATTAAAAGCAGCTTTTAAAAACTTGTCAGGCTGGCTTGCATGCAAGGAATTACTCCACAAATTTTAAGGAGAGATTTTGTAGGTGCCAAGAATTCTCTGAGCAGATCTGGTTGTGTTTTCTTTTGGCATATTACTTGTATCAGTTTCTTTTGCTGAAGAGTAATCTTTTTGTATTTCTTATTAGTTTAATGTGTTTTTGCTTCATTCTTTAGATGTGTATGTTATCTAACCAGTAAGTATGATGTTAGCAATATATTTAGGGAGCAAAAACAAAATAGAAGTTTGTTACAAATGTGATAAATTGAAATGCAGAAGTTATGCTACTAGAGCAGCACTTGATAGTATTAATTAAACTATTTGAATTTGAGAGCAGCCTGAAAATTATCTGTAAAGCAGAATTTAAAATAAGGATGCTTTTGATGAATTTAGTGTGACATGAATCCTTTTGAATTAGTAATATAGTGGAAATAATGTAAATACCCCACTTTTGTTGGTTTTTTGTTTGTTTCTTTGAATGTCTTCCCCCTTGTGCTTTTAATTTGTCTGAACTAGTTTTCTCAGCCTCAGAGAACATACTGTGCTCTTCTGTATTGAGTAGCCTAGTTTAAGGCTCTGGTCTAGCATTTCATCCCTCATAGCAGCTTGGAAAAAAACAAAGAAAATATTTTGTAAATCATTAATCAGCAGTTTAAATAGAACATTCCAAGCTTGCTTGCCTTGGTTCAAGTGTTTTGAGCTCAAAGACGGTTCTTGTGGATAAGGTTTTTATGGTTTTTTTATTAAGCAGTTCTATTGAGGGAAGTAAAAGAGAGAACCATGCAAATTGCATGTAAACATTCCTCTCCAGGACCATAAATGCTTTATAGTCAGTCCAGAGACATTTCTGTACTGGTACCCTGATGTCAGGAGAGTGTGTGTGTCCCTGTGCCTGCAAGCAAAGTGAAACTTTGGTTCCTTTTTGCTAATTCCATTTCTTGCTGTGCTATCTTGTTGTGAAGCCTATCAGGACTTACTACTAGCAGTAGCAGCCTTTTGTTGTGTAGATTGATGCTGCCTAGTCAACAGTATGGTTAGGTAATCTTATTTTGATAGCACATTCTTTTGACTTTTTTCCTGTATTTTCTCTTATTTCTAGAATGATGTGTGATGCTGCTGCCACCATGATCATCATAAAAATCCCATGTCAAATATTTTGCAATTTTTCATGACAGCTTGGTTCATACCTCATTCATAGGTCAGCAGTATTTCTGGAACAAGCAAATAATCTGCATGACTTTTGGTAAAAACACAAGCAATTTAAGCACAATCAAAGTACTTTGTAGAGCAATCTGCATCAAAACACCGTGGAGCTGATGAAGAAGTACTACTCACATAGACATACATCTTTAACATTTTGAGTGAAACACACTTGTGTATAGGCTATCCTGTAAATAACTTGCACTTTTCTTAGCAATCTAGCCTTATATGGTTCCTGTGATGAAAGTTGAGGACTTTTATTGAGGTATTGACAGTAGCTTACTTTGTAGCAATTAAACATGGGTGTTTGAGACCTTATTTCTGGCAAGACAAAATGGATGGTCCTGTGAGCTGCTTGTCTTCTCTTCACCGTTCTAGGCCAGTTTTTTGAAGTGTCATAGTTTTATTCAGGAATGTTGGAAATTCTATAATAGCATGTTCTCATTTTTTTTAAAATAACTTGCATTTCTCAAACTAAATGCTTTAAGTAAAGCTTCATACTCATGGGTCTTACAAAGTTTATTTGAATCAAATATGTCTTTTTTTGTCATGTTATGTGGAGTTTTGTTGTTTGGTGGATGGGGCTTTCTGCTGATTTTGGCTGGGATAGAGTTAATTTTCTTCACAGCAGCTGGCATGGGGCAGTGTTTTGGTTTTCTGCTGAAAGCAGTGTTGATTGATAATGAAGAGATGCTTAGCTATTGCTGAGCAACACTTGCACAGAGCCAAGGCCTTTTCTGCTCCTCTCACACCCCACCAATGAGGAGGCTGCGGGTGCACATGGGCTGTGAGGGGACACAGCAAGGACAGCTGACCTCAACTGACCACAGGGATATTCCAGTTCATGTAGCATCAGGCTCAGCCCACAAAGTGGGGTGTAGATGAGTGAAGGATGGACTTTTGCAGCTATGTAATTTGTCTGCCCAAGTAACTCCTACATATGATTAAACTGTTTTTCCTGGAAATGGCTGAACACCTGCCTGCCCATGGAAAGCAGTGAATTAATTCCTTATTTTGGTTTGCTTGCATGCACAGCTTTTGCCTTCTGTGACAAACTGTCTTTATTTCAACCTGTTTTTTTTTCATTTTTATTCTTTAGACTTTTCCACCATGAGGGATTGAGTGGCTGCAGGAGCTCAGTCACCAGCTGGGGCTAAACCTCAATGGCTGTATTATTTTCCACTAGGTTTTGGGGTCTTTTTTTTGCACCAATTGCTGCAGCAGCATTCTCTCTGAGAGCAAGTTTCCTCCAAAGCCTAGTTGGGTTTTTTTAGTTGTTAATGGCTTGGTGGGGATTGGATTTGTTGAGGTTTTTTTCTCTAACTATATGCAAGATTCATCTGAGTTTTAGGATCATCTATACTGTTGCACTTCTGCCAGGTTAGTAGTATTTCAATTACTGATTTATTCTGTTCAGGTGGACAAAGTTGTGATAGACCTGGAACAGAACCGTAACCTTAGCAGTACAATTGTACACATTGACATGGATGCCTTCTATGCAGCTGTGGAAATGAGAGACAATCCAGAGCTGAAGGAAAAACCTATAGCAGTGGGATCAATGAGTATGTTGGTAAGGCTGAATGTTAAACTAATACAGAAATCAATTGCATTAATCTTAAGCCTAATAAACCATAAAAAATAGCAGAAATAAAATTACACTGTTTTATATGAAGTGTGGAAAACACAAAAATAATAAAGGAAACAGCAATTCTTAGACTTGGCCATGTAAGCTGGATTTTTCAGTAAAAAGTGTACTAATTAAAATTTAAAGTATGTAAGCAGATTGAAAGGCAGGAGGAGGGGGAGTGAAAATGTATATAAACTCTTGGCTTTTTCAGTCTTTTCTGTATGGAGATATGTGATTAGAACTTTTATTTAGAACTATTTATTTGTAAACTTAAAGAAAAGTTTGATTACTGAGAACTAAACTTACTTATTCTCTCTTAAGTCCACCTCGAATTACCATGCTAGGAGATTCGGGGTGCGTGCAGCCATGCCTGGATTTATTGCTAAAAGGCTATGTCCCCATCTAACTATAGTACCACTGAACTTCGAAAAATATGGCAAAGTGAGTAAAGAGGTAAGTCTGAAAGTGGTCTCCAAAGGTGAGTGTACTTGGTTTTAGAACTGTGTCAATAACATCAGTTCTAGATACTATGAAAAGTGATAATTGAAATATTAAATTCTTCAGTAATGCAGCCTTAAACATAAGTCTAACAAAATATTGGTGCTCTTGGACAAGGCGATGACAAAGTATTGCACTTACCCAGTCTATCAATTCTACTGAAGTTAGTAGTGTTGCTGATAGAAGTTGTGAAAATCTCTTGAGTTTTATTATTCTTAAAAGTTAGAAATCATGGAACATAATCTAGTTACTAGGAAGTTGCAAGTACATAGGAAACATGGAGATGGTAATTTCATGCAATGAGTAATCATACTTTTGAGTACTAATTACTGGAGAGAAAAACTAAGAGCAATTGTGAGTTATAAATGCAGATTGATTTTTTTTAAAAATAAGGGACTTCATAGAGCAAAAGAAATATGGAGAAAAGAAATCATGTTTTGCTTTAATGGAAGTAGTTTTACTCAATGTCAGAGGAAATAGTTATGATAGATAAAGGCCTGTTTAAAAAAAAAGGATAAGAGGTCTTTTGTACATTTTAAATCAAACCAGTGCATGACACAAGTCTCCTGACTTTAAAAGAATTGTGTCAGGCCTGCATTTTTATAAAGCAACAAATATACAAACATAAAGTAAGATATTAGTTGATTTTTTCACTTCTGAAAAAAAAGAAAAAATAAGGCATATATAAATATGCCCTATTTCAGAATAATTTTGAACTTAAAGATCTTGGATTTCATTATGTTTATTTCACAATGCATATTTCATTTGTTGTTTGATAGGGTAAAGCATTAAAGTATTAGAGATTTGGCTTAGTCTGGATTTTTAGTTATGTTTTTCTCTTGGGACTTGGATTTGAAAATACTTAAGTTTAATTTTGTCTTTTAAAGTTCATAGTGAATCCTATCTTCATTCAGTTTCAGAAGAATGAAGTGCATGTGGACAAGTGTTGTAATACCTAAGAACTTGACTCAAGCTGATAGGAAAAACAGAAAAAACCATAACACAGTCAGATTTTCCTTCAGGTTTAAAAAAAAGAGAGAGGAGAGAAGGTAGAGCTTTTATTTTGACTGTTTATTTTATTACATTTCCTTCTAGAAAAATTGACTTATAACTGAGGTTTTCCTAACAGGTTTTGCCTGTGGCATTTACCACTGCTCTGAAATATTTTCTGTAACTTCAGTTCAATTAGTGTTGCTAGTGGGTTTCTTTAGCCTTTGTATATGTGATATCTGACACTGAGCACAGAAAACTGCATCAGTTTATCTGCGTTGCTGAGTTTCCAGGTCCTGAGAGTTTTATTCAGATGGTTACTGTAGTGTCAGTGAACCTAGTGGCTGTGCAGTCCTTATACACTTAGTGCCCTTTGCTGTTAAATACACTGCTCAAAATCTATTTAGTTCTCACTATTAATACCTCACTTACATGGAGAAGCATTGCTGTAATTTTGCAATATCAAGAGATAATTTCTATTGTTAGTATCTTTAGTGTTTATTGATCATCTGGAAGTTTCAGACTACATTTGTTCCTGTCCTGATTTTGTGTCAAGAGCTACTCTTACAGCAACACGGCTTTAAACTTTTACTATGTGTTTATCGAGGTTAGAGAAATACTGGCTGAATACGATCCCAATTTTATGCCTATGGGCCTAGATGAAGCCTATCTGAACATAACAGAGCACTTGGAGGAAAGGCTGAACTGGCCTGAAGATAGAAGAAGGTTCTTCTTTAATACAGAAAGTACTACAGGAATAGGTAAGCAAATTATTCACTTTTCGTGAGGTCACCTGACACTCAGACAGAGTGTTTCTTTTAGAGATCTTAGGCAGAACCATGAAAGCATTAAATTATAGTTAGAATTTAAGCTTTATTTTCCTTAGTAGGATTATTTTTTTACAACAGTACAGAATTTATCATTCAAATGGCACAGGACTTCTACAAGCAGAATCAGTATAGTGCAATCTATAAGTAGCAAAATAAAAAAATTATAATACAATAGGACTTGGACTGGGTAAATAGCACGCAGTTGGCTGTATCACTATAGCAATCATAATCTAGACTCAAAAATCATATGAAAGAACATGAGTCACTCCCTCATCCTCAGAGGAAGCAGATGAAGGCAATCCCTGGCCATTGGGATGTCCCAGGTCTCACTGTCCAGTTACAGCTCTGGTCCCAGCTCCTCCTCAGGACCTGTCAAAGGTGACAGAGAGACAGTGCTGGGGCTGCAGGCAGGCAGGGCTGTGGGGCTGCAGGCAGGCAGGGCTGTGGGGCTGCAGGCAGGCAGGGCTGTGGGGCTGCAGGCAGGCAGGGCTGGGGGCTGCAGGCAGGCAGGGCTGGGGGGCTGCAGGCAGACACTGCTGTGGAGGCTGCAGGCAGAAGCTGCTCAGGGAGCTGCAGCTCATCCACAGCACTGGGCTGGCCGGGTGTTGGGATATGCAGGAGGGCAAGGAGCGGAATTCGCCCTGGTGCCGAGGAACCTTGAGGCCAGTGAAACGGGAAAAAGAAATCTGTTTGGTTTGTCTCCTTGGTGCACAGTACTTTCACGGCCTGATAATGAGGGGGAAAGCGCAGAACACAGCACCAGAGAATGCCTGTTTGCCTTGCGAAATGGCGTTAATTATGCGGACCCCGTCAGCAGTGGTCGGGAGCGGGTGGTGCCGGTCACTCTCCAGCCCACCACCATCAGGGTACCGATCGGAACCGCTCCTAACTGGCACGAAGGCTCCGCTCCCACCCCTCTCCCCGGGCACGGACCATCCCGACCGGCGCTGAGCGGCTCCGGCTCCCCGCCGCCCGGCCCTCTCCACCGCGCGGAGCAGGGGGGGAAGGCGGGGCTTCCGCCCGCTCGGGTGGTGCCGCCTGGGCTGGCGGCTTGGCGCATGCGCGGCGCGGGGCTGCGCAGTCACGGCGCCCGCCGCCATGGCCGACCCGCGCCTCAGGCAGATCAAGATTAAGACTGGCGTCGTGAGGCGGTGAGTGGCGGCCGGGGCTCAGTCCTGCACGGCCGGGCCGAGCGACTGCAGCGGGGCTCCGTGCAGGACCGGCCGCGCCGGGTGCGGGCCTGCGGTCCTGTACGGGGCTGGCGGGTTGTGCCGGAGAGCGGCCCTGGCACGGGCTTCCATCCGTCGCGTACCGCCGTCGGGAATAGGCCGCGCTTTTCTGGAACACGGTTAAATGCGGGTTTCGTTCCCTTTCCTTAGAGTCTTTGGGAGTCGAGGGTAGTCACCTAGCCCCCTCGGTGTGCAAGGCAGTCTCGCTTCATACCTTGCCGAGGTATGAAGCCTCAGATGTTTGGTTTTTTGTTTTATTATTTTTTTTTTTAACCAAAGCTGTTGTTGGATATTTCTAGTTCAGAAGTTGCGGAACCAGTGGCATCAGAGAAGCAATTATGTTGGAAAAGGCCACTGAGATCATCGAGTCCGGCCTATAGCCAAACATCACCACCTTGTTAACTAGACCATAGTACTCCATTCTTTCCTAAAGCACCTCGGGGGATGGGGTCTCCACCATCTCCCTGGGCACTCCTGGTAGATTCGTCACCAGAGCCTTGGTCTTCCCTGGTTTCAACGGAGTCGTAGTTTTTAAGAAAAGTGTATCTGTCGGGATCGCTCTTGCTATAAACACTGTTTAGTCACGCTAGGGTTTATTAAAGCTACAAAGACTACTGTCTCAGGCAGAGACAAGATTTAGTGTGTGTGCTGGGTGAGGATGTTATATAGTGCAATTTCATATAATCAACTTTATGCTATGACTTTGCAAATTCCTGTCAGTAAGATATGCACATTTTCTTGATTCACTTTGAAAGGTCAGACTTGAAGACTAGAAAAGTTGTCACTGTTGGTGTTAGTTAAGGCACTTCAGAATTTCTCTGAATGTAGAAGCAAACCACGCAACTATGCATTTCAGAGCTAATACAAAGAAAGGATGAAAACGTTTGGGTTAACAATACAAATGGAGTCAGCAAGATCCAGATTTGCTTTTGGAGAATGTCCATGTGAATAAGCAAGTAAACTTGACTTGAGTGTTTTGTGCAGTAGCAAAAGGCATATCTACAGTTACTCTGCAGCAGCTGGCATTCTCTAAGTAAAGGTAGCTTTAAAAAAAAAAAGGGAGAAGAGGAATGTTATCTTAACTCCCTGTGGGGACATGATACAGCAACAGCTCCCCGGTCTGTGACAGCTGCACACAGATACAAGAGGTATGGCTCTGTCACACTCCACCCTTCCTTCTCTAACCAGAAGCCTAGTTGTGCATTCTGCTGCAGTGGACATACCTGTGACTTGTGTCAACTTGGGAACATTAACATTTTCCTCTTATTTTGGACTAGAACAACTCCGTAGGCATTTTTTTTCTGGTGTATGAGAAGACTTACATAGAGCCTTATTAAGCGTTTTATAAAGTGACTGATTTAGTGCTTCAGTTAATTTTCTTTAGGTTTTTTTTCTGTTTTCTGGTTAGAAAATCACATGGAATCTAGCATGTAATATTGATTTCTAACCATGTTCAGTGCTCAGGCTTTAAGAATATATCAAAAAAGGTAGGGGTTGAGAACTGTTAGGATGTAGAGAGCTTTTCAGACATTTCATTTGACTTGTGCTAATCATCTGTTGTAGCTTTTTTCTTTCATTAGTTACCTAACTCATCACTTTTTTTCCATGCCAAGAATGAAGCTGCTGTTCTGCTTTGGTATTTTTTTTTAGCTGTAAGTCATAAATTCTTTGTGTACTCCTCTCAAGGGATTGTGTTTTAGGTTGTAGGTAATTTACTTGCTTGCACATTTCTTACATTGCTGTGTATCAGTGAAAGAAATTTAAACTAGAAATAGGGACATCTTTTGCTTTTGGCAAATCTGATAGCCAGGCTCTTGGTAATTGTATACTTTTAATAGTTTGTAATTCAAAAGAAGTAGATTTGATGAGCACAAGTAGTTATGTTTTCTGTATTTGTGGCTTATGTCATAGCAAGCAATAGTTCTTGTTTAATCGCTTCAAAATAGTTTCGCTCTCAGTAAATCCAAGCAACTACCTGCTGGATAGTGAGAGAATTGATTAGGGAAAAAAATGCCTTCTAAAATACCTTATTTGCATTTCAGATTGGAAATCATTTTAAAAACCACCCCAAACAAAGTAAGTCGAGTTGCCTGAAAATAGCACTGACATTTGCCCATAGTTTCCATCTGATTAAGTGGAAGTGACACGAGTAGATTAGAATGAGACTAAGACAATTCACATTGCAATTGTGTTAGTTTAACTTTAACAATCTTTTAACATGCTTGTTTAAATGTGGCTGACATACCATAATTACAAATCTACAAGCCTTGATTATAGAATTTTACATCATGAACCTATGGGGAAAGTGTATTGATTTTTTGTGAAGCAATTCCTTTTTTTTTTTTTTTTAATTTACCATTCTAAAACTGGTATCTTCACAAGATTGTTCTTTTGCCCGCTGCACTGGTATTGATACTATTTTTTCTCTTTGTGAAATAGCATCATACTGCAAAGCAGTCTACACTGATTCTCCCCCTCGCTCCAAGCACAGGAAGTTCTACAAGTTACACAAAACTGTTGGTCTGATTTTAAATATAAATGTGAACAATTATCTTAAACTGAATTATTTTACTTCAATAGTAAAAATATATCCTTGAGTTCAGGATATATTTTGTGCAAGAGAAGTATGAAGAACGCAAGGACTCCTGTTCACTCCTTGTTCACTGTATTGCTAATTCAAGGACAAAATCAATTTGTGTTCTTGGTTTCTCAAGAAATTTGCTTTTTCTGGTGTAAGTCAGAAATCTTCTCCATTTTCTGTCCACCCTATATGAAGTATGGTTGCTTTCTTGCATGTTGCCCATTAGCCGTAGATCCTCACTGTGACTCATAGAACCAATGTATTGGTGAGAAGCTCAGGTCTCTCTTCTTTGTTCTTGTTATAATTAGAAGATTGTGTGCAACAACTGTTTGTTAGCTCAGTTAATGGGAAGGGCTAGGATATCTCGTTTGGGTACTGAGGAATGATCTGCAGGGCTACTCAACTCCACTGAGTCAGCATGCATGATTATGTGTGTACACTACACATCTGAGAGCTCAGAGATTCAAGAGTGAATATACAGAATGCTCTGTTGGATACAAGCTGATTCCCAAAGCCCTTTTCAAAGTGCAGATTGTGCATCTGCACAATTGCCTAGAGTTGTCAGCAGCTCAGTCCTGGAGTCGTAAATTTGGGTTCAGTGTTAGCCAAGTGTGGTAATTGTGGTCCAGAGCTACTTAGATGTGTCTTAAATACCTTTTGTACTGCTCCTGACATCAGGATCAGATACATAAAGTCTTGAGTTTGCCCTGCGTTTGAAGACTGCTTAAAATCTTTGAGACTTACTAACATAGTCTCTTTCCCACATAAAACCCCCTACTTTTCTCTTTTTTGAGAAAAGAGTGCACCTGCACTTAGATGTTGTCTGAGGTAACATCTGTGACATATATAGTTACCAGCGTGGATAATTAGTTGGAAGACCCAGAAACAAACCTTGGGGTTTTTTTTTGAAGGGTTTCCTATTTCTCTAATTCTTTTCAATACAAGTTTTAATTTCACAGCAACAAACAGTACCCACACATATCTTAAAAAGCTGTGACAAGGGCACAGTTACTGCTGTGGAAATGGCATCGTGTGTTGGTTTGGTTTGGGTTGTTTTTTTTCTTTTTAATGTGTTTGATTCTACTTGTTGCTATATCTTTAGAGAAGACCTAAGTGATCCCATTTAAGAAATATTTCACAAATTTAAATTAGTAGTAATCAGATCTGTAAAAGATTGTCTCTTGCATTCCTTCTTCCATCCCATTACCTCTTTAAAAAAAAATCTGACATCTCAGGTTTTTTGTGTTTGCTGTTATATTCTGCCCCCTAAGCAAAACTGTCTTATGCATGTCAATGCTGACCATAATAATCTAAATGTAACCATTTTAGCTGGCAAATTAAAAGATGCCCAAGCAGGTTTACAACCATAAGCGTTGTTAGTGATACAATATTACAGAGGAAAGCTTTTTTTTTTCTTTTGTAAAATTTTCATTTGGGTGAGAATATGTGCAAAACTGTGGCTTTTAACCTTCAGGTATTTAAGCTGCTTTTCAAAAGTTAGGAGGTACAGTAGTTCCAGCTGTGTGGTAGTACCAGTTTGGTGGCTTTATGCATATGTGTAGTGCTTTTGTTTTTCTTCATGGCAAGCCACATACTCACCTATGTAGATTAAACAGTTACAGAGAATTATTTTCTGTTGAATTAGAATGTGGATCCATGGGAAATCTAAAAAAATGGTATTAAATTTATGGTAGTGCTTTTTATGCAGGAGATGAATTACAGCTGTGCTAACAACCATAATCCATCCTGGCTTGATTGTAAGTATTATTGAATTATATATATCATATAGGTGGAAATCTCATTCAAGACCACAGCATTCATTGTTTTTTCTTTTAACTCTAGTAAGTCTTTCTGATGCATTGTGAATTGCCTACACACATAATATGACTGCAATTCTATTTAATTTTTCTCATTATTGTAGCATTTACAGTTACTCCCAGCTGGGAGGGGCCTACAGGGGAGGAAGTAGTTTCTGTGGTTTTTTCCTCCAAAACAAAAAGTCTTATCTGAAGATGATGCCTGGATTATAAACTGAAGTGAAGATCTTTGGCAACTCAAATTGTTACCGCATCAGAGGCTTCACTTCTTGTTCTAATCTAAAACTGAAGCTCTTCTGCTTCTTAGCATTTACAAGTTTCTGTAGAGGCAAGAACAAGTGAAGCCCTGAAGATTCAGAGACCTGTAGTAAAATAGATGATACAAAACTTTTTAACTTTACAAGTAATTTTTACCTTGAAATAATTTTCTGACTTAGAAAATCATGTATCAGATTGTCATCTTTTTTACAGTAGTAATCCTTGAGAAAACCCAAGCTTGCAAAGTTATCCTGAAATGTTATGATAAATTTAACTGTTCTGTAAGCTGCTAGATGCAGAAGAGGCTGAAAATTATGCATATACTCATGTATTGTTACATCTTGAGTCTTAAAAGAGAAATTTTAGCTTTGGTGATGGTTTTGTCGCTAGAAGAAGAAAATAAGCTCATAAACTTGGTATCCTATCTAAATCAGAAAGTAGGCTCTTATGGCTAAGAAAATATGGCAGTTTGCATAACTGGATCAAGTATTTCTTCATCTTTCCTTGGCTTTTTCTCTTGAATCCTTTAGTCTATAAAGTTTGTATTCTTACGTAGCCTTGGTGAACCCAAGAGTGTGTGTAAGTAAAATTTTTAAAATACTAGGTTCAGATTAGGGGCCTGGTATTTTAAGCTCTGCAGGTAGTGATTAGAATATTGCTAGTGTTACTGCAGCTGCTGAATTACTTGCCCTATAATTGTGCGTAGTGTTAATACATTATACTAAAAGAAAAATTACTATTATACTATTAATACTAATATTTATATAAGAAGTTTATTATTCTGTAAGGAAAAAAAGCTATGCCTTGTAAAGCTACACTATTATGGACTTCTGAGTTTGAACTAAGTTAGCATAGATATCTCATTATCTAGTCACTGCTGTCACTCTGTGCTCTTAGGCTGAATCCATGGCATATTAGCATGTACAGTGGTTAATGGTAACATTAGTTCTGAGGAAATGCTTGTCCTAGTGAATAGGACATAGTGAATTTTCTCAAAGCAAAACTGAGCAATTCCCCCTCATCTTCTTCAGAGGTCTGCTTGCTCAGTCCAGCCAGGAAAATGCTTCTTGTGTTGATTTTTCTAATACTGGAAAGAAATCTGTATTTGGTGGCTTAAGCACACAGGTGCCTTTCTAGCTTATGTAGAATCTGAATTGTCAGTAGCTACTGGATGTTGGGGGAACATTAGGAGTAGTAGCACATGCTCTGTCCTTGTACCATTTTACCACTTTTATTCTAGGCATCCATTAGTAGTTCCTGTCTGTGACTGTGGAAGAAGGTAGGATTTTTGTCTATGTACAGAGGATCCTAATTTCATTATGCATGCAGAAAACTCTCATTGTACATAATTTTTTCATCTGTCAAATTTCAGATAAACTGCCCTTCTTATGATCAGAGAGGTAGATTTGCTTGCTACTGCTAATGATATAACTACAGGAGATGACAGCGTTGATGTATATGGACTGGAGTAAGAATGTAGGTACCTTTGTGAAATGAGGAACAAGGTCAATTTGGGGCTCTTTCTGCAGCAGCTGGAAGTTAGAACAGCACTTGCAACTCTGCACCCTAAGCAGACTGGAGGTGAAGTCCCTTGAGAAATCAAAGTGATTCTAAGTATGGAGATCTCATTTCCCTCTCCCATTCTCTGGTTTCTGATGCTAGTCAAGCCTTTTGCTGAGCTCACTCAATTTGCTTAGCACAGGAGAAAAACTCTTATGTTGTTGTTTATTTGGGCTTTGGTTTGTTAGGGGTTTGTTTGTTTTGCTTTTGTTGTTTTTGGTTTGTTTTGTTTGGTTTTTGTTTTTGTTTGTTTGTTTTGTTTTGTTTTTTTGAGGGGTGATTGTTGTTTTCTTTGTTGGGGTTTTTTTGTTTTGTTCATTGCATTAATTTCCCGCAGTTTTGGTATGGAGAGATCATTTGAACATTATTGCTGGCATAGATGTGTGCTAGAGCCAGGGCAGAAGACCTCTGTTCACCAGTGGTCAGCTTTTTTGCTATCTTGAACTGTCTTGTGTTACTTTGCTCTTCAGGTTGGGGAGCTGAAGTAGGGAAGACAGAATGAGTAAAGGAAAATGGATAAGGAAGTAAGTCATAATGATATGGAAAGGAATTTTTTTCTCCTTCTACCTTAAGATTCTGTCAATCCCTTTGGGCTCTTCTGGGTTTAGTCTCCAGCTTTAAAATTATAAAACGGTTACTTACAGAGAAAACAGAAATTGTGAAGTTATTAAGTGTTAAGTGATATCAAAGTCAGATCTGTAAAGAATTTTAAAGGGCAGCAGCCATAGCTAGGAGCTGACCTCTTGTCTGTAAAAACATTTATGGTTTAGTTCTTCAGTGATAAAAAGTCCTTAACTTGCTTTCTAGAGGCAGATACGCCACCAGAAATGTTCCTTTATTTGTTTCTTTATATTCTTTCCCTAGTAGATAACTACTCACTGGCAATAGAGACAAGGTGTAGAATAACTGGATCTTCTGTTTTTACTTTTTCATTGTGAAAGACTGGGAGATTGTAGTAAAATACTTTTATTCTGTTTGGGTTATTTTCATCTGTTGTTTCTAGGGGTATAGACCTCTTCTCCAGGGTCCATGAAAAATAACCTAAGGAAAGCAAGCTTCTTGTCAGTAGATTTAATTCAGGTATGTAGGAGCCTTCACTTCAGTTGAACATTTATGTATAGCTGAAAAGAGCTAATATGAATGGAGACTTGAAGAATGAGCTAATACTTACTGTATGCAGTTGTTTGTCAGTTATTACTTCTTTAACATTTGGTGTTAGAAGGGAGAAGGACTTGAGGATTTCTGGGTCATAGATGTATTTTTAAGGGGGGAAAATGAAAATTTAGTCACTAGTTGGTACCATAATTATTTGCCACATGCCACTAATCAAGAGTTTTCATACACTTTGTGATAGTTTGTGGAACTGCCAATGCTTGCTAGAAAGCATCCTATGTGTAGACTGCAATAAAATATATATAAAAATGAAGCTTCTTTACAGATTTTTTTTAACATCTGACCCAGCTGCAAAATATTTTATACCACTGTTTTAATTGTGACTCTTTGTTCTAGTATATAAATAACTTACTCTTCACAGAAATGGTTAAGTTTTTTTACTATATTAAAATTTGAGGTTGGAGGAGGCTGTGGTGCAGTGGGAGACTATGGAGAGAGGGGGCCCTGCTTCCAGGCTGGAGCAGCCTGTCCTTGGAGGACTGCACCCCGTGGAAGAGTGACCACACTGCAGCGGTTTTGGGAGGACTGTCCGCCCGTGGGAGGGACTCTCAGCAGTTTGGGAGGACTGCTGCTCATGAGACTGGAACCATGCTGGGGAAGTTCACAGAGAGCTGGGAGGGACCCCATGGCCTCACAGGGGAAGCGCTCCTTTCCCTGAGCAGCAGAAGAAAACCTCGGGTGGTGAACTGACCAAATTCCCCACGCCCTGTCTCCCTGTGCTGTTAGTGGAAGAAGGGAGGCCTTGGGGGGAAAGACGCTCTTTAAGGGCTTATTTTACTTCTCATTGTCACCTGATTTTGTTAGCA
>JACDOX010000199.1:16364-48190 GCA_014549065.1 Cardinalis cardinalis
TGGCCCATTAACAGCAGAGATCTCCCTGGAGGGAGGATTGGCTGTGGGACAGATAAAGAAAACTTCCCAATGAACAGCAGAGAACTGCCCCAGCTCTGGCAGATGGTGATAGAACACACCCCCAGCCCCATCTTGCAGCCTAAGACAGAAATGTTCCAGGTGCTCCAAGTCCCTCCTGGAGATCTGAAATGCTGCCATTTCTGTTTGGCTGTTCCAGTGCCTATGACCAGCCCAGACAGTCCCCCAGCCCTGGAGTCCTGATTCAGCCAGCGCTGCAGCAGTTCCCCAGGCAGGACAGGCCCTTCCTGAGCCCTGCAGGGCCACCCAGCTCCACCTCCAGCTGTGGGTTCCTCAGCGAGAACAGGTGAGTTACCTCAGGGCTGGGGAGGGCAGGGATTGTCCSCCTGGGTGGTGGCAGGAGGAAGGTGGAAGTGCTCTGTTTGCAGCCTCCTGTGGCACCCAGCTCTGCTGCCTGCGGTGTGAAATCCACACCCTGAGCCCTKCCAGGTCCTGGCAGTGATGGGCTGTGGGGCAGCTGCCCCTGGAAACATCCTCCCCTGGGATGTCATCCTTCCTTGTGCCGGCCACGCTGAGCTCCTGCAGCTCCAGCAATGGCCTGAGGAGGTTTCTGCCCCTCATCCAGCCCCGTGCTAGGGCTGAAACCAGGGGGCCAGAAAACAAAAACCAGGGCAGAAACCAGGGGGCCAGAAAGCAGAAACCAGGGCTGAAACCAGGGGGCCCAGAAAAAAACTAGGGCTGAAACCAGGGGGCAAGAAAGCAGAAACCAGGGCAGAAACCAGGGGCCTAGAAAACAAAAAGCAGGGCAGAAACCAGGGGGCCAGAAAGCAGAAACCAGGGCTGAAACCAGGGGGCCAGAAAGCAGAAACCAGGGCTGAAACCAGGGGGCCAGAAAGCAGAAACCAGGGCTGAAACCAGGGGGCCAGAAAACAAAAACCAGGGGCCCAGAAAATAAAAACCAGGGCTGAAACCAGGGGGCCAGAAAACAAAAACCAGGGCTAAACCAGAGAGTTTGTGTCACCATTATGCTGGACGTGACAAACACACATGTGATCAGGGCTCAAGAAGAAAAAAGTTTTTATTCTGTGTGTTCTGCAGCTTATTTACTCTTAATAGAGTGTGATTTTAAGTCATTAACTACATCACAATAGCTGATTATATTTATTGGAGCAAAGCAATTAGTGTTAATATCATTGGCAAAAGTTTTGCTGAAATTTAATAAAGTGTGTATACACATTAACTTATGCACGTAGTGTAGCTTACAAAAATTTTCTATAGATATAATAGATATATATAAATATATATAATATAAATATAGATGAATATAATATATAAAAATATACATTTATATAAAAATTTAAAATATAATATATATAAATATAATATATAATATATAAAAATAAATTGTATATAATATATATCTTTATATGTATCTATAGATATATATAAAGATATATTATTAATAATATGGATATATTATATTATTATAATAGAATTTTATTATTATAATAACAAAGATATATTAATAATATAAATATATCTTTATTTCTTTTTTTTTCCTTTTTTTTTTCTAATCTGTTTCCTTGCTGACAACCTTGTCTTCTTCCTTGCTATGGATCCACTCAAAAATCATCAAGTGTTATTTCTTCTATTAACTCAGCTTTGCTTGCAGGTCAGCTCTCAAGCCCCTCCACAGGTTCTCTACAGGCTCAGGGGAACCCCCATTGTTCCTGGGGCTGCAAATTCTCAAGGAAGCAGCAGCCTCACATCTTCTCCCTTCTTAGCTCTGCCTATCAGCCACCTCTGGAGATGTGCCACCCCTTCCCACCCTCCCAGGAGGACCCCATTGCCTACCAGTGCCTCCAGTTCCCCCAGCAGGGCTTCAAGCAGGAGCAGCAGGACCCCCAGTACGAGGCAGCAGAGCAGGCAGGCAGCAGGCAGCAGTTCCCAGCAGCTGTGCTGGTCAAGCAGGAGCAGGTGGATTACCTGTATGAGCCAGGTAGGCAGAACTGACCCTYCCTGAGGGCATGGGCTGTGGGGACATCGCGGGGGAGGATGGTCAGGACAGAGGGAGATGAGAGATCTCTGAAGCCAGGTCGTGGAATTTGGGGTTTATTGCAAAGGGTCAAGTGCAGGAGCTGCCAGCCACAGCTCAGAGCAGGGCYSRGAGAAGAGAGGGGKRGAGAGGATGAGAGGSWRAGAGAGCGAGGTTCCYGTTMCAATACAATAAATCTTCTGTGTTGGATATTCTGATTCTCACTAACCAACCTAGTACARKATACAAATCCTAYAGCATTTACATRCAGCCTGTAAGAAYCACYACATTAYCATCCTGTGTTACATTTTAAACCCTAAAAACTCCTCTTTGGACCCCTTCTGCCAAGCTGGCAGGGTCTGCTCTGCCCCTTGGGCCTGTCTGCAAGCAGAGGGTGTTGTTTCACCTTCAGTCCAGCCACACCATTGTTTTCCAGTTGTTCAGTAACTGAGGCATCTCAAAGCTTGCTCTCATTTCAATCTCACTTATAGTTTCTATATTCTCAAAATCTTTTGCCAGGCAATCATATTTATAAGGCTCTCCTGTTCCATCTTCCCCAACAATGGACATCACCAGGGGGGTGAGCAGCTCCTTGGTGAGCATCCAGCTGGATGAGCTGCTGCTCKCTGAGCTCTGGGGCAGCCCTGGCTCACTGGCAGCAGTGTGGGCTCTCTGGCTAGCTGGCAGCTAAAACAGTTCTGATGTTCACTGCATCCAAAATAAGGCTGGGACACTCAGCTTGCTCTGAGAAACACTTTGTGGTACAGGGATGAAAGCCTGAGCAAGACAGGAGGTAGAAGGTGATGTTAAATCCACTCAAACTAGACAAAAGTAAGGAGCCAATAAGGAGGCACTCAAAATTTATGATTAGCCCGCTCACACCATCAGGATTGATGTTTCCAGTTTCACAGGGAAGTTTTGTTTTCAGGGGTAGTGTGAGCTTAGAAAGTAAGTGAGGTCAGTTTTGAAGAAATCATGCTGAAAACAGCAGCAGGAAGGAAGGAATCAAATATGCTGGAGCTTGTACAGAAAATCTGTCCTGGGCCCTTGCAGCAGAAGCCCCTCTGAGCACCCAGGGCTCTGGGTGGGCTCAGCTCAGTGCCAGGCTGCTGCTTGGKGCTTCCCATGGAAACAAGGCTCAGAGAACAGAGATTTCAGGGGATGACAAGAGAAAAATGTCAGTGGTGCCAAGAACAGCTCTCTAGACGCCAGATATCTCCACCAGGGGATCCTCTTCTGTTTCCACAAGGGGTAAATCTTATTTTTCTGGCAGGTCTGTCCAAGGACTCACTACCCTGAGATCACAATACCAGAGGTATCATTCCCTCTGGTTTCCTGGTGTTTTAATGGACAGCTTGAATGGTTTCCTTTAGCAGAAATAAACACAAAAATCAAAAGCTCCTATGAGGGGATCACTGTGGTGATATTGGTATTACAATTTCACTGGGTCTGTTCAGAAAATGTGCAAGCCCAGAGGATGGGAATGTGCTTTTTGTGGGAGTTTATGGTTTAATAACACCCAGGCTGTCAGCTCAGAGTTCTCTTCCCTCAGCATCAGCAAAAATCTGCTGGCAGCCGTGGCCAGACACAGGTGGGAGAGAGAAATGGAGCACAAACCTTTGCAAAGTTACAGCTTCTGTTTCAGCTGTGCACAGTAAATAAATTTGATTCAGAAAACACAAATTGCAGTGCACAGACAGCACTTTACACACAGAACCAGGAAAAGACTTCCTGCTTGTTTTTAATGTTACTCTTATATTTTTTAGACTGATTGTGAGAATGCCCCCTCACGATGTGAAAAAGCCAGRGAGGCTTGAGACATCTGAAATGACATTTGTGAGACTCTAGAAACATTCAGATGCTGCTGCTCTCCATTTACATCATCACAGTACCCCTGGAAAATGTAATGCCCTCTTAAAGCAGCAGCAAAGTGTGTAATTATCTTAAACTAAGAGGAGAAAGGGGTTCAAATTGATTTTGAATATTGATTTATACATGATTTTGTGTTAAAGTGATGTGGAGGCGAGTGGCTGGATATCCTGGCTACTCTGAAGGATGGTGCCACAAAATTTTACTCCTTTAATTCACGATGGGAAGGACAATGCACATGGAGCTGTAGTTACCAGTCTGGCTCTCACCCTTCAGGAGGGCTGCAAGGGGACCTTGCTTAGACAGCTGCACTCACCTCTCCACCTGTGCTTTTTATGAGTTTGTGAATTTGTTAATTGTTCTGCAGACGTTCCTGACTGCCCTTCCATGTACATGAGTGCTGAGAGTTACCCCAGGCACTCAAACACAGAAGATCCATCAGGTAAGAGATGCAGGCACTGCCTTCTGTCCCTGCGCCCTCTGCTCCCACCCTGCCTGGCTGTGACTGCTGGTGCTGCTCTCTCTTTCAGGCTGCAGCTATGACAAGCAGATGAGGTCCTTTGCTGATGATGTCTGTGTTGTTCCAGAGAAATTTGAAGGTTGGAGAGAGAAAGGCTTGGAGTTTGGGTGTAAGATGGGGTTATACCTTAGCCAGCCCCTTGGCTAGTACCTACGTAGTTCATTACCATTTTCTTGCAGGTGTGTTTGTACCCAGCTTTTTGGTATTTTGCTCATTTTTTGAGCTTTCTTAGCAGCAACCAGGCCTTCTAGAATAAGCAGCTTAATTGTGACTTATATCAGAGCTGCTTGTGAATTTGCCACTGTTGTATGTGAACTGAAATATTCCAGGTAAACATTTTGAAACAGTGAACTGTGCTGCTTTTTTTTTAACTTTTTTTTCCAGTTTTTGCACTGTTCTCCTTAGAGATGTCTTGTTTGTCCTTGTSAGCAGGAGACATCAAGCAGGAGGGTGGAGGCTACAGGGAAGGGCCCCCCTACCAGAGACGGGGCTCGCTGCAGCTCTGGCAGTTCCTYGTGGCCCTCTTGGACAACCCCACCAATTCCCACTTCATTGCCTGGACTGGGAGAGGAATGGAGTTCAAGCTCATTGAGCCAGAGGAGGTGAAACCATTGGTGTTCCCTACAACACTCTTTGTTTCTGGGGCTGTAAATTCTCAAGTGGTTTTTCCTCTGCCCTGGCACTGGCACTCGCCAGACCCTGCAGCAAGTCAAGGTTTTTAGAAGAGGTCAAAACACTTGAGTGGCACAAATATCAGGTTTAAGAAAGGCTGCTTGTGTGYAAATCCAAAACCTCAGCTGTGCAGTGAGTCAAACTACCCACAGCCTTCATTTCCCTGGATACTTCACTCTCAAGCTTGCAGTGGCCTGTGCTGCCTTGTCACGCTCCATACTTGAGGCTGACATTGAGGTTTGGAGTTTTGAGCCCTACTGATTGCAGAAGTTGTCATAAGATATGTCCTAGTCTATCTTTATTTCAAAATTACTTCCACTGAAGTGTAATTTCAAATGCTGCCATGCTCCAAAAAAATTGACACTTAACAGCATCTGGGAGAACTGTCCATAATGTCTGTTCATCTCTTTTTCCACTTAGAGCTGCATTTCACACTGTTCTTGCTACAAATCAAAATTTATGGGCACTTTCAGAGCAGATGAGTTGACATTGGCTTACAACAGACTTCTGAGTCTCATGGATAAAGCTGAAAATCATGTAGGAGTAGAAAGGTCTCTTCCAGTGTGTTCCCTCATGCTTRGTCTCCTGATAAACATGGAGCCTTGAAAATTAGATGTAACATAAGAAAAAGCAGCCCTAGAAGGGGGCTCCTGGAGGGAGGATTGGTTGTGGAAGAGAGAAAGAAAATGCCCAATGAACAGCAGATACCTGCCCCACCTCTGACAGACAGCAATAGAATAAATCTATTAATTTAGATTTAATCAATCTTTCRGCTAAATCTTGCAAGCTGAGGCAGCTGTGCTCACAGGCATTGCCTCTTTGGTGCTGTGTTTGCAGGTGGCCAGGCTCTGGGGGATCCAGAAGAACCGTCCAGCCATGAACTACGACAAGCTGAGCCGGTCTCTGCGCTACTACTACGAGAAAGGCATCATGCAGAAGGTCAGGTTGCAAAGCAGGAAAAAATTGTTTATGCTTTATTTGATGCTTCTCTTGTTTGAGACAAGAAGCCCTAGGTAGTCCTTGAGGTAGCTGTGGGAAATAGGAAAGGTAAGATTTTTAGGAAGCTGGGCAAGCAGGCCTTAGAAACAGAAAGAACAGAAAACTCCAAGCTACCKGCAAAGTCAGGACAGCAGGGAAACCTTCCCCAAACTCCTATGGCTGCTTAAATGCCATGTACCTGAGCTTGCTGGCTTTTTTTAGATGCAGTGTGGAGGGAGAGGAGAAAAGGGAGTGGGACAGGGACAAAGCAGGTGAAAGAGATAAATTCTGCGTTCCTAGGCAGCCTTTGCTCCAAGGAGAAACGTGCAGCTCTGACACATCTCAGGGCAGGCAGATGTTTGTGCAAACCTTCCCTGGTGCTGGCCCTGGGCCTGCAGCACTCACCTGGCCTCCTCTCCTCCCTGCAGGTGGCTGGGGAGCGTTATGTGTACAAGTTTGTGTGTGAGCCCGAGGCTCTGTTCTCCATGGCCTTCCCCGAGCAGCCGCGGCTGAAGGCGGAGCTGGAGCTCAGCGAGGAGGACACGCTGCCCCTGTCCCACCTGGGGGACAATGGCTCCTACCTGCCAGAGCTTGGCAGCTTCCCTGCACAGCTCTACAGCAAGGGCTACACCTACTAGCACTGCTGGGAGCACTGTGTGCAGGGATGGATGGTTGGTGGGCAGCTGGTGCCAGTGTTTGTTCAGGTCAGCACTGAAATCTGCAGCCCTGCTCTGGGCAGCAGGAGTGCTCAGAAATCACCTGGCAGCACACAGGGCTCTTGTGTGCTTGTGGTAAAACCTTTGTTGTGTGAGGATGGGGCAGGATCTCAGCTGTGCAGAGATCTCAGGTGATTGGTGCCTCCAGATGTATCAAACCTGTCACAATCCCCTCCCTGCAGAGGGAGGGGATGCTGTCCCACCAGGGCTTTTTTCGTTCAGAAAAATGAGAGAAATTGTGAGAATGTTACCATGCTGCTGCTGACTCTGTTCCTCCTGTGCATGTCCTGACCCTCTGCATGACCTGCTTTCAGCTCTGACCAGGGGAACTCACTCTGAAAGGCCACTTRAGCCTTCCCAGGATGGCTGCAGGACAATGGTCCCAGATTTTGTGCCTTCCTTGAGGAATTCTCATTCATTATCCTGTACCTGCATGCTCCTGCCCTATCACCTCCCTGCCCATGCCAGGAGTTTCTGGTATTCAGACCCTCTGAGCAGGGTAGGTGGAGGCTTGGCCAGGATCCTGCAGTCCATGGCCCAAAGGCATTTAGGGGAACCACAGAGCAGATTTATTGCCCTGCTCTGGGGCACAGCTCAAAGCCAGTGCCTCGTTCAGCACTGTGGGAAGCAGCAAGRCCTGAGACACAGCTCAGTGTAGTGGTGTGGCTCTTCCAAACGGAAAAAGTTCTTCAACAAACATTCTCAGGATRTTTGAAGAGCTGCCAGGCTCTGGAGTGTGCCCATCCTGAGCTTGGCTAGAGAATTGTGAGGCRAGAGAAGAACCTGGTGGAGGTGTGATTAAAAAACGCTAAACAAAGTAACCTAAACCACACATAGATCTTAATATAGGAATTCAGACTTTAACTCCACAGATATTTGCATGTTTGAGGGGAATTCAGATGTGTAGAAAAGGCAGCTCTCTCTGCAGTCCAATGCAGCACATGCAACTTCACTGAACTGGCAGGTTTTCCACAAGAGTAAATGTTTATATTGGATACCACATCCTGATTAAGAGGYGTGTAATTTTTTAATTAGATACCACATCCTGATTAAGAGGTGTTTAATTTTTTAATTAGCAGCTCCACCACGTTCCCAGTTAGACAAGGAGCAGTACAGTGTACTCATACAGAAAAAAGTCTCTTTCCACTGCTTCAGATTGATGTTTCAGCTGCTGAATACAGAGCACTGCCAATCCTGCCAGCATGGTAGCCTGTAGMAAACATTCTGTATATTGACTGAAAGCCTGATTTCCCCTGATGACTGTCCCCTGCATGGCTAAAGCCAACGCTCCCAGCCTCACCCCTGAGTGCAAGAGCCATGGAAGGCAGCACTCCCTGCCTGAGGAGGGGCCAGGCCCTCAGAGCAGTCTGCTCTGCTGCTGCCTGTGGTGTTCTGACAGTTCTGACCCTCCTGCCTTGCCCTGCACCTCCCTGGCCAGCACAGCTCCTGTGCTGTCCCACAAGTGAGGGTGAAGGGGAACCCTTCCTTTGGTATAAGCTGCCTTTACTATTTATGAGTGTAAAGATATTATCATGAATAAATTGGTCTGTCTTTGGCCAGTGCAACCTCACTGAGTGCTCCTCCTTTGCCTTCTGAGCTTGCTTTGCTCCTCCCTCGGCACCAGCTCACAGCTTTGATCCCTCCACCTGCAGCATTCCCAAGGGTTTGACATTTATCCAGTGCCCTCTGGGCCACCCCCTGCCCTTCCCTCCTGTCCTTTATGCTTTGACTCTCTGAGTCCAAAGTTACAAACTCTGTAATTCCCTTTAATTTTATGATGATATAACATGARGGAAAGCTCAGGACATTGAACAACATCCCTGCTCACCTTTGTACAGAGAGGTATTTCCAACATAGTTACTTTTCAATGTGAAACATTCTTCCAATTCACTGAAACAACCAGTCAAGCTATTTCTTTTCATTTCAACAATAATTTTAGCAAATGTCCCAGTTTTGGAAAAAAATAAGGTTTCTACAGCTATGGAGTCAAATAAATTTCATCTGTTAGCAACAAAAAAAAAAATATTTTACAGATAGTTTGGGCCTGACATGGCACACACTGGGCAGTCAACTTCTTTTTAAAACAATAAACTGCTACACAATTTTTACAGACATTTTAGCTGTAAGAGCTCATTCCATTACAAAAACCCAACAGCTGTGATGTCACCAAACATTTAAAGTGAAAATAAAGCACATGGCACATTKTATAAAAGGTCCAAACACTTGTAACCACCTGCATTTCCAGATGRAACTGTGCTGGAGAAGGAATTATTGGTTGATAAACCCTGATGGGGATGAAGGGTAAGTCTTGCAGCCTGACCTGTGCCATTGTCCAAATATATTCTAGCTGAGTTTCAAGTATTTTACCTGCCTTATCCCAAAGCCAAAGATACTAAATATCTCACCACAGATGGCTTAAATAAAATACAAGTAGTTACACTGCATGGGAMAATGCATAAACTTGGTAAAATAAAGAACAGGCTGTTCCCAAAAAGCAGTCACTGACCAAGAACCTCAAGCAGAAATAAATCCCTTTTAGCAGGGTAAAAACACAAACTATTCCACCTTCTATTTGTCTGGTCACTCAGAACCCAGTCAGGCTGGTCAACAACCAGTTCTAAATCACCTTTTTTTTTGTGTTGTTCAGCTCAGTTCACCCAGACTCCCGAGTCTTAGATTTTCCCTCTTAAAAGGGGAGTCTCTAAAAGAGGAAGCTGAAAATTTCAGCTCAGTTCACCCAAACTCCTGAGTCTTAGATTTTCCCTCTTAGAAGGGGAATCTCTAAAAGTGGAAGCTGAAAATTTCAGCTCAGTTCACCCAGACTCCTGAGTCTTAGATTTTGTCTCTTGAAAGGTGAACAACCAGTTTTAAATCACCCTTTTTTATGTTGTTCAGCTCAGCTCACCCAGACTCCTGAGTCTTAGATTTTGCCTCTTAAAAGGGGAAGCTCTAAAAGTGGAAGCTGAAAATTTCAGCTCAGTTCACCCAGACTCCTGAGTCTTAGATTCTGCCTCTTAAAAGGGGAATCTCTAAAAGGGAAAGCTGAAAATTTCAGCTCAGTTCACCCAGACTCCTGAGTCTTAGATTCTGCCTCTTAAAAGGGGAAGCTCTAAAAGGGGAAGCTGAAAATTTCAGCTCAGTTCACCCAGACTCCTGAGTCTTAGATTTTGTCTCTCAAAAGGGGAATCACTGAAGTGCTCCAAGACCCACTCATSAGAGGCTGTGCAGCTGCAGCACATCTGGGCTGCTCCCTGAGCTCCTGTTCTGCCAAAGCTGAGCTGCATGGGSATGTCTGTCTCCCAGGACAGTGGCAGCAGTGCACAAGGCCCAGTCCCCCAGGATGAGAGCAGCAGCTCCAGGAGGGCTCTGAGCTCAGCGCCGGCGGAAGGCGCGGGAGATCCTCCAGGCGTTGGGCTCCTCGTAGCGGTTGTAGAGGGGCTCCAGCCTCTGCTGCTTCTTCTGCTTGCTCAGCTTGGTTGGGTCAGAGACCTTGAAGAAAGCTGGGGCAAACTCCACCAGCCAGCGAGGATCGATGGTTGTCACCTCCCTCATGTACTCCTTGGTGGTCAGCACCAGCTCGTGATACACCACCCTGGGAAAAGGAACAGCAATTCAGGTTTTTCAAACAAGGAGCAACAAGGCAAGGGCTGGAGGAGCTAAACTTGCTCCTTTTAAGCCCCAGAAGAACCATCCAGAAGAGTTATCCCTCTGGATAAGGGACTGAGCAAGCCCAGGACTTGAGAATTGCTTTTGTTGAAGTCTCCCTTCCAAACTACCTCTGTTCAATAGAAGGATCTGAAATTATTTATTTTCTCCTCCTACTTCACAGCTACTCTTCAGCACAGAACTCCTCCATCCCATTTAAAACAATGCTCTCTCCCTCTTCAACAGCCAGTGTTTTAAACCCCCTTCCACAATAAAGAAACACAATTACAACCTCAGGCCTGGCCCTGGCTCCAAAAGTCAGTCTCATCTCTGCACAGGCACTAAAGCTCAGCAGCAGAAAGAGACAAAAGTAGACTTGAAAGTTTTCTCATTCGTTGCTAAGGAATCAGGAGCCTCTGCTCAGATCTGTACTCCACTAACAGCACACACCACAACTTTCACTGTTATAAAGTCTGAGGAGAAAYGGGAAATTCCATGTTCTTGCCTTCCTTACCATTCAGGCTGCCTGTTGAAGAGAGCACTGGATGGGTGGATGTAGACAACCTGCTGGTCAATGAGTGTCCTGTACCCCTCCTGGGGATCCTTCTTGGCTGCATTTCTGAAGAAGCCACTGCAAATTGCCTTCTGGACCCGAACTGTGGCCTTCCCACAGGACACCACATCCAGCTTATGCCTGCCAGACAAGAGATAGAGAGAAAAAGATTAGAGCTCTCCAGATTTGGATGCAGCTACCAAGATGAGTTTAGCAAATTTTCTTTAGCTATTACAATGTAAGAACAGCAAGACACAGTGTAAGAGCTTGAGTGAGAGATGTGGGACTCCAGGTGGCTCTTCMAAATRCAGTTTATTGTATCCAAGAGGTTACAGCAGTCCAGGGTTGTGGGTGACAGAGCTGTGCCTACAGCTGTCAGCTCCAGCTGCAGGCAGGCCTGGAGACCCTTAGTTTAGGTTACARTGAATTAAATATTTTTCTTTTGGTTACATTGCATTCTATACTWTTCTTTGCTGAGCATCTTCATACAGTAGAACCAATCTATACCTTAACTTTTATCTACAGCCTATCATAACTACTGTAATTACCATATTCATGTTACTGTTYTCCAGTCACTCAAAGTYAGGACATTACAGTTTMAGCTAGAAGTTGTTYTTCAGTTTTCTTGCAGTGGAAAATTCTGAGACCTTTTTTCTAYTTGCACCATTAGCAGGCTTGTTTGCCTGTGCCATCTTTCTGCTTGGTAAAAACATCTYCTTGTTTGGGGTGGGTTTATCCTTTGCTSTAAGYCATAAAAACCYCTTCTAACTAACACACCCTTTGCCTCCTTGGCTATCCAGTAAGACTGGCTCAGCAATTCTTTTCTTCTCTATYAAAACTTGCTTCCATCTCTATTCCTTCATCAGACTCTACATTTAAAAATCTTTCTGCTAAGCATCTGTGAGACTTTCTTGTCAAACTTTCATCCCTCCCAACACCACAGAGTCAGCACTTGTCCCTCCTTGACTGCTCACCTGTCCATGATGCCCAACATCTGCTTGCGAATGTCCTGAGCCCGGCGCAAGGAACGAGCCTGGATGAAATTTTCATAGCACCAGGGATTTGAGAACTTATTGTTCTTCCAGGAATTGTACACAGCCAGCAGAGTGAGGTGGTCACCTTCTGTTTGATGGAACTTGGCTTTCTTTTGATCAGCAAGTGCTTGTTTATCCTAATACATAAAACATACATTAATCAGATATCTACATSATAGAGAAAATCCCTGGACAATAAGGATGTCACAAGCTCCTTGTCATTCCTATCATTTTTTACCTATAATTTTAAACCTACAATGATAATGATATAGGATTAATGTGGTATTTTTGTGGTCCCCCATGGCAGGAAGAAAAGATAAATTTGACTTCATGTTTTTAGAAGGCTAATTTATTATTATATTATATCATATAATATGATATAGTATTATCTTATACCATATCATATTATATCATAKTCTATTCTAGAATGCTATACTAAAACTATACTAAAGAACAGAGAAAGGATCTTACAGAAAGTTTAACAAGATACTAATCAGAAACTCATGACTCTCCAGASTCCTGATATAACTAGACTGTGACTGGTCATTAAGTAAAAACAATTCAATGTAAGAKAAACAATTTCTAAACTACATTCCAAAGCAACAAAACAAGAAGAAACAAATATTTTTTTTCTTTTTCTCTGAAGCTTCTCAGCTTTCCAGGAAAAAAAAATCCTGGCTAAGGGATTTTTCAGAAAATATAATAGTAACAGATTAAGACAACACAGAATGTTTTTTCATTTTCAGTCTCTATTTTTGAAAGAACACATCAAAGTAAATGGCTCATTTATACTGCAGGAAGCATATGCACACACTGCACTAACTGGTTTTCTTACTGTTCTACAAATTACTTCAGTTATTCATCAAGAAATGTGAAGCAGTAGGTTTGAGCTTGGTGATCCACACACCTCCCACCTGCACATGAAACAYTAATCAAATACTGCAGTTACATGGATCAGAACTGAAGTTAACTACCCTGAAGAAGTAGTGCATCCAAGACAAACCTGATCCCACCACAGCAGAGCCTGTTACCTACTGATTTAAAAGAAAGCAGCACAGGATAGAGGTGCCATGAATAAATACTTTCTCTGTATCTGAAAATGCAAAGGCAATCTGAACTCCAGAGCTGGGACTGACTTGGTTTAGGCTGTGTGTGTTTGTTGGGAAATGCAATAGTGTCACAGACATATTTTATGAAAAATCCTTTTGCTAGGATTTTTTTCTCCTGAGAAGCTGAGAGGCCTGTAAACAATAATTATCTGCTGCTGTGGAATGCAACAGGTGCATCTGTGATTGGTCTCATGTGGTTGTTTTTAATTAATGGCCAATCCCAGTCCAGCTGTCTCAGACTCTCTGGTCAGTCACAAGATTTTATTATCATTCCATTTCTTCCCTTTCAAGCCTTCTGATGAAATCCTTTCTTCTAGTCTTTTAGTACAGTTTTAAAATAATATATACATCATAATATAACAAATCAGCATTCTGAAACATGAAGTCAAGATTCTCATCTGTTCCCTCATCCTGGGACCCCTGTGAACACCACCACACAAGAGCAATTTTGAGACTTTTCATTTCCCATCTGCAAAGAAAATACCAACAGCACAGCTACAGGCCCTTACATGAAAAGGAACATTTGCACAGGCAARTGTTCTGATCAAATTACAAGTTTCTTTTGGGAAATATGCTCACTGTTAACCCCTGAAGCTTTCACACCAAACCCACCCAGACTGTAACACTGCTGCCTCTGGCTCAGCTCCTCACCTTTGGCCTGTAGAACACATTCTGCACAGACAGCATGGACACAATTGTCAGCATCTCCTCACTGCATCCCAGATGCACTGACATGATCAACATCTTACACAGCATAGGCTCCAGGGGGAATTCTGCCATCTGCAAGAAACATGTTGTAAAGCATTCTGTGAAAAATCTTCAGTCCTCTCAGTGCAAAACAAAGCAATGCCTTTTCTCACACATTTACTTTGCAAAGAGGTGTGCTTGACCCAGAATAACTTCACTCAACATGAAGCAAATTATTTGTCTGTATTCACTATCACAAGAATATCCTAATACTTACAGGAAGGTTTTAGACATAAATAAATGTAAATCTATGAATAAGGAGAAACACTAGTTGCTCCTTAAAAAGCAGAAGGCACTTTTAAAAAGCAGAAGGCACTCTTAAAAGTATCTTTTAAGGTACCTTAAAAAACAGAAGGTACAGCAGAACTGTGGWAAATGAAAAGCTACCAAAAACCTGCAAGAGAGTGACAGCAAAAGCAAACCAACAATGCTCAGAGGGATTTTATTCTGCCTACCCTACGCCCAAGTCGAGTGAGCAGCCCCTCATCATCCAGAGCTCCCAGGGTGTAGAGCTGCTCCATGGCAGTAATGAGAGTTTCCATGGGGGGAGCATCCATGAAGTCAAAGGACAGCAAATCATTGATGCCCATAGCCTGGGAGGGATTGGAGAAAAACCAAGTTAAAACATTCAGAAGGAAAGACAACAAACTCCAGCCTGAGATATAACACCAAGCAGTGAGGCACTACAAAACTTTAGGCAACTCCAGCCTCATGTGCTTATCCTGACTGCAGGTATGAATGCACAGCTGCCTTCCTGCACTTGAAATAAGGAGCACTGGCCATGGCATTCCTGCACTACTCAGCCTTCTGCTCTGTTCTTCAGGTACTGCTCCACACATTCCTCAAGCAACATGATTCAGCTGAAGAGAAACAGAAGCTGAATGCTGCTTTTGGGACTTGCGTCTTGTAGAGCAGTGTGGCCTGACAGCTCCACAGGGCTTTAGGTGTGCTCCCAGAAAGGGGAATGGMAGCAGCTTTCCCAGCTGTGACTGGGTTAATCCAGCTCACAGACTCCCAGAGGGATGGTACACACTTAGCAATGCCCAGGTTTGCAGCTCTAAACCCACTCTAAAACAATGTATCTCATCTGTTAACAATACAAACGTCCCCTACACAGGAAATGCTACTGCTGGAGATTTCTTTTTCTCCTACGTCTTGCAACTAACTGTTCTGTGCAGCTGAAACTCATCATTTAGCTGGCTATCCAACAGAATAGCCCTCAATAAAAAACACATGAGCAAGCCCAGTGCCTGAGAATTGCTTTTGTTGAAATCTTCCTTTCAAACTACCTCTGTTCATTAAATCTGAAATTACACTATTACTTCCTGAGACTCAAAGGCAGAGACTCATTTRTTGACACACTTAGCAGGCTGGCTTGCTACAAGGTGGTGAAATACCCACCTTCAGGGAGAGCACTGTACTGGCCAGATTTGTYCTCTGGATTTCAGGCACGTTGGTGGTCAGCATCTCATCTCTGTATGCACGTTCTGTGTACAGCCTGTAGCATTTTCCTGGGCCTGTTCTGCCAGCCCTGCCTGCACGCTGCTTGGCTTGAGCCTAAAGAGAACAAGTGAACAGGTACAAAAAACCAGGTGAAAACAAGTAAAATAAAATGGTTATTCACAATTTTACTTGTATGGATAGAAAGGCTGTCAATACAACATGAAGTATGTATTCTCTAGGCACAGACTCAGGGAGCTATCAGAAATGTGGGTTTATCATTGTCCCACTTTGCTCACTTGTGCTTGAAAACAAGTGAAATAAAACCAGGTGAAAACAAGTGAAATAAAATGGCTATTCACAATTTTACTTGACTTTCAATACAACACAGGGAAGAGTATGTATTCTGTAGGCACAGACTCAAGGAGCTGTCAGAAATGTGGGTTTWTCATTGCCTCATTTTGCTCACTTGTGCTTGGATGCCACATTGGCAAGACACACAACACCCACGGGGAGAGCCAAACACAGAATATCTACCTGGGAAATTGGTGTCACCACCAGCTGGTCAATTCCAGTCTTGGAGTTATAAACTTTCTGCTTCACAAAGCCAGGATCAACCACATAATATATTCCATCAATAGTCAAAGATGTCTCTGCAATGTTGGTGGCAATGACAACCTGCAAATCAGAGTTTGAGTCAGCACCAGTTCTGTGTCAGGCTGCCAAGCCCACCCCACCACTCACCTTCATCCACTGGTGATGAGCAGTTTGTTACAAATGCAACCACTGTCACTTAATGTTCAAAGGAGAAATGTGTTCCCAGGGAACAGAAGGAGATGTTACCCACAAAGATGGACAGGTTTTAAGTACCTACCTTTGTTTAAAGTTTGGGCAAAAAGGGAAAAGAGCATGAAAAAATCCACAATTCAAAGCAAGACTGCACTGACTTCAGGGAGATTTTTTTACCTATCACTCAGAAACAACCTGTATTCAGAGMAAAATCTTCCTGAGAATGTATCTCTACATAGTCACTAGCTGCTTGATAGGAAATTTACCTCCATACAACAGGAACTGCATTTAGATTTTTAGATTAACTGAAGTTAGTATCCTTTAAAGACAGCATTAAATAACACARCAAGAACATTCCACACAGAGGTTTGCTACACCAGATGTTTTTACATGTGTTCAAAGGTTTAAATAACTTGAGATATATACAACCAAAAATATGCTCTTAGCTCTAAATCATCTTTTCCTCAAAAAAGTTTATCCTTTAAGCACTGTAATATACCCCACTCTTAAAATGTATCAGTAGAAGATGAAAGGGCACAAAGATGAAATTACCTTTCTGCTCCCTGGTGGGGCTGGGTCAAAGATCCTGGTCTGCATTTCACTGGGCAAAGCTGAATATACTGGTAGGATTATTAACTCTGGAACATCAGGTCCTAGAGATTTCATCCTCTCATAGAGGATTTCACAGGCAGTGTCAATCTCTTCCTGGCCAGTTAGAAAGACCAAAATGTCACCTACACAGGAAGTAAATTAAAACATCCACAGGATCAATTCTGTTCATTACAACTCCTGCATTACCATATTTTCATTCCTCATGTTTTCCATTGATGAGGATCCCCAACTTTTGCTAGCAACTCTTAGCCAAAGGCAACAAACCTCAGTCTTTCACTCAATTTTTTCAGCATTTCAGTTACTGTATTTACAAACAAGAAAGAGCATTTTGCTCACATTACTAACATGATCCATGATTTATACAAAGATCTTGCTCAGAGATCTTTAAATCACCAATAACTCAAGACCATTTTCTACTCACCTGGTGGCTCTGTTAAATGGATCTGCATTACTGTAATCAGACTGGCATCCAAATAATCTGTCTCTGGCTCTTTTGTGTACAGGATTTCTACTGGGTATGTTCTGCCAGGAATTGTGAAGATTGGTGCTTCATAGAAATACTGAGAGAATTTCACAGCATCCAGAGTTGCTGATGTCACTATCAGCTTCATGTCCTGCCGTTTCTGCACTGTCTGCAGGAGGACAAAGGTTTCAAGTCATTTATTGCCTTTGGAACTATCAAAATATGGTATTTGACTAAAATCAGACAAATACAACTAGTAATAAAAGGTGTTTTAACATCTGAGTAGAGGGGCAGCTCACTCCAGTACCCAGAATTTCAGAAAATTAMCCACTGAGGTTGCATTTGAAGCCTCCCTCAGCAACATTATCACAAGAAAGCTTTTGGCAGAGCAGGATGAGCAAAGCAAGAACATTCCCCTGCTCATCCACCATTATGAACATCCAGGATGGCAAATTCTCACTGTTCCTGCTGCATTTTGCTTGCTCTGCCTTCACACAGAGGCTCATTTCACCAAGATTCAGACCATAAACCCTTAAGAGCATTTGCTCTTGAAGCACATGTATGAACCTAACTTGTGTGACTTCACCTTTGCCTCTGCTCTCCTGTCACTGCCATATTTTCTGGAAAAATCCCCTTCCCCAGGATTTTCTCCTGGGAAGCTGAGAAGCCTCAGCTTCTCCTGTGTTTTGCTGCTYTGGAATGTGGTTGGAGRTTGTTTATCCAACATGGGAATTGTTTTAACTTAATGGCCAATCAGGGTCAAGCTGTGTCAAGGCTCTAAGGAGTCAGAAGTTTTCATTATCATTTTTTGTGGCCTTCTGTCTGTATCYTTTCTYTATTCTTTAGTATAGTTTAATATAGCATTCTTTAACATAATATCATAAAATARTAAATTAGATTCTCAATTCCTCCTTCATCCTGGGGACCCTGAAAATACCACACTTTCCTCCCCACACTGAAAGCAGTAAAAATCCAGTGCTCCATTACCTTCTTCAGGAGCCCAAAGAGCACATCTGTATGGATGGTTCTCTCATGGGCCTCATCCAGCATGATGATGGCATACTGGGTGAGATCTGGGTCTATCAGGCACTCCCTCAGTAACATCCCATCTGTCATGTATTTGATGACAGTCTCAGGGCTGGTGCAGTCTTCAAATCTAATGGTGTAGCCAACCTGGAGGGAAGAGTTGCACAGAGATAAAAGTTACACAATTATCAGCCTCCTTAACCCCCAGTTTGATTATTCCACAAATTCACTTTACAGCCTAAAGGGAATAGACAAATGGACACACAAGACAACCAGCTCTAACTCTGCTTTTTCCTACTTTTCATGATTATTTTGGCATGTTCTTCAACATGGAAATTCACCTCTTGTCCCAAGCAGCAACCAAATTCCTCTGACACCCTCTTTGCAACAGACATTGCAGCCACTCTGCGAGGCTGAGTACATCCAATCTTCCCTCTTGAGGTATATCCTGCCTCAGCCAGGTACTGGGTAATCTGGGTTGTTTTCCCAGAYCCTGTCTCTCCAATAACAATCAGAATCTGGTTGTCATGCACAGCCTAGAAAAGATYAGAAAACAGACACTTGTTAACATTTTTTAAAAATCAAAACAAGCCAAACAAAATCAGCATGGGCTATCTGGGACTAGATTGAGCAGCTCTTGCTTTTGCTTCAACTGATCYASACCAAAAAATCATGTAAGTATTCCTACTGATCAAGTCAGCAACTTSTTTAAGTRCTCAGCTGACTTATCCCTTACCCACATGATCTTAGTATCAATTTTGACTTACTTTAATAAATACCTGGAACCTCATTAAATATAYAGATAGATATAATACTTTAAAATACATATTGTGAGCTAAAGTTCTGCACTTAAAGTTATCAGCTGGCTAKTCACCTATCAARAAGCTAAACCAAGAGTATTTATTTTAAATTACTGCTTGCTCAAACCAGAATGCCTTTTCATGAGTCTTACTTGTATCAGCTGCTCCTTGAGTCTGAAGATTGGGAGACTCTCTCTCTGCTCAATGATGGAAAGCTGGGTCTTCTTACCATAAGAAGCTTTGTTGCCACCAAATGCATGTTTCTTCCACTCTGGGATATCATTTGGCATCATCCCAATACCYCTCATGTTTGCAGCTATTTGTCTTCCATCCACTAGAAAAGAAACAATTTCATCATTTACACATCCAGAKTCACACAGCACAGACCCTGATGATCCTGCTCCAAGTTCTCCATTATCCAGGCCTTCTATTCTGTGTGTGTTTAAATGTTTTTAAGTTTCCAAGTGGATTAGACCCACTACTACATGAGATACCTGTCCACTTCCCCTGACATTCCTATTTCCATTTCAGTGGAAAAGCATTTCTGCTTAGACTCACTTTTAAAGTGTGGCAGACAAACACAGCATCAAGATATTTCTCCTGGGTTGCTGGAGTAGCACAAAAAAGGCACAGTTCACCTGTGCTCAGACATACCATCAGGGAGAGGATCCACCCAGTGTGTGTTGAGGCCCATGGGGATGGAATCCATCTCTGCTTCCCTCTGGGCTTGTTTCAGTTCTCGCCTCTCTTTAGCTAAAGCACTTTGCATCATGGCAGCCTGGGACAGGGAACCATCTGGATTCTGGAGAGCAAGAAGAAAAAATTTCAAGCACCACCATTCCTTCACCTTCAATGTATCTTTTCTTTAGGAACATCTTCTAAAAATGCTTTAAAAATGTTAAATTTTATTAGACTTCCAGGTTATTTCCATCAGGCTGGCCTCATGAACTTTCACAGTCATAACTAATATGGAGCATCCTTACACTGCTCAGTCAGAAGGATTACAGGCACAACCAATGAAAAGTACTTCTTTACTACCTTCTACTTTCAAAAGATAAGAAAAAGCAGATCAGAGAAATTTTGTTCTAACACACCTACATAAAATGGCATTTCAGTTCCATTAGTCCACTTCACAGTTACCAGTTAAGTTAGAACCCAATTTATTTGGAAGGRGTTCAGTTGTTATGTTTTTCAGGGCTCTCAGTAATGTTCAGGTGGGAAACTGGTTATAAAATTCCCAAATATTTATATAATTTAACCAAGTACATTTGTTTTAGCCCTGGAAATCTCTTACCTTTACTATTTTAATGGGACTCATATCCATGCTCTGTTTAGTGTGACCTCGAAGAAATGGTGGCTCTTCTTCAACTAGCTCAATCTCAAGATCCTCATCTAAAATTCACAAGTGACAGCTGTTACAGAAAAATTAAACACCTTTTGGGTACACAAAAGTACCTCTTCCAATAATGMTTCCTGTGTATTCTTAAAGATATTCTTAAAACTTCTTATAATATTGAAGAACTCCTTAGAACATTAAAGATTAAATACTAAAGACTCCTTAGAATATTAAAGATATTCTTAAAACCCCTTAGGAGTTTTAAAAGTGAAAACACTGCAAATAAAAATGCACAGACAGGGCACATCCAAACRCCACTAATAATACAGCCAGAGGAACCCTAGTTCCAAATATAAASATGACAGCAAATGGTGTGATGCTTTATAGTTACTTCTATCATCAATATATTTTGAATCAAAATACACCCAGAAAGACAAGGAATTTACAACAATTAGACTGCTGGGAAATATTACCTTCTTCATCATCAACTTTAGGAAGAATCCCAGTCTCCTCATCAAAGTCAGGAAACTCTTCCTTGGAAAGCACATTAGCTGCAATCATCTGGGAACAGAATGAATACAATGTGAGTATGTTCCCATGAACGAACATAACTCATGCCTATGAGTCAGTTCTAACCCCATTCCTGTAAAACAGGAACCCCATTCCTGTAAAACAAAGGGATGGTCCTTCATCCTGTATCCTCACCCAGCCTCTGACCAAAGAGTCCTTCTGTTACTCCAAACCCCAACTAAACAATCCCAGACCAGAAGCCAGCAATTCTGAGTTAATGAGTAAATCACACAATCAATTAATCCAGGAGCTATACTCTAATTCAATAAACTCCCTGGCAACTTTATCASCTTCATCCCATTCCCCTGAGTGCAGCACAGACCTGTTTTATCTCCCACTTCTCTGGGTCAGAAATGCGGGTGAGGCGTTTCCGCTCCAGGCTGTCGTCCTCCACCTCGGGGGCGTTCACCAGGGACAGGTGACTGGGTCTGTCTGGGTTCCTCATGGAGCTCTCCTCGTTGGTTTCTCCAACCAGGTTCCTCCTACGGTTTGGGTTCAGGTCTTCCCCAGTGTCTTGATCAACATCCTGTGYCACAGACATATTTTATGAAAAATCCTTTCGYTAGRATTTTTTCTYCTGAGAAGCTGAGAGGCCTCAGAAAGGAAATGTAAMCAATGGTTATCTGCTGCTGTGGAATGCAACAGGTGCAGCTTTGATTGGTCTCATGTGGTTGTTTTTAATTAATGGCCAATCACARTCCAGCTGTCTCAGACTCTGGTCAGTCACAAGATTTTGTTGTCAYTCCTTTCTATTCCTTGCTAACATTCTGATGAAATCCTTYCTTCTATTCTTTAGTAYAGTTTTAATAGATCATTTTCTTTCAATATAATATATATCATAAAATAATAAATCAGCCTTCTGAAACATGGAGTCAAGATTCTCATCTCTTCCCTCATCCTGGGACCCCTGCAAACACAATCCTGCATCAGATGGATTGGTTAATCAATCAGCTCTACACTATCAATCAGCTCTACACTTCTTCTCATCTATTAACTCTGCCAGCAACAGCCCATTCACAAAAAAAGCAGGTTTGTGGGTTCTTTGGTTTTTTCAGCTGGTACTGTCAGGCAAGAACATCCTCAGGCACGGAACATTCTCTGTCTTGGCAATAGTAGTGATTTAGTTTAAAATTAAAAGCTTCTCTTCTACTTAAAGAGGAAGACAAACAGCAACAGCTTGAGGTTCGCCTTGCCTCTTTGATATCATGTCAAGCCAAGAAACTACATCAAAACTAAAGAAAACGTGCAAAAAGTAACAGGCCACTTAAATACAGAATGGTAACTTAGTTTTAACTCCCAACTGAATGGTTATGCATTAGTTTCCATCAAAATGAGTGAAAAATAGCAAGAAGTGGCATCATTTTAAGAATTTTAGCACCTCTGTACCTTCATGCTCAGGCTGGTTTTGGATCCAGTAAAAGATAASACTTTGACTTTCACTCTTTGTCCTTTGCTCACAACATCAGCAACGTTGGCAACCCGTCCTTCTCTTCGCAGCTCTGAGATGTGGACCAAGCCTTCCCARCGTTTCCTGGGAGGGAAACAGAGGGGCATGAGAGGGGCACATTATTACTCTGACAGCCCTTCAAATCACTCAGAATGCATATTAAAATATGTTGCTGTCACCAGACTGTGTATGTCCACAAACCAGTTTTTGTAATGAGAATTTTGTAACTCTCCACTGTTGAATTTACCTTTCTGAAACAGCCCATCAAAGCCCAGAATTCTTGCTGGTAGCTTAATCACATCTTTAAGGTACCAGTAGAAAAGAGAACTGAGCTGAAACAGTACAAGATCAATGTCACTGTCATATTTTCTGAAAAATCCCTTTGCCAGGATTTCTTCTCCTGGGAAACTGAGAAGCCTCAGAGAAAAATGAAAACAATAATTATCTGATGGCTTCTCCTGTGTTTTGCTGCTTTGGAATGTGGTTTGGAGATTGTTTACCAACTGGTCCTTGTTTTATTGGTTTCACGTGAATTGTTTTGACTTAATGACCAATCACAGCCCAGCTGTGTCCAGGCTCTGGAATGAGTCACAAGTTTTTCATTAGTATCTTGTTAAGCCTTCTGTAAGTATCCTTTCTCTATTCTTTAGTATTTTTTAGTATAGCATTCTTTAATGCAATATAGATCATAAAATAACAAATTAGCCTTCTATGAACATGGAGTCAGATTCTCAATTCCTCCTCCCTCTGGGGAACCCAGAAAATACCACAGATCTATAGGAAACATCAATGAGTACCTCAGTCCTTCCAGCTGCACAAAGCACCCAAACTGCATGATGCTGGTGACTTTGCCATTGTAGATGTCCCCAATGGAAGGCTCCTCAGCTGGTGGTCGGTCTATGTGCTTGTCCCTCCACCTCTCATGGCTCTTCTCAAGGTATTTCTCCCGATCCCTGCGTTCCTTACTGGGACTCCAACTCCTGCTCCTTGATCTGTATCTGGATTTTCCCCTGCTCCTGTCCCAGGTCCTGGAACGGGACCTGGAGCGCGATCTGTGCCTCCGCTTCCTGTCCCTGCTCCGGCTTCGGCTCCTCTTCCTTTTCTTCACCCTAGCAAACCAAAATTCCATCTCTGCAGTGGATTTCCASCTCAGGCAATGAGAGCAGCCACAATTCCATCTCTGCAGTGGATTTCCACCTCAATGGGAGCAGCCAAGACCTTCCCCCACCCCAGACACACCAGGCACCTACCGATGGTCGCTGCTCCTCTGCTTGCCCTGCTTGTCTGCACTGGGCATCAGAGCTTCCAGCTCCTTCAGGGCATCAGCTGCCACTTTCACATCATCTTCATCCAGCATATTCTGCAAGGACAGAAAACTGATGCCTCTTTCTGCAAAAGGGCTGATAAAAAGCTTGTCACAAAGAATTAATCTACAGAATTATCATCATACCTGTATCTATTTAGGAAGAATGCAAAATTCTGCATGAATGCAGAATTTAAAAAGGTCAGACTCAATACATGATAAAGAAAAAAAGTAATAAAGCACTCTCCTTATTTGCCATAATACTGAGACAATTCTACTTTTTTACAAGAGGAAGCTCCATCTCAGCGCCCCAAATTGTTACAGAAATACAAAATGCAAGTCCCTCATAGCTTCTGAATATGCAACATAWTTAATTAGTTTGAAACACATTGTTACTTTGAACATTATCTAAACAAGGCTAATAAATTTCATGTCACAAGAGTCTCATCTTCCACATATTCTGCAAAATAGTATCAACATGGCAACTGCTAACAGCTATTCTTTGCAACAACGTGCAGTAAAACCAGCCTTCTAMCTCTTCCACATTTCTTTTCTCAAAAGTTCACATTTATCCATGCATTAGACAAAGAAAAAAGGTTGAAACTAAAAAAAAGAAATTAAAAGTTTTCACAGAGTCACGTAAGAAATGTGAAATGACCACCTTACCCTGATGTTGGGATTGTCTGGCCTGCAAAGGGCTGGATACAATTCCCTCAACTTTTCTTTCTCTGATTTGGGTTTGACAACTGCCTCTGATTTTGAGATTAAAGCAGAAAAAAAAAAAGCACAATGAAACACAAAACTTTTAAGTGCCACAACAATTCACTCTTGATTTTTCTATAGCTGAATACAAAACTTAATTTCATCTGAATGCAAAGGCTGACACAGCTTTTACAGAGATTCAAATCAAAGAACACTGTGCTGCCTCCCTTCAATGAAAATTCTGATTATTAGTGAGTATTTGAAAGACAGAACACTCTGAGCAGCACACTCAGAATAACAACAGCAGGATGCATGGTGCAAGAAGATTTGCTTGAGGAAACTAAAGCAGAAAACAGAAGCTCAGCCCACACTGAGCACTGGCCCCAGGTACCTTTGCTCGTGGATGGTTTTGGAGGAGGCCGCATTGTCTGGATGAGACGCAGCAGGTTACTGATGAGGGAATCCTGAAAGGAAATCAATAAAATGCTTCAGGAAATGCCAGCAACACTTTCATTATTAGAATGCACAAGTGAGGGTTTATCAGCAGGACAARAAACGCTCAATTCTGAAGATGCAGGTTGATTTTTAGAAACTGACTCTGGGCTTTGTGTATACCCTAAAACGGCGTAAGTGGAACCCAAAAACAATTATTCTAATTTCATCAAAGTGACTTTTCTGGTAATCATTTTAATCACCTATTTAATCCAAATAGAGTTATTCCTAAGGAATCAATAAACACAGCATATAAGCATCACAAAAAGACTTAGGACAACATCTGCCTTCATGAAAAGTTGTTTCTTCCATATTTTATATGCTCAACACAACAATAAGCAGTTTGAGTCCTCACAAAGATGCTTTTGCAAACACTACAAAAGTTTTAAAAAATATGAGGGAGGGGAAGGCAGGAATGTCAGAAGCTAGTAAGTATGTACTTTGCCAATTGAAGAAAATCAATAACAACTCCTCACAACTTTTCTATTTTTTAAAGAGAAAGCTCTATCAAATATAGCACAACAAGAATAATACATAAACAACATTCAGGCATCACTTACAGTGAACTCAGCACCATTCTTCAGAAGAATTGCTTTAAACGTGTCAAACGTGGTATTCTTCTCGGCAAGACTTATCACAAACTCGGCTATGAGGAAAAAGCATAAATTAAATTGAAATAATAAAATAAAAAGCAGAGTAAGGAGCGCACGAGGGGGCAGAAGCAGCTCAGCCGGGCCCCTGTGGGGGGAGAAGCCCGGGGAGCTTCTCCTCAGCTCTCCCCGGGCCGAAGCGTTCCCTCAGGCTCACAAATTGTATTTTTTGAAGAAAAATAATGGGTTTTAACGTCTATATTCGAAAAGCACCTTCACAAAACACATCCGGCCCCACGGAAAAGGCCACTACGGCCCTCAGCCAGCCGGCCTCTGTCCGGGATCGCGCTGCTCACCGGAGCGCCCCAGGAGTGCCCGAAGGCCGCGCCCGCCCCGCTTACCCAGGTCCTTGTCGTTGATGCCCAGGTGGTTGTCGAGCTCGGTGCACACCTTGGACACCAGCGACAGGTACTCGAGCTTGGCGAGCTCCTCCGCCGCCGCCAGCTCCGCCATGGCCGCCACGGCCCCGTGCGGGGCGCGGGGGCAACGACGCGGTGACGGGGGCGGGGCTGGGCGGGGCCCGGGGACAGCGGGGCGGGGACCGAGACGAGACTGGGCGGGGCCCGGGCACAGCGGGGCGGAGCCAGGGCGCAGCGGGGCGGCACCCGAGACGAGACGGGGCGGGGCCAGGGCATGGTGGGGTGGGGCCCGAGCACAGCGGGGCGGGGCCCGAGAAGAGACCGAGCGGGACCGGGGACGAGACCGGGGCCCGGGCCAGCGGGCGGGGATTGCTGGGCACGGAGCCTTTACCAAGGCATTCACCACGACAAGGCGAAAAAAGAGAGAGAAAAAGAAGTGTAAGTAAAGGATCTGGGCTTAGGTTGGCTCACACAGGAGTGTGGCTCCTTTCACCGMGTGAAAGGTTTGTTTCTTCTTCATGACAAATGGGCCATATATGTGTGTAGGAAAGACATTTTTGTGCTGTTCTTGTAAGCCAGCGAAGGCTTCCTGAAGATAAGGCAGGTACCAAGATTGTCACCATGACAACGTGAAGAAAGAGAAAAAGTGACAAGATATGGACTTTAGTTGGCTCACAGAGTGAGTGACGTGGCTCCTTCTCACCTACTGAGAGTTTTGTTTCTTTCTTATGACCAATGGGCAGTGTATGTGTTTGTAAAACAAATGTAAATATCCTGTAAAACTATAAAGGCAGCATGTTGCTTTAATAAATGGCCCCTTATACAGCGTTCTGATCTGAGTCTTGGTGCTTGCACCATGTTGTGCAACATCTGTGTTCCTTAAGTAAATGTAAACATCTTGTAAAACTATAAAAGCAACATGTTGCTTCAATAAATAAGTGTAAACAGCCTTCTGAGTGAGTCTGGGTGCTTTGTGTCGTGTGGGGCTCTATAGCAACACCATCCCTGTCACAGACACATTTTATGAAAAATCCTTTCGTTAGGATCTTTTCTCCTGAGAAGCTGAGAGGCCTCAGAAATTAAATGTAAACAATAATTATCTACTGCTTTGGAATGCAACAGGTGCATCTGGGATTGGTCTCATGTGGTTGTTTTTAATTAATGGCCAATCACAGTCCAGCTGTCTCAGACTCTGGTCAGTTGCAAGATTTTATTATCATTCCATCCCTTTTTTTTCCTTGCTAGCCTTCTGATGAAATCCTTTCTTCTATTCTTTTAGTGTAGTTTTAATATATMATTTACTTTTAATATAATATATATCATAAAATAATAAATCAGCCTTCTGAAGCATGGAGTCAGATTYTCATCTCTTCCCTCGYCCTGGGACTCCTGTGAACACCACCACACATCCCACCCCCCCAGCTCACCCAAAATAAGATACAGAGATCACATCTGCTCTATAGAATATATTATAAATTATATCATGCATCCATTAACAAAATATACAAAGCCAACAGAAATATATCTATCTTAAGCCTGAGCATACAGCATCTAAACTCTAGTAAAAAGTAACCTAAAGAGAACAGCATCTCACACTTGCCACTTCAAACCTCAATGAAGTGTTCCTCCTCAAATGCTTCAGTTTTGTAGTTTACAGAACACATGAACATTCCAAGTACAAAGGTASACATGGTGAACATGGGTCCTGCTGGGCCTGACAGACCCCAGCAAATAAAACCACACTATGCTTCAAAGTGTCATCAGTTTCTGCATTTCACCCCTGTCCTTCCTCCTCCTTGTCCTAGAGTTGGCATTAGTCAAATGATACTCAAAAATACCACATCCAAGTTAAGGTGGAAAGTCACAGAAGGATCTTTACCTGGTCCACAGCACACAGTTGTACTGGTGTACAGACAGATGGGAAACACTGCAAAATACTTCTACTGTATTTCAAAATAAACATTTAAGAGTATATCTTCCACAATCTATAAAAATAGGTTTAAAACAAAAGTGGTATGATACATTTGTTTTCTTGGACTATTTTAATGGTATTTTATCTCTATGGGTACTAAAGTCTTTTAAAAAATTACTGATAACCTGGCCAGCACAATACTGACACTGCTTCAGCTATGCTGTGACAAAACAGAACACTAGTTTGAAGCAGGAGTAATATAAAATAGTTTAGAATCGATGGTCTCTTACTGCAGCAAGGAAAAAATGTTTATTTGAAAGTAAGAATGCAGCCAACACTGTCACCTGCTGAGGGACTGAACTCTGAGGAGTTCTCTGGATACCCCACTGCACAGCAGTGTCTGGTGCTCATTTATGACATTCTTCAGAATCAAATCTCTCAGCATATTTAGAAAGGAATTCTTAGATTTCCAAATTAAATATGGGCATCTAAAAATCTTGCCAGAAAAATGAATTCTACAGATGTGGCTATGGAAACACAGGACCAGCTAAAACCATCARAGGAGACTGTACATTTGAAAGTGCTTAAGTTAATGCATTTTTCAAACTCTCACGTAAAATTATGTGATCCCTGCTTCAAGCATTCTTTCCATTCCTAAACATTACAAAAATTAATACTCCAGTTCAGGTCTGGGCTCCTACACATTCTTGCATTTTTTTATGTGGTATTAACAGAGTAAAATGTTTGCACTGTAGTGAAAAAAAGGTAATGGTCAAATTTTTTATATTTTTACAAAGAGCCTGTAAAGATTCCTAGAAAAGCCTTTCCTACCCTTACACTCCATTTTTAACAAAATATTTTAGGTAGGTTATACTTCTACAGTTAGAGATCTGGTGTGCACTATCATTACTGATTCAATTGCTGGTGGTAATTTTCCTGYTTCATTCTGCTACAACAAACAACAACTTCACTGGTATTCATCAGTTGAACAGTTCCACTTTTAGACTTTTCAAAAGTCTAAATTCAAGATGGCTTTCTTTTATGAGCAACTTCTTTTTCTTAGAATAATTTATAATATTTAAATTAGTCACTTTACTATCAGACATTGGAAAACCAATTACTAAATCCTCAGAAGAAACAAAGAAACTCCTAGTTACAGGCATCTCTTGTAAATTAAGCAGAACTACATTTTATAGCAGCATTTTACACTGGTTTCTATTCCAAAGCTAATTAAGCCAACAAAAAATTTCCAGCTGCCTAAAAAAAAAAAGTATATACACAATAAAATGGGAAGTTCTCACCTGGGTACAAAGTTTAGTTCTACATGATTCCCTGGTAAAAGGATTTGATCTGAAATTAGAGATTTAAAGACTACTCATTTAACTATGAGGTCTAAATAATAACTGAMATTCTGGTATCCATTTCAAGAGATGCCACAAGAGTTGTTTGACATTTCCATGAGGGTCAAAAGAAAAAGAAGTCAAATGCTCAAAGAAAAGCTGAAGTTTTAAGCCAAACCTCCAAAGAGAGAGCAGCTGAGGAGMAGCCTGCTACTCTTGCAATCTTGAATTAGAGTTTACTCAATGAAGATTATTCCTCTCTCCAGCAGGCAGGTTTAGCACCTACTGCACCAGTCTCTGTTACTGATCTGGAGCAATTCAGTTACCACTTCAATCATGTTATTGTTGTGCTTCTTCAGCAGCCTCAGGTTTAACTGCCTGTCACAGAATCCCATCTCACACAGGCTGGACAGCAGAGTGGCAGTCTGCTCTTCTGGAGCTGCAGGCTGCTGAAAACAAAAGAGTAAGATAAGTTKAAAAAGTTAATTTATTTTTTCTTATTTGAATTAGGGGCCCTGCATTATGCTAGAATCAAATTGAGGCACAGAGCCTCTTCTGGCCCCATTTAAGCCATTTATAATCCCCTTCACTGCTCACTTACAAAGGTGRGCTACTACTCTTACATGAGGTACCAGAGATATGTTTTTATCCATATGGCATGGATTTCCCAGCCTGCTGAGAGCAGCAAACCTCAAAGGGACACCATCAAACTTAACACTTTACTCTTCCATTAACTCCAATACAGACTACTGTACATTTAAAAAACCATACACCTGTAAATTTGTCATTCTGTGACACTCACACAGCACACAGAAAGACACTCACCTGTTCAATAATGGGTGGTCCAGCAAATAATGCTTTGTAGGCAGAAGCAGCAACTGACAAAGCTCCTTTCACGAGCTCTCCTGCAATGCTGCTGCCCTGAGGGTACCTGTGAAGAGACCAGGGGCTGCTTTAGGGTCAGTAAAGCCAAGGGATTGTTTCAGTGAAATACAAGTTGCTGCCTGTTGAGGCAAGGACTGCTGGAGACAACAGCCTGTGATCCAAAGGAATCAGCAGTTTGGGAAGTGAGCTATACAAGAAGCTCATTTCTTTTTCTTGACAAGTTCTATTAAATTGTGTGTGTGTGTTTYCCATGAAGTGACCTTTTGTAGAGAGTTCAGTGTTCTCATCTAGAAGAGAACAGACCTACATGAAAGCTGTGCACTGACACATCCATTCAGGGTAGGGTAGCTTCTATTTGTTGTCTATGAATATTTAAGTTACTTAATATTCTATTTTATATATATTCTGTACTCTAATATATATTTTAATATATACTAGATATATTATATCTAATATATAACATTAGATATATACATACACTGTAATATATTCTATATTCTAATATATATATATTTTTTCTTACTCAACATTTTGACTTACCTCTCCAGTCTCAGTATTTTAAGACTACTTTATAGCTAGCTTGTAAAACCCCTATCCTAAGAATCCTGAGATTTTCCAGAAAAAAAAAACCCCACAGAATTTTAGAAGCATTCAACTTGAGCTCTTCATTAACTTTGGTTTGCCAGTTCTGCATCCTTTTGATTTGTGCCCAAGTAGAAACCAAGATCTTATGAAAACACAGCATGTTTGYTTTAAGAAGGGAGACCTCTCTCCAATATTGACTACATTGAATCCATAGGCCAGAGCTTTTTCCTAGGTGYCTAATTAAGCTGTTCTCAGTCTAAAACAGTGTTTGTGAAGTCAGAGCTTCACCTTCATTACCTCGGGTATTCTGAGAACTTAGTGAGAAATGCAGAAGATCCTGGCTCATGATTATCTTCACCACTGGGTTCTGGAAGAGGAAGACAAAATGTCAACATGTCCAGTTAATGACAATTAAGCTGGAGAAATGCAACACATACATAAACAGAAAAAAGTGTCWCTCAATACAACAGTAATACTCTAAGTTTAGTTATGCAGAGAATCCAGGATTCTCACTGCAGTGAAAGCAGTCAGAAGGTTTTCAGAACCATGTGAGTGATTCAYCAGTGGTGTTTAACAAAGAGGAACTGCTGTCTCAGTGACTGTAACAGCAGCTTAAATACACAGCTCACCAATTCCAGAGCAAGGTAATTTTCCAGATGCCTGTAAGTACTTTTGAGTATCCTCTTACCATTTCCCATAATAGATGCTCTTAACTGATCCACAAAGCCAATTATTTCTTTGCAGCATCCATACAGCAAAAGTTCAACACCCAGAGAAAAATTAAAATCTTTACTTGATATATTTCTGYTCTCCTCAAGAGAAAGGAGACATCAAATTCAAGACTAGGCATAAGGAATAGRTGATAGCAATAGTCTGCACCCTTCATTAAATATGTCAATACCTTCTCTTTGTATTTGATCATGAGGAGCAGAAGAGATATGCTCTGAAGCTGCTGTGTTTGCTTCTTGGAAGGCAGAATTCTGAAGAGATGAAAGATTCCTGAGAACATAAGGCAAAAACATCACTATCACTTTTATTCTACATGTACACACATAAACAAGTCACAATCAACAGAAAAAAAGAAAAAAACTTCACATGCTCCCTTTCTCTCCATCTCTTGCACTCATTTAAATCAGTGAGTTAATAACATAGAGCCTAAAACATAGAGCCTAAAACATAGAGCCTAAAACATAGAGCCTAAAACATAGAGCCTAAAACA
>JACDOX010000199.1:62075-83220 GCA_014549065.1 Cardinalis cardinalis
GACACAGCCCCACTGGAGCACAGGGACACACAGACACAGGGACACACAGACACGGCCCCACTGGAGCACAGGGACACACAGACACAGGGACACACAGACACGGCCCCACTGGAGCACAGGGACACACGGACACACAGACACAGCCCCACTGGAGCACATGGACACATGGACACAGGGACACAGCCCCACTGGAGCACAGAGACACACGGACACTGGAGCACAGGGACACAGGGACACACAGACACAGCCCCACTAGAGCACAGGGACACACGGACACAGCCCCCCTGGAGCACAGGGACACATGGACACAGGGACACAGCCCCACTGGAGCACAGGGACACACGGACACAGGGACACACAGACACAGCCCCACTGGAGCACAGGGACACACGGACACAGCCCCACTGGAGCACAGGGACACACGGACACAGGGACACTGGAGCACAGAGACACACGGACACAGGGACACACAGACACAGGGACACTGGAGCACAGAGACACACGGACACAGGGACACACAGACACAGGGACACTGGAGCACAGAGACACACAGACACAGGGACACACAGACAGAGGGACACTGGAGCACAGGGACACACAGACACAGCCCCACTGGAGCACAGGGACACACGGACAGAGGGACACACGGACAGAGGGACACTGGAGCACAGGGACACACAGGCACAGCCCCACTGGAGCGCATGGACACAGGGACACACGGACACAGCCCCACTGGAGCACAGGGACACACAGACACAGCCCCACTGGAGCACAGGGACACACGGACAGAGGGACACTGGAGCACAGGGACACACGGACACAGGGACAAACGGACACAGCCCCACTGGAGCACAGGGACACACGGACACACAGACACAGCCCCACTGGAGCACACAGACACAGGGACACACGGACACAGGGACACACAGACACAGCCCCACTGGAGCACAGGGACACACAGACACAGCCCCACTGGAGCACAGGGACACACGGACACACAGACACAGCCCCACTGGAGCACAGGGACACAGGGACACACGGACACAGCCCCACTGGAGCACACGGACACAGGGACACAGCCCCACTGGATCACAGGGACACACGGACACAGCCCCGCTGGAGCACACGGACACATTCTGCTCCAGGCAGGCTCTTCCAGCAGCACATCCCAAATTCTGTGAGTGCAGYGACAGAACCAACTTGTTTTGCCAGGAAGAAGCTGTGCTCTGTACTTACACGGTCTGGAACCACAGATTGTTCCCAAAACTCAGGGCAGAACAAGAGCTCACCTTACATAAACATCAACCACACTGACTAAAAGATCAAAATACCACAAAGACACGAGTTCAACTCCCTTGAAACAATAATTCCCACAACAGAGACAACCCCTGGCTGTACCTCAGGGAAACACTGTAATRGAACACCACACCTTGAACAAACACACCCTGGCTCTCAGAATACCTGAGATTAAGGGCAGCACAGTGCTTACACAGTAATCTGCTTCCAGCTTTGATGCAAGCAGGGCTCTGACCAGCTCAGRCATTCCTGCAGCTCTACTTGCACTAAGTATTTTAAGATTGAACCTTTCAGTGCCTCCTTCAGAGGACTGAAATACAGCAAGGGAAGGTGATGCAGTTCAAACTTTGAGCAATTCATCAAACAAAACCCTCCTGCATGTGTACTGGAAAATACTGGCCAGAAAAAGAGATGAAAAACAGAAAATAACACAGCAACAAGATCTCTTCAGATGTGTCTCTGAAAGCAAGCTAAAAAAACCAGAACAGTTGTGTGGAAGAGGTTTCACAGTGACTTCTGTGAGCCAGAGAGGAGTTTGAGAAGAGGATCCATGTTTACCCCTGAAAGAATTTCCTACCAAGGTCATTGACACAGAAACCAAGAAAGAAAGRAGGAGAAATAAGAGAAACCTGCAACTGCCTGTTCCAATGAGCACTTTGTTTGTCTCTGGTAACCAATGAGTAAAGTGTAAATTTATGAGCTTCATAAGAATGTATAAAAAGCATGCAGGCTATAATAAAAACAGTTTGAAGCCTTCTGAAAATAGAGTGTGTTGTCTCAGTCTCCACTAAGACACAGCTGCTACAGAATTAGTTAATAACAATAATAATAATAGTAATAACAATAATACTGTTAGTTTCATCATAGCCAAGGGAGTCCTCACAACAATTTCACCCTAAGCCAACACAGGAATTGTCACTGAACAGCCCTGAAAACAAGCACCCAAACAAACGCTGAGCTATACCAAGAGCAGGATACACAGACCTGCCCACGCAGGCACGGCCCAGCCAGAGCCTGTTCCACCCAAACTACCTCACACAAAGCTCCGGGAACCAGGGGACCAAACTAAAATCTGTTCGTGACTCAGTATCCCAAAGAGCCGGACAAACCTTCAGAAAAGCACAGACGGGTGTTACTTCACTATAAATACTTCAAAAGAATAGGAAACATTAGAATGTACTTTACAGAGAGATACAGAGCAAAACRTGTGGAAAAGGGCAAAGAGCACAGCTAAGACTAGCTGCTCACATAGAAAGATTCTCAAGGGCTCTTTTTTTTTCCAAACCAGGCCGTTCACGTCAATCTGAGCACACRGCAGGAGCGAACTACGCTATTTAGGCAAAAATAAAAATCAAGACCGCAGTCTTATGAACCGGCAGCTCTAACAGCCTGTGAAATGGAGGACACTGCTTCAGAAAGCGCTATCAGAGACGCTGGACCCTCAAAGCTTCGCTGGCCGGGCCGGGGCCTCACCGGGCCGGCTCCCGGCGGCTGCGGCCCCCCCGCCCCGCCTCCCGCGGCCAGCCCGCGCTCACCATGGCCTCCACATCGGCCCACGTCGTGTGCGCCGGGTCGGACACGAGGAAGGAGCGGGTGTCGCCGCGGCAGGTGACGCGCAGGGTGACCCGCGGCTCCATGGCGCGCTCCCGCGGGGCCGGAGCCGGCGGCGCCAGCCSTCCCGACAGGCACAACATGGCGGCCCGAGGGCGGCCCGCCCCGCGCCTGCTGTGCGCGGTTATTGGCGGAGCCGAGTGTCACTCATTCATCCCTCCGCCTTGATTGGTCTGGGGGCGGAGCCAGGGGGTCGCGGAACAACAACAATAAACACAACCGGGCGCGCGCGCGCGCGCCGCGGCCACGCACGTCCGGCAACTGCGCCGCGGCGGCGCCTGCGCAAACCCGGATCACGTGGAGGCGGCGGCCAATCAGCTACCAACAAGAGCCAATCACAGCCAATCAGAACTAAGCAGGCCGGCCCGGCCCCGCCCCGCCGGGGGGAAGGAGCCCGTCAGGGGGCGCTGCAGCGGCTCGCGCCGGCCCCGCGCCTCCGGATTGGCTGCGCGCGGCGGGGCGGGAAGGGCGCGAAACGCGGCGCGGGGAGCGCTGAGGGGAGACGGGAACGGCACCGGGCAGCGCTGAGGGGAGACGGGCGCGGCACCGGGGAGCGCTGAGGGCAGACGGGAACGGCACCGGGGAGCGCTGAGGGGAGACGGGAACGGCACCGGGGAGCGCTGAGGGCAGACGGGCGCGGCACCGGGGAGCGCTGAGGGCAGACGGGAACGGCACCGGGGAGCGCTGAGGGGAGACGGGCGCGGCACCGGGGAGCGCTGAGGGCAGACGGGAGTGGCACTGGGGAGCGCTGAGGGCAGACGGGAACGGCACCGGGGAGCGCTGAGAGGAGACGGGAACGGCACCGGGTAACGCTGAGAGCAGACGGGAACGGCACCGGGTAGCGCTGAGGGCAGACGGGAACGGCACCGGGGAGCGCTGAGGGGAGACGGGCGCGGCACCGGGGAGCGCTGAGGGCAGACGGGAACGGCACCGGGGAGCGCTGAGAGGAGACGGGCACAGCACCGCCATGGCCTGGCCCTGACCGCACCGACACCGGCGCTGCCCTGGCACTGACTGCGCCAGCCTGGCCCCGGCACCGGCCTGGCTCTGACCACACCGGCCCGGAACGTACCGACACCGGTGCTGCTCTGGCCCTGACCGCCCCGGCACCGGCCCGAACCGCACCGGCCTGGCTCTGACTGTGCTGGCACCGGCACCGGCCTGGCTCTGACCGCACCGGCCTGGCTCTGACCGTGCTGGCACCGGTGCTGCCCTGGCTCTGACCGCACCGGCCTGGCTCTGACCCTGCTGGCACCGGCCTGGCTCTGACCGCCCCGGCGCTGCCCCGGCCCTGCCCGCGCTCCCTCGGCCCGTGCCCGGTACGCTTCCCCTCATCCTGCGGACAGCCCTCGCTGCAGGGCCGGGCCCGGGCGCTTTCTCTGTTTTCAGCGTTCGCTGCGCGGTCTCAGGCTCGGGTGGGTCCGCTCTGGCTCCTTGGCATGACCTGTCTGCCCTCGGCTCTGCTGCTTTCCCTCCCCGCAATCCCCTCGCTCTCGCTGCTTTGTGCTTTTTTATGAATTGCGCCTGAATAAACTTCCTGGCCGCTCCTTTGGGTTCAAGACTCGAGGGGTTTAACTGCAAACATTCAGAGTAAGAACCCCTCTGTACCCCTCTGTAAAGCGTTAAGTAAAAACAATTTGATACCATTCTGTAGTTAGAGCAGAGCCGTGGGGGAGACAGCATAATCGTGGGAGGCAACAGARTTTTTTGCAGAAATAAAGCTGATAATGTTTTTTTTTTTTCCTGTAGACTATTTTTGGATGTGAAGGATGGACTTCTCAGTGGTTACCATTGGACAAGTACAAAATGTGCTTTCAGCTATGCAGAAGAACTTGGAGTGCCCAATATGGTATGTCAGAGAATAATATCTGTATAGTTAATCTTTTGGAGATGTGGTTTTTTAATTCTCATTTCTCTGAAAATGCTTTGTCAGTTCTATGGCTTACCAGAAAGCAAAGAAATTTGTACTGAAAACTAAACATATTGATGTTTTGTAAGGCTCAAGTGAGAAAGTGCAAGGAAAAACTTACATTTTGCTCTTATGTTCTATCTTTTGCTTTTCTATTAGAACCTGAATGTGTCAGTCCTCTATTCAGKGAGGGGGAAAATATATCTGATTGGATTAGAGGCTTGTTTGTAAAGCTGTGTGGGTTTTTGTCCCTTGTCTCTGGAAAGTGAATGAGGTCTGTAGATCTTTAATGCTGCATTTAATATCTTGCATTTCTTTAATGTAAACAGATGCTGAAATAGCAAAGGTTGTGGTTGAAGTCTATAACCTCTGTGCTCTTGTTTTTGTTTCTCTCTTTGTAGCCTGGATGTGGTGCAAGAGCCTGTCTCAACAAAATGTGATCACATATTCTGCAAGTAGGTTTGAAAATTTGCAAGTGCAATGAAGTTTTTAATTTCCACATCTAATGGTTTGGGGTTTATAACTTTTAATTCCATATACACCAGTTTTAATTATGTTTCTTCAGTGCTAATAATATATGTGTGCTATGTTTTGATAAGTTTGTGTGTAGCTAATTGAAGGGAAAAAGTCAATTGTGAAGAAGAGAGAACTGCAACTTTAAAATGCATCAAAGTAGATCAATTAACTCACTGTAACCTCAAAACAGGAATGCATCCTTAATTCAGTAAGTGGTGAATGTGCAATGTCCCTTTTAGGGAAAATAATATCTTTCTCTTGTTACCATCCCAAGTGTTCTTTACTTCTAGATTCTGCATGTTCAAACTTATCAACAAAAAGAAAAAAGGTGTGGTGGAGTGTCCYCTGTGTAAGACTGAAGTTACCAAGAGGTGAGGAAATCATCTTTGTCAGGGGGTTGGAGAATGAGATAGTTGAGCTCTGAGGAAAGATCAAYAGTAGGCTTAAAATATATTAGCATAATACATTTATTTAATTATTAGCATAATATAATTTTAATATTTACTTATGTTTATTTTTCTTCTGAAATACAAAAGAAAAGGGGTTTTTTAGTAAGCTCTTTCTAAAGGAGTAAATGTAGTATCTTACCTCAGTGTGAGCCTTTTCCAGGTGAACACACCTCTCTCAACAAGTGTCTGTGCTAGRTTGGTGTTTAATCCTGGCAACTGATTTCTCTCTACTAAACCTGTATGAGAAAATGATGTGCTCACTTTTGTGATAATTGCAATTCCCATAGTAATGGTTCTTTGGGGGAATTTGTTGTTCCATGGCAACAACTCCTTGTCTCATTTTCCACTTTGGAGTTTTACCCCTTTTCTGGTTCGGCCAAAATTCTAGAAATATTTATAATTAGCCTGTTCTTTTGTCTTAAAATAACTGAAGTGCTGATGTTATTTCAGAAGTCTGAAAGAAAATTCCAGATTTAAGCAACTAATTGAAGGACTGTTGGAAACTATCCATGCTTTTGAGCTTGACACTGGAGTGAAGTGTAAGTGTTGTGATTGTATGTCCCCAATTTTTTTTTTTAAATAAGGTTTTGACTTATCATGATTATTTATAAGGTATCCCATTCTAAAATAACTACAATTAGATCCTGCTCTTGCTAGATTATCTATATAACCAAAATTGGTTGAGAAAATTATTTGGCAGGATCAAGATTTTAATTGTTACTTGAAGAGTGCTCAGAAAGAATAACCAGACTAGTAATTCAACAAGATTTCTTTTTGGATAAACATATTTTAGCTGTATATGCACTGAGTGCACAGAGTCTACAAAAATCTATTTCATTAATATATAATACTTGAGTCATACTCAGTGTAATTTATTTTTTTTTTTACCTAATAACATGATTTAGTTTTAAAGAGTCATCACTTTCCTAAAACATCCACGGAAGCCACTGCTGCTGAGTCTCTGTGTAAAGAAAGTTCTGTCATCCAAAGTAAGGGCTTCAGAAACAGGAGGAAAAGTGCTAGAGGAAATGGACAAGAAAACTTCACCTTGGTAACTGCTTTTTGCCATTTTATTTGTGTGGATTGTTTAAAAATGTATTTGGAATGTATGTAAGTGCATGTACATAAAAGAATGAAGTAGGAGATTTTGGGTGATCTCAGATTCTTGTTTGATCTGAGTAATCTGGACAAGGACATCTGTATGTTTTTGTTTTCCTAACCTACTTGAGAAAGATGTTTGCATAAAATGACCTGAACTTATACATAATATTGCCATAATACAGTCTGTTACTGAAACCAGGATTGAAAACTTGTCCCACCTGCTTGCTCCATGAGGCTGTCTAGGGTTTTTACCTTTTTGGTAAAAGGGTTTTTACCTTTTTAGGGGCATGATCACAACTATGTCTTAGGATTCACAAGGCATTACCCAGCTTGGGGTATTTGCTGTCTGTGACTGTCCATGGCATGGTGTTTCTGTTTTCATCTGCTTAATGCTGAATAGAATATTAGACAATACAGAATGTAAGATCAAGCTGGTAATGATTTTGTTTGTTTTATACATAGCATTGTTTCTATTGACACATTTCATTACTGCTGTCAATATTATAAATTACTTCTRTTGTGCATAGAAGCTACCAATGCATATGAACTAAATATTTATATCAGCCCCCTGTTAAAACTTAAATAGCTATGAATTTTTTTAATACCTCACTGTTGTAAATAACTATTCCTTTCTGTTTTCCTGTCAGCAGGAAGCTAGTGTGAATATTCAGCTTACAGATGCCAAAATGTGTCACCCAAGAAACAAACCCCAGAAATCTGGTTCTCAAAAGGGTACTTATATAGAGTTTGGTAAGATCTGTTCTAATTCCACACTAATTGATCCTATGTACAATGCCTGCAAAGTAATGAAAGGTGATTATGTTCAAAGTCTTTATAAAGACTAATTTCTACTTAACAAAATTACAACAAAGAGACAAATTATGGACAATTCCAGTTTGGTAAATCAAAAGGGTTTTTTACATARTTATATCATGGCAAATAATGCTGCTGTAGTTAACCCTTAAGCCTTGGTGTACACAATCCAGAGAAGGTATTTACAGATGTGCAAAAAATTACAGCTGTTACAGCTAGAGGTAACCACTGCTTTCTGAAGAATRCTAAGCCTTGTCACCAGTGCTTGGGATGAGGATGAAATCTATTTGAAATATTACATTTTTTTTGCTATCCTAGCTTTTCAGAATTTTATCTGGTGTTGACTGCTRTGAGAAACAAGACAAATGCCATGCATAGCTTATCTTTTATGCTGTTCCTTCAAGGAAGGAATTGAGTTTGTTTCTTCACTTTTTTCCTTATTGCATCTGCCAGGAGGCATTTGAATGTATTTCTCTAACTTCCAGCTCAAAATTCTAAATACTTGTAGCTGTTTTGTGTACAAATCCAGAAATTAGAAARTAACTTTTAGCTGATTAACTCTTAGTTACCTGTCACTGTATTTAAACACAGTTTGATGCTGGAGCCATGTAGACAGTTTTACATGGAAATAACTAAAATTAGGTAAAATACTTCACAATTGAACTTGGRTTTCATCTGCTAAAAGTTGAAAGCATCTAGCCCTAGAAAGGAGTAGGCATGTGTGTGATGATAACCCCTGAGTCTGGCAAGTCACCCTTCTCTGAATCATTCCAACCAGAGTAACAGATGATTTGTTTTCAGGCTCTGAATCATCTGAAGAGTTTTTTAAACAGAAAACCAGAACTGGGTAAGTAAAGGTGATTAAGGAATTCATATTTTCTACAGACAGTAGTTCAATATTCTCATTTCCTGTGTTCTAGTTTCTTAGCATAGGACTGATATAATTCTTAAGCAGACAAATGGTTTTCAACTTTGAGGGCATTAGGGTAGAATGGGGAGCTCAATTCCAGCAGTTTGCCATATTACATGCTTTAAAACTTTTTTCTAAATGTTTTTTTGTGGACATTGGTCTTCCATAGAAAAGTAGGCACTGTGCTTTAGATAGTAAATACTAAATTCAGGATTGCACAAGAGAATCTTTTAAAGAAATGGCCTGCARCTCTGAAGAGATCTGGTTGTTGTGTCAATTGTGCAGCTTGACTTCTCCAGAAACTATTTMAGAGAGCAAAAAGGGAAGAATAAATATCATCTTCTCTTCTGTCTATTATGGTTTTATCTGTAATGAAAGTAAATTTCCTTTCCCCACAGGTTTGAAGGCAAAGGAGCAGTTCAGATTTCTTCTCAAGCAAGGCTGGAAGAACTCGAGAGTGCTGAGAAARGGAATGAAAATTCTTGTAATGCACAGCCTGACAAGCTGGATGCCAAAGAAATAACACTACCAGGTATCATAGATGTATTGTTATTTTGGTGACAAAGGTGATTATGCTTGAAAGGGACCACAACATTTTTATTTCACATGATTGGGTATACATCTATATGCTTACAATCTTGTATAATGTAGTTCTGTTAATGCCTACAGCTAATACAAGCCTGTTCCTGTAGCCTAGATACAAAATTTGGATGTTGTATGCACAGGAACAGAAAGGAAGAAAAAGTCCAAAACTTAATCTATTCTATGTGAGTCATATTACAGATGAAAAAGCACTGGCTAGTAATTAATGTAAAAATTTAGAAGAACATGTGATGTGATCTTTCTGCCTTTCTCTAGAGGGAGATTTGTGCAGTGTAATATTCTGGTTAGGGGGGAAATAAGAGCAGGTTTTTTAAACAAAGTAGCCATTATGCTTGTTCTTGTGCTTGTGCATGTAAAATAGAGGTTAATAATTTATTATCCCTATCAATCTAACAGGTGAAGGTGATTTCTCAAAGGAATGTTTGAGCAAGAGGAGCTCTCAGAGCATCACTGAATGTGCCAAACCTGACCAAGTGAATGTGTCTGGATGCCAGAGTTCTCCTTTGGATGTTCTTGCTGTAGAGCTGCTCCCAGAGCAGTGTGACAGAACAGGGGATGCCAGTTCCACCCTGAATGGGGACACATCATTCTTTAAGAACACAGAAGAAATGGGGGAACAGCAAAGCCAGCACAACAGTGAACACCAAGAGTCTGATTTAGAAGATAGCTCAGAGAACAGGCTGGATAAAAGCAGGGAAATGGATACTGATGTACAAAGTGTGGAAGCTGCAGAGGGCTATGAACCTGAGAATGACTCTTCCCAGGACAAAGAACTTCCTCTGGAGGAGCTGCCTCAGGCAGAGCCACTTCACTCTGCCACCCTGAATAAAGTCTCCAAGAAGAGACTGAAGCAGAGCATTCAGAAAGTCAACGAATGGTTTTCAAAAAGCAATGAGATTTTGTCTTCTGGTTCTTCAGTGGATGAATCTGCTGCATCAGCTGATGTTTCAGGTGAAGGAGATCTGTGTTTATCAGATAAAGAGTCCTGTATTTCAGGAAGGACTGACCCTATGGCAGATTCCATGGGAATTCCAGCAGTGGAAGGAAAAAAGAGGTGGTCAAAACAAACAGCAGAAGACATTAAAGACAAAATATTTGGCAAAACATACAAGAGAGGGAGGAAATCAAATCCCTCTTCTACCTTGAGAGACATTTTGCCTACTAGGCAAAAGGAAGATGTGGCTGCTGGTAAGTGCCTGAAGGATTTCAGCAAAGACAGACTCAAACGAAAGAGGAAGACTGCCTGTGTCCTGCAGCCTGAGGATTTCATCAAGAAAAAAGATACAGAAAAGGCAGATGGGGGCCCTCAAAGTGTTAATGGGGGCCTTGGAGATGCTGAAAAGAAAARCTGTGATGAAAGTGTTGCTGTTAATGGGAGTCACCTCTCTCAGAATAGAGCAAACAATACATTACCAGAACCTGAGGAGGGAGGAGAGTCCACATGGAMGAAAGCTACTGAGAAGATCCCTACCAAGCACTGTGATGGGGAACCAGAAATGTATAACTGTGATCAGAAAAGCACCAAAAAGAGAAGTTCTGCAGCAAAAAGATGCAGGCATTCTAGTAGAACCWTGTGTGCTCTGCAGTTAGTGGTGGACAGAGGCTGTGTTTTCCCTGACCCAGCTGAGCCACAGATTGACAGCTACCCAAGCAGTGGAGAGCCCAGGAAAGCTGATCCTGAGCAAAACCCAGTCAGACGCAGCAGAAGGCTTCAGTTACTCTCTGAAGARATGACAAAAGAAACAAGAAAAAGAGTAAAGGGAGCCAGAAGTAACAGTGATCATGGAAGGTCTGTCTCTGGAGACCAAAGGAAAGTGGCAGCTCACTCTGCTGAGTGCAAAGACCTCTGTGAGCCTCAAGATGAGTTGAGTTACAGGCCAGTCACTAATTTGGAGGGAGGTGATCTGCAAGCAAATGAAGTGCAGGTTAATCTAAAGAATTTATCTGACACTGCAGAAACTGGAAAAAGTCTGTTCAGACCTTCATGTCTGCCTTCAAACTGTGGTTCCACTGTGCCTGATACAAGTTCTCAAGACAGTAGAATACTTGGTAGCCCCCTCCTCCTACAGCTTCCTTCAGTGTCTGCTGGGCAAACTGCTTCTCCCCAGACTGAGGAGGTGACTGAATCACCTGCTGCTTCTCCCCCAGAACGTGGGCATGGTTCACAAAATGTTCCAGGGGATTTCAAAGCTGAGAAGTTGCCAGTGGCTAAAAATGTTTTGGAATTGACTAAGGAAGCTGAAGACAGTGACTTGGACACACAATATCTGAGGAACATATTCAGGCATTCCAAGCGCTCCTCCTTCAGCCTTTTTCAGACTCGTGCTGTGGCAGATCCTCCTTCTGAGACCTTCAATCTATCATGTGCTGCTCAGGTAGAARATAAGGCTAGCAAACAATTACAGCCAGAAAGCTTGCAAGAGCAGAAAGCTGATCAAAACTTGAGCAGGGTTTCTGAGAAAGATGAAGAGAGGCTTGAGACCTGTGAGTCTGCACGTGTTGTTCCTGTCAGCACAGGAGAGCACAGGGATGGCATTTCACAGGCTGCAGAGGAAGGGACTCTGACACCAGCAAGAGCAGGGACTGCTCAGACTGAGCACAAAAATGGATTGCTGCAAGAAGAGCAGGGCAATGAAAAGCCAGTGTCAAATGAGATAGGGATAGAAAGTGAGTTGAGACAGAATCCCTTTGAAAGTGATGGAAGCCAGAGTGATCAGAGTAGCACAGAGGAGCATGATTCCAGACAAAATGAGTTAAACACAGGCCARGCAAACAGCTTCAGTTCAGAAAGCAATCAGGCAGGAAAGACTGMAGTGGTTGATTGCACAGAACCAATTCTACATTTTCAATCCACATCAACGATTTGTTCTGCAACYTGTCAGCAAAGCCCTGCTGAACTCAGCTGTGAAGTCACTAGGACAAGAAGTAGAACAAGAGAAAGAAAATGTGTGAAGGGGAATGAAGAAGAAGCAGCCCAAACTGTTAGCACAGCAATGCCTGAGTGTTCAGCTGCAGAGGCTCTGGAAGAACCTCTTGGAGAGAATTGTGGCCTTACAGGTTTGTCTGAAACCCCTAATGCCTTACTGTGCTCTGATACTGACATTGAGGAGAACACCAGCTTATGTGAGAGTGATAGAAAAGAGCAATCTGCAGTGTTTGTAAAAAGTGACAGTGCAGAACTGCAGAGCAGAAATGCAAATTCTAAACCAAGACCTCGAGGTCCTCGAAAGTCTCGACGGCGAGTGCAGAAGCTGCCATCTTCAGATGAAGAGTCCTGTGAGGATGAGGAGTTACCCTGCTTTAGGACGTTCATCTTCAGCAAATCAGCAAGCACACCTTTGCAGACTGGTAAACAAATGGCACCTGTGGTGGAGTCTCCAGTGGCAGAGTGTCCAGGGAGCCCCAGTGTGAGCAATGATGGCAATGCTGGGCAGAAAGTGCCAGAAGCTTCCCTAAGTCATGCGTGTGCTTCACCAAGCCAGGAGTCAGAATGCTCTGTCAACTTATTTTCTTCCCAGTCTAACATGTCTGAGGAATCACTTAATGGAGCACAAGAACTGAACAAACATTTACCACAAGCTCAGGTGTCCAAACAAATGAGCAGTGTAAATGACTGTAAAGAAACTTCTCAGAATTCTAGTGGAGGGCTGAAGGAAACCAAAGATGAAAGCCAAGAAGACCCAGACCTGGGAGCAAACCTAGGTACAAACCAAGATTTTTCTCTCTGCAGCTGTGTTTATAATGTCCTTACAGCAAGGTTTTTGGTGTGTGCATGGAAACTTTGTTCTGTATTTAAGAACAGAACTGTTCTAGAAGAATGTATCAGTCTTAATCAAACAAAAACCCCTCAGTTGTTTATTTCCTGAAAATTATGTTCTTYCAGTGCTCTTTGTTCAGAGCACAAATAAACAGGCTGACTGATGGGAATTCATTTTTGAGGGAAATGTTGGTTCTCTTACTGCAATGGGAGACTTCCATTGTCAGCAAAATTTCCCAGCCTATCCAAGCTTTTTCCCCAGATGAAATGTTTGTTGAAATTTGCTGTAGAATTCTGTAGTGAATATTTTGCCATTTTTATGGCCTTTGTAAATGTTTAGGGCTCTTTCATCCCTATTGAAAGAGAATTCTGTTGAAACACTGAATTCTGTTTACTTTGTCATGTGTGTGACATGGGATTCCTTGAAATATTCACTTAAAGGAAATCTGTCCTTTTAACTTCAACATTTTCAAAATTTGTCACTTTAGTGTTATAATTTTTAGTTCTCTAAAACTTCCACACACTAAGAAATTATGGATAATGTTGGTTGTTGTGTTGTTTGGTGGAGTTTTTTTCTTTAACCAAGGAGGTTTTTTTTTTCCACCTTCTTCAAGGTGAAGCATCTGGATCTGACAGTGAAATAAGTATTGTAGAAGATTCCTGTGGAGCATTCTCTCAGGGTGAAATCCTCACCACCCAGGTGAGTGAGTTCTGCACTGAGTGTTGGAGCAGCCTGCATTCCAGGAGATAAGCAAGCTGTGAAGTCAATACAGTGGAAAATTCCTTTCATCATCATTCTTTATCACTAAATTACTTCCAAAAGCATAGTTAATTAAGATCTGGAGAGCTGCCTCTATGCCAGTATTTGTCCAACTCTACTGCCTCTATGCCAGTATTTGTCCAACTTTTCCTCCCCTGGTGACCTTAAACTGCAATGGCCACAGCTTGTTATATGATATTGGTTACAGAGCTTAATTATGGGAGATGCTAATTAATGCATCTCCACACTTGGCCAGTGCTGCAAATGTCACCTCCCTATATTTAAAAGCTTTAATGAYAAGAATATATAAGAATTCAGTGATAAGAAGTAGAATTATTACAATATGGTATTTCAAAGCACAGAGACTTGTTTTCCTTGTGTAAATATTAAATAATTCCATATTAGAGTATTRTGGGTACAAGTCCTAGCAGGCAGTGTCTGATGAAAGGTGTGTCTAGCAGTGTATTTTTTGTCTGCTGTTAAAATTCTGAATGCTGCTCAGTGGCCTGACTTTATGTATTGTGTGATTTATGATTTGGGCTGGGGGTTCTGATAAAGAGAATTAGAGAAATCAAATTGAGGGTTAGAGGCTTGGGKTTTTTTTTATTTTGCTTTGGGGTTTTTCTTTGTCCTATGTGACTTTAAGATAAGTTTTATGCCAACTCTCTCTTCAACRTTTTCAGCCCTATGGGCTTTATGTAAGTCCAAAAAAAGTGAATTTAATTTTTGTGCTTTGTGGGTGCTTCTCCTGTTTACAGCATCAGTGAAATGTGCTCAGCTGGCAGAACACTGCTCCTCCTGTGGCCTCATGGCTGGAGATGCTGGGATGGATTAATTGCATGGGGGTGGGAGATTTGGGGTTGTGGTGTGGTGATGGTTTTCTGTTTGCTTGGGAATTTTTATGGGTTCAGTAACAAAGAGGCTCCACATGGTGCCAGTGCTGGAGCTAAAATGGAATATTCAGTTCTCTGGAAATTGCTTCATCTTGTAAAGGGTTTGGGTTTTTAAAAAGGTCTTTTGAAACCCTTTGAGSTATTCTTATGCTGCCTATGGCATGGTTTTGATCATGTAATTTTTGAGGAGGAACATAAGGAAGAATATTATGAAATGTCTTAGTCCTTTAAATGATCTTTGGGGCTTTTAGTAACTATGGAAAATGAAGACTCAATTTAAAATTTAATAATGAACATCATGGATTGAGCTACTRATGGAGTTTGGACAAAATTACTTTCAAATAAATTTGTGCAGGAATTGTGTTGTTTTCTGATTGATTAAACTCTGAGGCATCCAAACTTAACATGACTGGCAAAATGAGTGTGTGGTTGTTTGGGTGTTTTTGCTTCTGATGTGGGATGTGTGCACTATTTGTTACAGTAAAAGCACCATTGTCACCTTTTCAACATGTGGCAAAAACTTAATTCAAAACCATTTTGCTATTTCTAATTTTCAAGTGTTTGTTAAAGAAATGAATCCTGAGTTTGCTTATGTTGGCATTCTTATACTCCTTTGCAGCAAAAGAATGCTATGCAAAATAGCCTGAAAAAACTTCAACAAGAAATGGCTGCACTTGAAGCAGTGCTGAAGCAGAATGGGAGCCAGAACTGTGAAGTTTTACCTGTCCAGAGGGAACTGCCACATTCCAGTACTGAAGGAGCATCTGAAATGGATCAAACAAGAGAAGAAAAAAACAGGTCAATGGTTTTGTTTGGWGTTTKGGGGTTTTTTATGTTTATTTCTAAATTTTTGTTTAAAAAAATCTTAAGTATCCCTGAGCTTCTGGGAAATTACAATAGTTTCACTGTTGCTACATTTTCCTGATGCTTAAAAGAGTGAAAAGGGTATTAAAATCAATTTCTCTCTCTGAAGGTCCCCAGAATTGCTGCTTTTAGCTTCTAAATCCTCTTCAAGGAAGAGATCAGATCTGGAGAAAGGCCCTRAGTGTGACAATGTTCTACAGAACAAAACTCCCTCTGAAAAGACAAAACCTGTGCAGGAGGCAGTGCAGGAACACAGGCAGTGTCAGCTTGAAACAGGTAACACTGARGAGAAACCCAGTGCATTTTGATTTCTGGTGGTTTTCTCCTGTTCTTTCCATGTTTTTACATATCAGCAGCAAGATACAACTTTTTCCTGTAATTCCATTATTTTAATTTATATGTTCCTGGTCATTTTAAAAAGGTGTTGATACTTTGGTAGCCCAGCTGTATGGCTGCTCATCAATTGGGGTGTGACAGCTTTTTGACAGTAATAAAGAGTATTTCTGTCTCACTTCTAAATTCAGACATTTTGAYAAATATGCTACTCAAAGTTCCAGGTATATGCTATTTAAAATACCAGCTATTTTAGTGTCTTGCCTATAGATCAGGAAAAAGTAATGTTGGAGGCAAAGATGAAGTAATAAACACAAAAGGAAGCAAAAAACACAAAGAAGTAATAACACAAAAGGAGAGGAAGTAACTGCAGAATTTAAACCTTAAAGAAAGAGCAACAACCTTCTACCATGACTACAAGARGAGTGCAGTTTTCTCAAGGAGTAATTTCTTGTTTCCTTCAGAAAATGCAAAGGAGCAGAAATCTGGGACCAGACAAAACAGTGCATCTGTCTCATCRGATCTTTTTGGAAATGTGACCCAGAATCCAGATAATTCTTCCTCTGTAAGGCTTTTCACCCCTCAAACTGCAGAAGCCACAGCTGGGCCTGTTGTGGCTCAGAACACTGAGAAAAGCTCTGGCCCAGGACACAAATTTAAAAAAAGTGAATGTTTTCCTGTACCTGTTCTGCACAATGCAACTGGGAAAGAAAATACTGCAAATCCAGTGGGGACCAAGAGGAAAGAAATGTCAATTGTGGTCTCAGGTTTAAATCACAGTGAGCATGTAAGTACATTTCAGAATTTGGAGAACACTAGTTAATAATTCCTGATTACCACTATAATCCTCAACAGAGAGATCTCTTAAGTGTAATAAAAGTAATCTTGCAGGAATTGCAGTCAAACTTTATCACTCCTAAAGCTGTGAGGATGCTGCCTGGAATGGCACTGTTAAGCTTAGTGAGATTTGAACTTTTTGGRGGGAAAAACACAGGATTGCAAAGCTTTGTAGAAAGCCTTGGGGCTGGGGAGGAGCTGTGGRTGTTTGGTCCACTCAGTGTTCTCAGATGATGCTGCTTCACCCAAATTCTGATCCATAGGGAGCATTCTGSAAGTAGGAACTCTGAGTTGCTAATAAACCTGTTTGTGCACTCAGTTTCCAGAAGGATTTGGGTTTGGGGTTATAAAACACACACCAAGAGCTCTGCATTACTTTAGTCTGTTGAATGGTGCCAAAACTAAATGTACTTTCTGTGTGCCAGCACATAAAACTGTTATTTTAAAGTAACTGTCCTATTACATTATGCCCCTAAAAACTGGGGCTATTGAGGGGGTTAAAACTATTGYTAACTTTTATTTTCTTAACTACTTTTCAGTTGGTGGTCCAGAAGTTTGTGAAAAAAACTCAGAGCACTTTATCTAATCACATTACTGAAGGAACAACCCATGTCATAATGAAAACAGGTTTGTTGGGAGCTGGGGGACCAAATCCTCTATTGACAGACAATATAGAATTTTACCTTCAGTTCAAACACCAAGCAGACAGGTCAGCAATAAATTTAATAAGTTTGGGGAAAAGGTATTGATTGTTTTCTCTACTGCAAGTTTTTTGTTTAAGCTTGTGAGTTTTCTCATTCTATTTAGAGGAAAAGTGTGAGGGCATGTTTTCCCTTGTGTAATTCAAAGTTAATGGTACTTGCTATTTGTTTCTTCAGCTGTTTGCTCATAATGTTCAGGTGTTGACAGCACACCAGTGTGAAGTAGTTCAGAACCAACCAAAAGAAAAACCAAGATRGTTCCCAAAGAAATCATGCTTTTCCTTGCCTCTTATCTTTATTGAATAATTTTGAAAGGGCTCATAATTGATACATGTGATTAATTTCTGCTCGTTTCCTTCGGTTTAGTAACATCATCACAGTGGATTTTTAAAACTTTTGTATAGCTGTGATATTTTGCTGCTGCACTTAGCTCAGGGTATCTGTGTGTAAAAACATTCTSTGCTGTGTTTTTCTGGTAATGGCAGAACTACAAGAGGTTTTACTGTTGTTTGCCCTGCAGATGAGGAGCTGGTGTGTGAACGGACCCTGAAGTATTTCCTGGGCATTGCAGGAGGAAAATGGGTGGTTGGTTATCAGTGTAGGTATCACTGCTGCTGGAGACCTTTGCCCTTCTGCCAGGAATGCAGTCTTCACTTGTTGCACTAAAGAAAAAGGATCTCTTCATGCCTTGCCATCTGATGTTTTGCAGTGTTTCTTCTAAATACTTAAAAAGAAGTTAAAATTAAGAAACACAAGCAGCAATATCAAGCTTCTTACTCTTGTGAATTACTTACTGTTTCTGCYCCCCACTGTGGGAAAAAACTTTTGTCCCTCTTAATTTAAGTCTTTGTGATCCATGGTATCAATTAGTGTAAAATTAGTATTATTTTTAAATKATAAAAAAATTCTTTAAGTATTTTGTGTTATACTGTATTCCTTTAGTACAAATACCTTCAATTTAATGTAGCAATGAAGTCAGAGTACTGATAGTGGGAGAACCATTTTGCTGGATAAAATTACTTTTCTTCTTCTGATCTTTTTATTTAGGGATAATTCAGTCTTTTAAAGCAGGAAGAATACTGGATGAGGTAGGTCTTTTAYCTTGAGTGAAATGTCAGATGGTTAAGAAATGCTGTTACATGATGGACTTAGGAATTTATTTGTGTTGTATAGACAGATACTGTCTAAACATTTAATGTGGAATTTTAGCTCTGAAACCTGGGGTTCTGGACTTATGAGTTTATTTGTGTTGTACACACAGATACTGTCTAAACATTTCATATGAAATTTTAGCTCTGAAACCTGGGGTTCTAGTTTTACCAAATGCTAGGACCAAAATCCACACTTAAGCCCTGTGCATTCATTGTGTTGAAAACATAGTGAGTCCCTATTACTTTTTAACAGGTTATAGACATATTTTTATAAGTGTTCCTACTGATATTAATAGATTATAGCATAAAGCAAAAGATTATTCTTTGCTTAAGGAAATAATGTTATATACAGATAATTTCTAACAAATAAGACTTTACTGATAAGACAATTATAGTCTTGGAGTGTGCAGTTTTTTATTTAGTTTGCTAAATTACCATACAGTTGGAGTAAAAATTGTTTATTTAAAAATTGCCTGATGCTGCAGGGGTTTCATACTCCAGCATTTCTCTTGYAAAGCCTTTTAATTCATTTTCTGAACACACTCATAGATTTTCAGTTCTGAAATCTGACACCTTCCTGTTTTGGAGCAGGACTCTGACAGGGAAGTGTTCTCAGTCTCTTCCCTTCTGAATCCTTGCTTTTGTTGTGTTCCAGGAGAACTTTGAAGTCAGAGGAGATGTAATCAATGGGAGAAACCATCAAGGTCCCAAGAGGGCCAGACAGGCCCTGACAGAAAAGGTACAAAGCACATCAGGGATCAAACTGTGTCCAGCTCTGTGCTGGCTGAGCTTCTGGAACTCCTCCCAGTCTCTCTGTACACAGAGTTGTACAAATTAATCATTTTTATCCATGAAGGGTGAGCTCTGTCAGCAGCAGGGATGTTCTGTAGGGGCTCACTAAGCTTGGAGTGAATGCTGCCTTTTTATAACTTAGGGTTAGTGGTCTTTAATATTCTTTTAGTTTTATTCTTAAATTCTTTTGGTTTTTAGGTTACAAAAAGCTTTGGATTTGCTTTGTTGAAATAGTCATAGCTTGATAGCAAGCCCTGGAAGTGCAATGAAAACAGCAAATAAAAAAAACAGTATATARACTATTGCTCTTTAAAAACCCCCTATGAACTCTAACATGTTCTTTGCTTTTCAGATCTTTAAAGACTTTGAGATCTGTTGCTGTGGACCCTTCACTGACATGACTACAGGTGTGACATTGGATGAATGGTTAACATAAAAAATATTTGGAGGGACACTGCATTCACCAGAATTTTACATTTCTGGATAATTTTTTACCTCTTTTCCTCTGTAACCTTTAAAATACCTACATGGGGTAAGGTGTAGATAAATAATTTTATCCAGTTCTAGCTCCAAATGGAGTGAAAATGTTGTTTTCTTCTATTTGGATGTCCTCAGAMAACCCCCTGGCAATTTTGCTGCATTTCAAACTAGGCCTTTTATCTAGTTCATGTCTGGATAAATTATCTAGGAAAAGCATTAATGTCCTGCTGTCTGGTAATTGTTATTGATGCTCTTGATGTCTCATATATGAGCATTTTTTCCTCTGTCATAGTAAAGAGTTCCTAAGTATCCTTTTCCTAGCAGTTGACACATCCTTATTGTAGCCTCCTGTCTGTAGGAGCAATTGTTAAAAGTGAAACACTTTAACAAAGCTAGAAGTTAATATATAAAGAAAAAGCTGTTCAGCATAGCTTCATTTTTATTTTTAAAATTTAATGAAGTATGTTACAAATTTTTGAAAATTTAATTTCTAATTTTTCTACTGCAAATATTTGTACCTGACTTCCCATTTTGTGGCTTATTCAGCAGATACTTTCTGATTTGTTCAATATAATTTTATTTTTGACTGGGTGAGATATACTCACATTTCTTGACATTTACAGTAATTGCTGCAAGGGATGCAGTGCTTTCACCTGCTGCAGTGATCCTCAATTTTGGCTCTTATACTTGAGAGACTTAATCTTCTTCACTACCAATTCAACAAATTGGTGCAAATTAAGTACTTTGGCTACTTTTGTTAATGAGAGATAATCACAGTTCAAACTTCTCATTTTTAATTTCCATTTCACCTCTTGCATCCTTATGATAAGAGGAAATAAATTGTGATTTTTTTTTTTCAGGGTTTGGTTTTGTGCAGACCTGTCTGGGGGGTGAGGGAGGGGGGAGCTGATGTTCCCTGGCAGGTTTGGAAGTGAAAAGATTTTTTTTCCACTCACATCTCTTTCAAATGGTGGTGGTTTGTGAATTGGAACAAACACTTAGGGAATAGTGTCAGCTTCAAAGTGATAGAAAACACTGAAGTGACTTGTCACTGTCACATTTTCTGAAAAATCCCTTGGCCAGGATTTCTTCTGGGAAGCTGAGAAGCCTCAGAGAAAAATAAAAACCATAATTATCTGATTGCTTCTCCTGTGTTTTGCTGCTTTGGAATGTGGTTTGGACACTGTTTACCAACAGSTGCTTGTTTTATTGGTTTAATGTGAATTATTTTTATTTAATGACCAATCATGGTCAGGCTGTGTCAGGACCCTGGAAGGAGTAGTGAGTTTTATCATTCTTTGTAGCCTTCTGTCTGTATCCTTTCTCTATTCTTTAGTATAGTTTAATATAGCATTCTATGATATGATAT
>JACDOX010000199.1:93303-104536 GCA_014549065.1 Cardinalis cardinalis
CTCTGAAATCTCACAGCCCCCGAGACTGATGTTTGTCTGAGCAATAAATCATCCTGAGCTTGAGAATGGTCCCCTCCTCCATTTCTAGCAGTGACAATGGCAGTGATTCTCCGGCATTAGCAGCCTTCTGAAGGGACCACTGAGGAGCCGGTGACCCMGGGCTGCGGCCTCAGAGCCCTTCCCGAGCGCTGCTGCTGGCTCACGCCACTGAGCCCTGCCCTTCCCAGGACATTCCCTCCCTCCCTGCATCCCTGCTGCTGCTCAGACTGCTGCCCTCACCCTCGGGCCCTGAAACATGATTGGCTTTTCACAAATATTAACATGACTATTATATCTGTTGCGTTAGAAAGTGATGCTGGATTAATTTTTTTTAGCAGTGTGTTAAATAGAGTTTTAGGTTATAACATAATGTTAAAATAGAAACTGTGCTATGGAAGATACTTTTTAAGGAGAGGACTCAGCAGCCACAGGACACCTGAATCTTTCAGTGAAAAGGAATTTATTGCTCCCTTAGCAGAAGAAACGAACTTCTTCCCACCTTGCTCAGCCATGAAGACGCCATCAGGATTAAGAGGAAGAAGTTGACACTGCCCAGACAGAATCCTGTGTTTGAATGGAATTTATGCATCATGGATGAGGTGTATGAATATGCAACAGGCTGTTGCTTTTAAGGGTTAATCCTCTGTTAACGTGGGTCCTTTTTCGGGTTTATTTTGCCCAGAAAAAGGTACCCGGACTGTCTGTAACTCTTTGTTTTTATTGTCTCATATTGCCCTAATCCAAATTGTCCAAATTATTATTACTCTAACTATATTACTATTTTTATAACCATTCTATTACGATTAAACTTTTAAAATTTTAAAAACAAGTGTYTGGCRTTTTTCACACAGAGCTGCACAGAGTCCTGCAAGAGGACTCACAGCTCACCACCCTTGGGAGCAGAACAATTTCTGCTGTGACCCAGACCAAAGGGGCTGCCTGAAATATGGGTCTCCTTGAGCCAGGTCTCAGAAGCTCTTGGAGATTTATTTCACACCCAAGATAGCTCAGCTACTTTAGAAGGCATAAAATCAGCRGGATGGCTTCTGTGGTAGTGTTGGAAACAAAAAGGTTTTAATAAAAGGCAAAATAACAAAACTCTTTRCAGAGAAAAACTGATCCAGGTGCAAGAGGTTCTTGCTGCTGGTAAAACACCYCACAAAAGCCATGAGTTCCTTTGGTCTCTTCTTTTTCYAGTGAATTGCTCAGRTGGGACTTTTTGGCTCCTGTTCAATTGGTTRTCCTTAAGTTTGAGGTGAARYCCCCCAGRTCCTATGAGGTGAAGTCCCCMAGGTCCTRTGAGGTGTCTTTTTACCCAATTGAGGAAAAAAACTTCTGGGCTTTTTTCCTTTCTAAGGAGACAAAGGATAATTGTGTCACTCCATCAACAGGGGACACATTCCTACAGCTGCCYGTCCCTGGCTGTCCCTGCTCTGCTCCCCATGGATGGGGAATGCTTTTTCCACAGGACACCTGCACTGGCAGYGCTGCTCATTAATTTTCCTGCAGGCCCTAATTAGGGGCCTGGAGTCCTCCTCAGTTGCTGTGTGTTTCATRTGTCAGTTCCATTTCTTCCATCTGCTTGTTTTTGTTTCTCTCTTTCCTGTGCTGACTCATCTGCCCGAGCCAGGCGGCTCCTTGGCTGCGCCTCTGGGGAGCTCTGCAGCAGCACAGAATTTACAGAATTCACAGAATTCACAAAATTCACAGAATTACAGAATCACCAGGTTGGAAAAGACCTTCAAGACCATCGAGTCCAACCCAGCCCCAACACCTCAACTCAGCCCTGGCACCCAGAGCCACATCCAGGCTTTGTTAAACACCTCCAGGGCAGTGCCCACCTCCCTGGCAGCACATCCCAGGGCCCACTCCCTCTTTCTGTGAAGGGTTTTTTCCTGATCCCCATCCTAAACTCCTCCTGGCACAGCTGGAGGCTGTGTCCTCTTGTCCTGGTGTCACTGGTGACCATTCCAGGGGAAATGACCTTGTGGGAATGGTGTGAGCACAAAGAACAGAACAGAATGACCAGGTTGGGTCACTGTCATATTTTCTGAAAAATCCCTTTGCCAGGATTTCTTCTCCTGGGAAGCTGAGAAGCCTCAGAGRAAAAGAAAAATAATATTATCTGATTGCTTCTCCTGTGTTTTGCTGCTTTGGAATGTGGTTTGGAGATTGTTTATCAAACTTGTGAATTGTTTTWAYTTAATGACCAATCACRGTCAGTCTGTGTCGGACWCTGAGGAGTCAGTCACGAGTTTTTCATTAGTATTTTGTTAAGACTTCTGTCTGTATCCTTTCTCTGTTCTTTAGTATAGTTTAGTATAACATTCTTTAATATAATAAAATAACATAAAATAATAAATYAGCCTTCTAAGAACACGGAGTCAGATTCATCATTTCCTCCTTCACCCTGGGGACCCCAAAAATACCACAAGGTTGGAAGAGACCTCCGAGATCATCGAGTCCAACCCAGCCCCAACATCTCAACCAAACCCTGGCTCCCAGTGCCAATCCAGGCTTTGTGAAACACTCCAGGGATGGAGACTCCAACACCTCCCTGGGCAGAACATTCCAGAGCTTTATCACCCTTTCTGTAAAAAACTTCATCCTAAAATCCAGCCTAAATTTCCCTTGGTGCAGCTTGAGGCTGTGTGGCTCCTCCATCCCCTGTTTCGGGTCCAACACTTGCCCCATTTTTGGGTTACCTGGTGCTTTTGGACAGAACTGATGCTTGGGAGTGAGGRCCATGGTCACATCCCCCACACATCTACTGCTGCTTTTGTTATCCTGAATTACCTGCCATTAACTTCAGCAGGTGCTTTGGAGCTGTTCCCATGCTGCCAAACCCAAAACTTCCATTGACTACTTTTCTATCTACTCCTATTTTTATATTTTTTCATACATATAGACATATATATATATACACACAGACACAATATATATATTATGTGTGTGTGTGTGTATATATATATACACACATATATAGGAATATATATATATACATTACATATATATACACTATATATATCTATATATATCTATATATATTTTTATATATCTATATATATCTGTATATATCTATATATATTTTTATATATCTATATAGATATATATATCTATATATATATCTATATATCTATATCTATATATCTATATATCTATATATATATACTTTTTCATATATATATACAGACACAATATATATATTATGTGTATACATATGCACATATATATAGGGATCTCTATATATACATTATATTTATATTTATATTTATATCTATATCTATATATACATTATATTTATATACATTATTTATATTTATATTTATATTTTTATATATTATATTTATATCTGTATATATCTATATATATCTATCTTTATATCTTTATCGATGCAACTATATATCTATATATAGATAGATATAGATATCTAGATATCACTATATATATAATATAGGGATATCTAGATAAGATAGACACAAAAGACTCCCAAACTTCTCCCAGCAGGCTCTGTTTTGGTTTGGGGGAGAATGGACCCARCAATGAGTTCATTTGCTCTGTCCTGTGGTTGTGGCACTCCTTTTCTCCTTCAGACTTTATTCCTTTTTTTGCCTTTTCTATTCTTCTTTTGATTTTGCTTCCTGTTTTGTCTTGTTTCTCTGTAGAGAAGGAGAGTGAGGGAGAGGAGCTCCTTTGAAAAGTCTGGTGAAATGAGCTACTGTGAGAGCCCAAACACTCTTTATTAGACAAGAAAGCTGGTGGAGAAGCAAGTGCCAGAATATTAAGCTGCTTGCTGAATTGTGGCTGCAGAGAGCGGCCTTGGAGCCCTCTGGGGAGGGGCAGAGGAGGGGACAGGGACACTCATTTGCCCAGAATTCAATCCCACTCTGAAGCCACAGGCCCAAGCCTCCAAAAAAGGCTTCCAGCAGTTCATGTCTGGGTTGTATTCAAGGCTGACAGATGAATGCTTCGGGTTCAGCTCAGCTGTGGCAGCATTTGCATTTTGGCTTTCATTAGCTTGTCATGAGCTGCACATTTCTGTGTCCAAACCTCCTCTGGACATGTCTGCATCTGAGTCTGGTCCTGCTCACTCTGGCAGAATGCMCATTTTTTTGGCTGATACAAATTTATTTTTGTAATTTTTTTTTGCTGTTCTAGAAGCAGCTGGGCACAAATTACTTTCACTCCAATGTCATTATTTTCATACCACAGTTAAAGCTGTGCTGAGGGTGGTGTGAGGTGAGTAGAAATGACACTTCCCTCCAGCACAGAAAAGAAATTAATGAAACCAGAACAAGAAGTTTTGAAGAAAGATCCCATCCTTTTTGTGCACTGGAACCGGTGCTCCCACAGCTCCCTGAGCTGAGCCTTGGGAAGCTGAGCCTTGGGAAGCTGAGCCTTGGGARGCTGAGCCTGATGGGCTGTGCCRATTCTGCAGTGGTGGTGACAGCCCTCAGGGAGGGGGTGCTGCCCTGCACAGCCCCCCAGGACGGATCCTGGAATTAAGATTTGCTAACAGGGTGAGCTAGCAAGTTAAGGTAGAGCCAGCACAAGCTTAAACTGATCAGTGACTCAGGAACTGCTTCTGTAGGGACTGGCACTTTAAATTCAAACTGCTTTTTAGGGACTGGCACTTTAAATTCAAACTGCTTCTGTAGGGACTGGCACTTTAAATTCAAACTGTTTTTTAGGGACTGGCACTTTAAATTCAAACTGATTCTGTAGAGACTGGCACTTTAAATTCAAACTGTTTTTTAGGGACTGGCACTTTAAATTCAAACTGCTTCTGTAGGGACTGGCACTTTGAATTCAAACTGTTTTTTAGGGACTGGCACTTTAAATTCAAACTGCTTCTGTAGGGACTGGCACTTTAAATTCAAACTGCTTCTGTAGAGACTGGCACTTTAAATTCAGAAGTCTGAAAGTTGCTAGAGCTCAGTAAAAGGGACAGCACTTGCTGTGTGATGAGGAAAGAAGGAAGCCCCAGTGGCTGTGGGACATGGGGGTGGTGAGAACACCTGCAAACAGGTGCTGGGGAGTGGGCAGGGACTCCTGTGTGCCTCTGACCGCTACAATCCAAGATTTGGGGTCTGGTTCTGTCCAACAATGTTTGCAAAGGCTCTGGGGAACCCAGAGAGTGCAAGAAAAGCATCARGATGCTGAGGGCTGCTCTCCACACACTGCATTGCTCAGTTCTTCCTCCTCCCAGACTGCAGATGGGGTTTTCAAGCTCTTGCAGCCTGCTCACAGCWCAAGTGTCCAGTCACTGCTGGAGCTTTTCTGGTGCTGGTAAACCAGCAGCTCCAAAATTCCCCCAAATGCCTTCACTGTGCAGCTGCAGCCTCAGACCTGGCTGTGAGAGCAGACACAAAATATTGAGTCAAAAGCTAAAAGGACAGAGACAGCTCCTGGCAGCTCAGGCTGCTGAATCAGGCACAGACAACCTGCAAATGCTGCCCAACACTGCAGGAGTCAGGGCAGAGGGAGAGGCTGTTCAAGGCAGGTGTTTCAGCTCCAAAATGAATACATGCAGATAAATCCTCTGGGTTCTTCACTGAAGGGGGTGCACAAGTGTACTTCAAGAGCTGGAGAGAGACATCAGGACACAAAGGTAAGCTGGGCAGTAAGAGCTTTTGAGAGGATGTGTGGTTTGAGTTAAAAATGAACACAGCCAAGCACCACAGATTTTCCAATCATGTTTATTTTTCCTGTAGCCCACAGACACAGCTGGATCTGGCAACAGAGCAGATTCTATTTTTCCATAAAGTGTCCATGTGACATTAAGCCCAGGCTAATACTGTCATCAAAGGCATTCAGAGGGGGCAGCAGCAGAAGCAATGGGAGATGCTGGGAGGAGGCCAGACAGCAAGGCACGAGGGCAAGGAGCACCTCCTCTCCCACTGCCACAGCAGAGACAGGGTGCAGATATGCAAAAAGGCATTTTCCTCATCAATACCAGACAAACACAGCACCATGCAACACAACCTGCAGCTGGAAGAGGGTGGGGAGCAGGATCTGGATTGTTATTGCAGTTCTTGTTGGGAGTTGTGTGTGCAGGACATGGGGAGAGCCCAGGGGTCAGCAAAGCTCCCCAGGGGCATTTGCTTGCTGGAGGGAACCACAATTCTCAGGGTGCRTCTAGTGGGACACACCTCTCCCTTAGAGCCAGGTCCACGTTTCAGATGCAGTTTGAGCATCTGAAATGCTGTGGGAAGAGAGATCTGCCTGTTTGCTTTGCAGGAGGTGGGCTGCTGTGGTGTCTCATCAGGTTGAGGTTCCTTCCCAGCCCTCCCTCCCAGCTCTGGCCCAGGCCTGCACCTTCCATGGCACTTGCTGTCCAACAGCATCACCCCAAACATCASTTCCCTTCTGAAGGAAGATTGGAGGAACACTTTCTCCTGCTCACACTCTGCTGCTGCCAGTCCCCCTCCTCCCTCCAGCCCAGGTCCCACAGAGCCCCCAGCCCACACTGTGTGTGCTGTACAGCAGCTGGGGCAGGGCCTGGGCTGTGGGTCCAGGAGGGTGGCACACACACACATGGCATCGCTCCCTTGGACTTGGTTTCACCCAGCCACAGACCTTCCAGCACCCGAATCCTCCTCTGCCAAGTGGTTCCTTCATCCCAAGCAATCTGCACAGCAGCAGRAAGTCTCCACAGTGCAGGGCAACTCGTGCAGCCCTGCTTGCAGCTGGCACCTTTGCTCAGCCCCGGGGACTGAGAGAAAGGCTTTGGAAAGGCAGGCCAGCCCCTGCAGGCAGCAGCACGCCCTTGTCTCACCACTCACTGTACAAATGGACAACACGCGCGCRTTATTTACAGCCCGTTCCTCACATGATGGAGCAGCTCTTGGCTCGGTCTTTCCTGATCTCTGTGTCACTCAGGAAGTCTGTCCTGCCAGGCATCTGTGACGCCCGCTTCAGTCCCCGCTTGGAGTTGCTGCGTTTCAGGTTCTTGTGCACCCTGTTGACCGAGGCCAGCGTGGTCAGGTGGAACACGTCCCTCACGCTGTTCTCTGACACCTTGGAGGAGCATTCTGCATAGGCCACTGCCCCAATCTGCCGTGCCAGCGCGCTGCCCTGCAGCCAGAGAGAGCAGCAGGGAGGGCAACGGGGTGAGCACACCAAGGAGCAAGCGTAAAAATGTGGATTTTATTGGCTTTTCGCATTAGAATGTTCATTAAAACGAATATTGTTAGGAAAATGAATGCACAAAATGCGTATTTTATGATTGGCTTTTCGCATTAAAATGTTCATTAAAATGAATATTGTTAGGAAAATTAACCCACAAAYRKCAGAGGTTTATGTCCAAAAAGGAGGCAGAGGAGTCCTTTTGCTTTATTTGAATAAAGGGAGAGGCCATGGGGCWTTCCCCCGGGGTCTCTCAAATTTTTGGASRACTCAGCCTCCTTTTTATCCCAATTTCCCAAYTTCCCTTCTCTCTTTCCCCATTGGCTGAGGTACTTGAGAGATAAAAAATTCCTGATATGMCTGATACAGAAGATTTCCCTCTAATGCACAASCCTCCCTTTTGTTAGGAAAATTAAYCCACAAACATCAGAGGTTTGTGTCCAAAAAGGAGGCAGAGGAGYCCTTTTGCTTTATTTGAATAAAGSGAGAAGCCATGGGGCATTSCCCTGGGATCTCTCCAATTTTTGGAGGACGCTGTCACTGTGATATTTTATGAAAAATCCCTTTGCCAGGATCTTTTCTCCTGAGAAGCTGGGAAGCYTCAGCTTCTCCCTGTTTTGCTACTTTGGAATGTGATTTGGAGAATTGTTTACCCAGCAGGTGAATTGTTTTTAATTAATGGCCAATCACAGCCAGCTGTGTCAGACTCTCTGAGTCTGTAATGAGATTTTATTATCATTCCTTTCTAGCTTTCTGATGTCTCCTTTCTCTTTCTTTAGTGTAGTTTTAATATAGCATATATAATATCATATCATATCATAAAATAATAAATCAGCCTTCTGAAACATGGAGTCAAGATTCTCATCTCTTCCCTCATCCTGGGGACCCTCAAACACCACCACAGGACACAGCCTCCCTTTTTATCCCAATTTCCCACATTTCCCTCTCTCTTTCCCCATTAGCTGAGGTATTTGAGAGGTTCAGACTTCCCAGAACACCTGATACCAAAGATTTCCCTCTAATGTATAACCCTCCCTTTTAATTTTTAATTCTTATGGAATTCAGGGGTTTTATTTCCCCATTGTTTCTTTCATCTTTCAATGTCTAATTTCATTTATCARCAAACCTACAGTCACTGGGAGCAGAAAGAGCTGCCCTGAACTGGAGATGCAGAAGGACAACGCTCCCCTTTAGCCAGCCCAGCTTGTCAAATCAAGCACTTCCACCTGCTTTGAGGAATTATTTTTTTGGCTACTAACTGGCTGGCTGCTCAGCAGAGCATCAGGAATAAGCCAGGGATTTCCAGAGCTGGGGACAAGAGTGGTGGRAACACGAGCAGCTCCAAGCCACGACCAAAGCAGCTGCCTGGGCGCAGTGGGTGACAGGGCACAGCTGTCCCCTCCCTCCCTGGGCACTGCCCARACCCACCTGCTCGTGTGTCACAGGGATGAGGCGCTGCTTGGAGAGCTCCCTCAGGGTGTTGAGGTCTGTCCTCATGTCCAGCTTGCAGCCCACCAGCACGATCTTGGCGTTGGGGCAGAACTCCTGTGTCTCCCCTTGCCACTGCAGAAGAAAGAACAGGTTCTGGTGGGTGTGGCTTTTCCACATAATTGGTCAAACACTGATTAGCATATCAGGGCTCTTTAATGACTGCCAAGGGCAAGGATGGGAATGGCCAGAGTGCCTCTCATGCCTGCCTGTACCAGATTATTGCTCAAATCTGGGACCCCAAGGGTCAACAGGGCCAGTGGAGAGCTCTTTGCACACTCACACACTATTCATTAATGGGAGCCACCTGTTAAAGACATTATGATGTTCAGAGAACAGCTACAGCCAGGGAAATTAAGAATTGAAGCAATGGAAAGAGAAGGCCAGGGCAAACATCCATGTCCTTCATATAAATGACTCTTTTCAGAGCTCCCAAAGTGAATGCCTGATGTCAGCTGTGTCTGCAGCAGTAAATAAATCCATCACCTGTGACCTCCCCCGGGGGGAGCCCTGCACAGCTCCATCAGCATGTCAATGCCCCAGTTACTTATCTGGTGGTGCTGAAGTAGAAAGCAGATAATAAATAGAGATTACCCCCAGCTGAAGTGTCACTTGGAATTAGCAATTTCCTGCTACAATGACTCAGGGTTAAGGTACACCGTGGGCAATTAGAAGCAGAAAGGAAACCAAGCCACCAAGCCCAGTGTCCACAACCTCGTGGGGAATGGAGGGCTAAAAACCACCCAAATGTCATTCAACCAGTATCAGATCAAAATATGAAAAATCTTATTTTCTATCAGGAGATTGTCTTGGGTATCTCCAGGTATCTGCGTGCCCCAGGACTCAGGCACCCCCAGCCCCTGGGCAGGGTGCAGGAGGGCAGGGTGCTGCAGCCACGGACCTACACAACCTCACAACCTCACAGATCCACTTCTTTTGGAGCTTTCACTCTAATTTATGAGAAGGATTTGAGCTACAAGGCCTGTTCACACCTGGCAGAGGTCTCTGCAGTGACACAGGGCTCCCTGTTCTATGGAGAGAGCTGTGACCTCTTCCTGCATGACTGGCACCTCTGGGAGCCCAGAACCTGCTGTGCTATCAAGACTTGTCCGGACCAAAGCACCACTCCATGAAATCTTGTTCTGCATGAAAGGCAGAGCTGCTTGCTTCACTCCCTCAGATGCCTCTGCCCCTTCAACTGTACATGCTGTACAGCAGCCCAGGCTTCAGAGGGGAGGCATTAATAAAAAGATTTCCTCTGTTGGATTTTTGCCTGAGGCTTGAACAGGAAATGTTATTTTCCTTATTTGCCTGATATCACAAGCTAAAACCCATTTCAGCTTCATGGTGTCTTAGGAATTTTCCTCACTGCCATAAGGCTGTGAGCCTGCACCAAAGGAAACAAGGCATCTACTCAGAGGCACTTAAGAAATCCCCTGGGATTTAGGGTTTATTTTAAGTTACCATATCAAAAAAACATTGCCTAGCAGCACTCAAAACATCTGTGAGGCTGTACAGGGAAAGTCATGCACAGAGCAGGGTGGACTCACATGAAGATTGTGCAGAGAGACAAATAACTMCCAGCCCCACCTAATTATTGAGAGGTTAGTATTTCATTAAGGTACAAGTGATTCACTTGCATTATTATTCTGCTGACTCCCAAGCTGAGCAGTGAATTCTCTGAGTCCACATGAAACATGCTCCCTCCACCCAGCCTGCTTGGTACCCAGGACCTGCTCTGGAAGCCAACACTGAGCCATTGACCAATTTATCTGAAGGGTCTTTGTCCCCTCAGCAGGACACTCCTGAGACAAAGACCCACTTCTCAGCCCTCCCAGCAGCTGAGTAAGAGGCACTTGCTTCAGCACAACATTTGGCCAAATGTGGAGAGGCCAAGAGGCCAGGCAGCACAATGTGCCATGTTCAGGCCGTGGCCCTTCCAGCCCTGGGGCTCTCTGAGGAGAACAGCCATGGGAGCTGCTGCTCTGTGGTGCTTTTCATGCCTTGGTGTCTCAGAGAGTGTCACAAAGGAGATGCCAGCCCCCCAGGACAGGATGCAGCTGCCAGATGCTGTCCTGCACAGCAGAACCACAGCTCCCTGAATGCATGGGAGGAAGCAGGGCACAGCAGGACCAAGGGATGCAGTCCTGGAAAACCAGCTACCCYTCCTCCTCTGAGCAGCATTTGGGGCTGCTGGACTTCACTCCACCTCAGAGGAAAGCCTTGGGTGGGACCCTCTCCCAGAAGTGACCCACTGGAGACCAGCCAGGGGTGCTCCACAGCAGATCCCCAGCCCTGTGAGGCTCTCTGGGACCTGCCAGCTGGAATATCAGCTCTGCTGAAAGGCACTAAGGAGCAGGTAGAAAACTSTCAGCTGCTCCCTGTGCCAGGGCAGGCTTAGGGCCCTGCCTGCTCTCCAGGCCAGTGGCATTGTGCCATCTCATCTCAATAATTCACTTCAAATTCAGCACCACAGCTCATCATTTCTGTTGACGAGCTCTAGAGAACTSATTGCTGTCTTTTTCACTATGCAGATGCTGAACTGAGGGCAGAGCCAAAAAACTGAACACTCTGCTTG
>JACDOX010000199.1:114537-127518 GCA_014549065.1 Cardinalis cardinalis
TCCCTGGAGCTGCAGCCATTCCTGCCCCATCCATGCTCTGCCACTCCCTGGAGCTGCAGCCATTCCTGCCCCATCCATGCTCTTCACTTCTTCCCTCACAGCCAAGGATGCCAAACTGTTTTTCAGTGGAGGCTTTAGCAAACAGCATGTAGCACTTGGGGACAGCAGGCATGGGACATTCCTGACGTGCTATGACACAGCACAGGAAGCAATTTTACTCCCATGGTCTGAATTGAAACAAATATGAAACTCAACCAGCAGCTGCAGATGTTGGACAAGGGGATTTTCTCCCTGGTGCATTCCTAGGTCCAAGTCCCACTTGAGCCCCAGCAGAGCACCACAGGTTTCACCCTCTTGAAGACTTCTCAGTGCTGGAAACTCTCCAGAGTCACCCTCCAGCCCCAGAAAACAACGGACAAAGAGTTAAAAGACATTTAAAGAAAATCAGAGCTCCCAATACCATTTGGGAGCCATTCAGTTCTCCATCTCTCCCATCCGCTCTGTGTCAATATTCCTCTAATGGGAGCTCCTGCCTGCCAGCTGCCAGTGTCACAGCCTGTGTTTGCCACTTAGGAGGGGTCAATTCAGCTCAAAAGGCTGCATTTTCCAACAGGATGACAGGACACAGGGAGCAGGCAACAGCCTGGGCTGTACAGGGCTTACCAGGGGGATGGCAGAGTGGCCAGGCAGACTGCAGCCACACTCAGCCATCACAAAGGGAATTTTCCAGGCCAGACTGCACTTTCCCCATCACCCACTGCTGAGAGATGCTCAGCTCACCTTGTGCAGCTTCCAGACTCTCCAGCTGCTTCCTCAACTAAGTATGGCATGATGGAAATTAATTAAAAAATAAAAAAAAAAAAAAAATTCACCTCCTCTCTCCAGGTCTATGCGGATTTCTCAGGGAATTTCAGTTCAAATCACTTATCTAAGAGAAGGAGAGCATTTAAAATAGAAAGTGTTCCCCTCCTTATGTCAGAATCACCCTTTTTCACTCTTGCTGGGATGGAATTTATCATGAATAATATGAAAAGCAGCTTACAAGAAAGAGCAGGTACTCCAGAGAGAAGGGAAAGCRCCCACCAATGTCTGTCATTCTCCTTGGGGTGGGCAATGAGCTACTCCTGACCCCTTCAGCTCAGCTGGTTCAACTCACTCTTGTGCAAAACTTCTTTTGCCAAAACTCTAATTTATAAGAMCCTCTGAAGGCTAGTGAAAACTCAACAGCACTTTGCAGTCTACAGCTAAAAATTTCAGTTTGAYTACCAAGGAAAACTGCTGTCTAGTGCTTTGCAGGATTGTTTATTAAGAACTAGCTGCTGTGTATTTCAAATCAAAGGGAATCTATCTGGAAAACTACCTGATGAACTCTATCTACAGCAAAGCTGTTAAAAAGGTCTGACATTTTTCAGAGGAGAAAAGAGAAAGAATCAAAGTYCATTTGTTTTTGGCTGCAGAGACAAATATTGGAAAAACATCTTTTGTCACAAGGGGAAAAATGAACGTGTGACAGCATCAGATGCAGGTGCCAGATACATCCTTTGAGGACTTTTTATCATGTCCTTTTCTTTAAASATTTGTAAGACCAAAGCAAATCATTCTGGAGGATTCCTAAAAAGCAAACAACACTTCAAACGTGCTTCTACACCCTGCAAAGATGAAGTTTTTTATATCAAACACAGATCCTCAAGAGCAAAGCCATTCAGTGCCTAGCAAAGATCACCCACCACATCCCCCTCCAAGGCTGCAGAAGCCCAAGGTCTGAACTCCCCCAGCCATGAGGGTGAACGGGTTGTGGGTGAACACTCATGTGCACCCCAGTGCCCACCCGAGTCCTGGAGCACCCTGAGCAGTTTCAAGGAGTCCTCTGCAGCCCAGGAGCAGCCAGGATGGTTTCACTGTGGCCACATCTGAGAGTCTCCAAACCAGCCCAGCAGCAGCCACCCTGCAAGGGCTTCCATGTAACCACCACTCTGTGCTTCAAGCACAGCTCCTGGTCAAACACCAAGAGCCAACACTTCATCCYCAGGAGCCAGCGTCCTCATGGCTCACATCACAGCACACAGCTTGCCRGCAAAGCTGAATCTAATTCTCTTTTTGTCTCAGGGAATAAAAATCAGCAAAGCAAGGTTTCCTGGGTCAGGAAGCTCCAGAAGAAGATTCAAATATATTTTACATGTTTGGGCAAGTCCAAGACTCACTAAAGCCACTACTCTASGTAGAGCTATGCTAATCCTATAGCTGTCATTTAATGAATGCAAAATTACAGCAAGGAATCTGAATTAACAACAGGAAAAGAAAGTCCTGGGTCATGTTTTCATTTAGTACTGCTCTTGGACATTGAGAGGACTTCATTTATCATCAGGATTCCAAAAATTAAGAGAATATGGGGAAAGAGCATCAGCAAGCACACGATGTATATTCATTAGCAGAGCACAGCATTCAGCTGCACTGCCCGTACAAAAGGACCCAAAGATAAATTAGAAAGTGCACGTGAACTTCGCGGGATGCCAATATTTCTATTAGCTCTGCATCACGCACTCCTCCTGCAACTCGTGCCTCCCCCGGGGCAGGAGCAGGCACAAAGTTTGGGACGGGTCTCGGTGGGCTGGGACAGCCGTGCCCGGCGCTTTGAGCAGAACCACAACCGAGCACACAAAGAGGCAAAACCAAAGCGAGCCAAAAAGACGCCAGAGAGCCGCGGAGGCTCTGTGGCAGCAGCAAGGCATCCCTCCCTAGGTGCAGGCTCCCTCCTCCAGCAGCACTCTCATTCCTCCCCGTTCCCCCCCGGCCCCAGGGCTGCAGCCGCAGCCGGTTCTGTTCGCCGTCCCCGCTGCAGGGACAAGGGAGCGCCCGGCGCTACCGGCGCTGCCCGGTGCCCCCGGAGGCTCGCAGGGCTCGGAGCCGCTGCCGCTGCCCCAGCCCGGCCCGGCGGCCCCGGGAGCGGGGAATCCATCGGTGGCAAGGACCAGCACCACCCCCGCGCACCCCAGGCCCACCTGAGGTGTCCCACATGTTGAGCTCGGTGCGCTGCTTGTCGATCTCGAAGCTGGCCGTGTAGTTCTCGAAGACGGTGGGCACGTAGCTCTGGGGGATGAGGGGAGAGCACAGGTGAGCGCAGGGGAGCTGAGGGGAGCTGAGGGGAGCCCGGCCCGCCCTCCCGCAGCCCTCCCGCACCTCGGGGTAGCAGTCCTTGGCGAAGACGTGCAGCAGCGCGGTCTTGCCGCACTGCGTGTCCCCCACCACCACGATCTTGCAGCGCGCCAGGTGCCCCTCCATGGTGCGGGGCCGCCGCGCCCGCTCCGCCGCCGCTTTACCGGGCCGGCCCCGGCCTGGCCGCGCCCCCGGCCCCGACGGCACCAACCAGGCGCGGAGCGGAGCCGGCGCTGGGCAGGGCCGAGCCGCCACGGCCGCGGCCCCGGGAGCCGCCCCCCGCCGGCCCCGCCGCCCCTCGGGGCGTCCCCTCGGTGCTGCTGCCGCTTGTCGCCAGCCCCGGGACACGGCGGGTGGAGGATCCGGGGTGCCCGGGATGGGCTCACAGCCCCGGGATGGGCCCACAGCCCCGGGATGAGTTCATAACCCCCGTGATGGACCCACAGCCCCGGGATGGGCTCACACCGCCGGGATGGATCCACAGCCCCGGGATGGGCCTTCACCCCTAGGATGGACCCACAACCCCCGGGATGGGCTCACAACCCCGGGATGGGCCCTCACCCCCAGGATGGACCCACAACCCCCGGGATGGGCTCACAACCCTGGGATGGGCTCACAACCCCCGGGATGGACCCACACCCCCAGCCCCACACCTCCGGGATGGACCCACACCCCCGGGATGGGCCCTCACCCCCGGGATGGCCTCACAGCCCCGGGATGGCCCCACAGGCCTGGCCCCTTGCTGCTCTTCCTGCCCGGGAGGTGCCCTTTTCACCGGGGCTGCCCAGGGAACGGGAGCTGCTCCCTGAGGAATTCGGCAGAAGMGGGTGTAGCCCCGCATTTCTCCTCACAGGGAAAAGCAAGGCACAATTCTTCCCAAGAACGTTTCTGGGTTTCACTTTTTCTGAACCTCAGAGAAAGGAAACACARTTCTTATCATTTGCTGTGCCTGTGTTAGTGCCAAAGCAGAATGCAATATGGAGATTGTTTACCCACAGTGATGGTGTTTTTTTCCCTGGCCTGTAAGGGTCAGGTGTGTATATGTGTGTGTGTCAGGACTGTCAGGACAGCCACGAGATTCGGTGCAGTGTGTGCAGAGTGAGTGCTTGCCAGGTTCAGTTTTAGATATACAGAGTAATATAGTATAATAAAGTAATTAATTTTTATATCAATGGAGTCCTCCTCATTCTGTCCCCTCATCGGGAGCAAAAATATCCACAATAAATGGGGGCAGCTGGAATTCTGTGCTCAGAGAACCCCATATCCCCGATGTCCGTGGCCGAGTGATATCAGCAGGGACAGGGAACTCTGCAGCAGCTGCATGACCCCAGGCTGGCCTCACAGCCCTCTGCAGAGAGGGCAGAGATTTCTGCTCTCCATCCCTCCTTGAGCACAGGCAGCGCRTCTATAAATTACAGGCAGTGATTTTAATTAGCAGGCTTCTCTGCTGCTCGTAYTTTGCTGGCCACACTGCAGAAAGATTCACCTAAATGGCAAACTGACAGGCTGCCTGTCAGAAAATGCAGTAAAAATAGACACAAGGAAGACAAAGAAGGCCTGGAGAAAAGGAAATGAAAATGTTTTGGCAGCGAAACAAGATTATTAATGGACTGAGGGGGCAGATTGTTTTTTGCTGAAATCACAGACATATTTTATATATAAATATTGGTGCTGTGCACAGTGTTGGGACAAGAAAAGGGCAAAGACAAGGAGCAAGGCGTGGGTACTTGCCATGCAGGTACCCCGTGGTTTCAGGTGCTTCTTGGCCTTCTGACAGCCCTGCCAGCTGTGCCCCTGGGGACACACCAGCCTCAGTCAGCACTTTGGAGCTGGGTGCCTTCGTGTGGTCACAAAGCACGCAGGTCCCACTCTCAGGGTGCGCCCCTAGGACAGGAGCCAGGTGCAAGCAGGGCTAAAGGTGTGTGTGAAGCACCTTCACCTGGCCAGATGGGAATTCAGGTCCCACCTCATCATCACACAGCAGAGAAGACCCAAAAGCTGAAGGGATGAGGTGGTCCAAGGAGACAARGTAGTCCTGGAATCCCGGCAGCTCCTGTCCTCAGCTGATCTGATTCCTGCATTTTGTGGGCCAGGAGCTGGCTCAGTCAGTTCTCTGTTCTGCAGCTTTGCTGTGGGTTTTGCTGCAGCATCCCTGGGCCTCCCWGCCTTGTCTTAAGCAGAATGATGAGTGACTGTCTCATGCTTGTTTCCTCCAACTCTCCCTGGGGAAAGGAGCCTGTGCAGCACTGACAGGTTTTATAAGGCCTGTAGTGATTTTTTTGCCTTATATGTGTGCATGTCACTCCATTTTYATGCAGAAGAATGGAAAGGAAAGTTCATTGTCTTGTGACTGCAGGTAAAGGAGTGCAGGGTATTCATCAGTGCCACCTGGAGCAGGGTTTTCCCCTTTCTGACAGCACTTCACCATGTTTCTCAGTAGGAATTTGATTTTTGCTCCCCACCATCAGATTGTTGAAAGCCTGCTCCGGTGGAGGCAGGACGCTCTCTGCAGGGAGCACTCCGAGCTCTGCAAGCCCCACAGCCACATTTTCCTTCAGGAGAGGGAGAGGCAGCCAGCTGCAGGGCACCACCGTGGCTGAGCCTCGCTCCCCTCCAGTGCAGAGCAGAAYTCACCCCTGGTGAATATATTCTGTTGCAGAATGTATTCAACAAGCCTTCATCATGGTGTGAATTTACTGAGCAGGCTGCAGAGCCTTGCTGTGGCTGTCACTGCGTGTGGAGAGGCGACAGATGGCTCTCACACATTTGCTCCTGGAAGTGCTTCCCCAGTGGCTGGATCCTCCCTTGCTGATCCACCCTCTCGGGGTCTTAATTGCTATTATGAATTAAATTTGTTGTGTTACATTTTCTGTACAAAGAAACAGGAAGACATCCTGCACTGGGAAAACATACTGTGAAAAGCCAGTTTTCACTGAAGGACGCACAGCCTGTGACATCTTATTCTGGTCCACAGAGCCCCAAAGTTTGGTCCTGTACAGCCAGTCAGAGGCTCTGGAGTGAACTTCAAGCGTGGTGAGCAATTGAGTTACTGAGTGAGCAATGTTCTGTGGTCTGTCACACAGCCATGATCCCTGCAAGAAGCACAGACACACCTGGTGAGAGGTGCCCTGGTGTCACCCTGGGATCAGGGACAGAGCTCCCTCTCATCACACCATGCACTGACAGTTTCCTGCATTTTTTATGATGATTGTTCACTTTTTACCCATCTTCTCTTCGGCATTTGTCTCAGTGTGCAATGTGATTTTTCCCAGCCTGGGACAGAAATAAGGGACACACTTTAATGTCTCTGATATCAGATCTAGTCTTAAATATCTTTTTGGACTTGTCAAATATGGGAAAGAGCCAGAAACCACCGAGGCCAAGCTGCAGAGTATTGCTAGCTATGAACATTTGGAGTTAAATCATTCACCCTAGAGAGGTGTTATTTGATGTTTTCCCCTAGAAGATAAAGAGATAGAAAAGCAGTAGAGTGTCATAGACAGGTAGACGAATTATAAAATAAAGGCCTTATGAAATCAGGCCTTGCTCTGCTAAAATTGCCAAAGCTGGCCTGGCACTTCTTCTAAGTGCAGCTAAAAAGAAATTTGCAAGTTCCCATGGACATATACGCCCAGGTTGTTGAATTTATTCTGCAAATGAGAAGTTTATTTAACACAACAATCTATTCTGAGGGTGAAAAACAAATGCACCTGTGTAAACAATGAAATTTGTCCCATGAGAGCCCACAAAGGAAAAATGTAAACATATCTAGAGAGAGAAAATTTGATAGACACATACACCAGCCCTTACCATCCAATGAACTGAGTTTCACTGTATTGTTGACCAATTAGGTTCAACGCRGTGCCTTCTGATATTTCCTACAAATATGAGCTTGGTGAATAAAGAATTGGCTTTCTGCATGAAGAAAATGGAGTCTGGGCTGATTTATTCCGACAGAAGGTGTCCCCAAAGACGCGATCGAGGCGAGACGAACAGCCTGTCACAAAAGGAGGAGGTGAAACGAGCCAAGCCGACCGCGGGACGGGATTTAGAGACGGAATACACAAAGATGCGAAAGGAAGAYTGCAGCGAGACCGGGCACAGCGCACGAACACCGCAGCGCTGGCCGCAGGATCGGCGCGGATAGAAATTCRAGCAGCGAATATGCAAAGGAGCAAAAGGAAAATGCAAAGGAGCCAAAGGTTACGGCTACGGTCAGCAGAGGGATCGGTGTGCGACCAGCAAAGACAAGCGGCGGTGAAGCGGAGAGGGGCAGGGGGTGCTGACGGTGTGGAASGCACAGAAACGAGCACAACCCCTGGGAGGAAGCGAGCAGCCGGTGAGAGCAGAACTGCGAGCTGCCAACGCCGTCCCGAACCGCGGGAGATGCGCGGCCCTGGACCGCGGAGGATGCGCGGCCAAAAGAGCCGCGGAAGGTGAGGCAGCCCAGGAGCTGCGGGGACAGAAACGCGCAGCGAGTCCCGGGGACAGCAGGGACCAGAACAGAACAGCGGTGAGTGAGCGCCCAGCTGCTGGGAAAAACCCCAATCGCTTGGTTTTGAAATTTTTAAAAAGTTTAATAGTAATAAAATGGTTGTAAAAATAGTGGTATAATTAGAGTAATAAAAATTTGAACAATTGAGATTAGGACAATACGAGACAATAAAAAACAAAGAGTTACAGACAGTCCAGGTACCTCTTTCTGGGCAAAATAAGCCCGAAAAAGGACCCACGTTAACAGTGGATTAACCCTTAAAAGCAACAGCCTGTTGCATATTCATACACCTCATCCATGATGCATAAATTCCATTCAAACACAGGATTCTGTCTGGGCAGTGTCAACTTCTTCCTCTGAATCCTGATGGCGTCTTCAGGGCTGAGTAAGGCAGGAAGAAGTTCATTTCTTCTGCTAATGGAGCAATAAATTCTCTTTCTCTGAAAGATTCAGGTGTCCTGCGGCTGCTACCTCACTGTGAGTACCTCATTCCTCTCTTTAAAAAATATCCCACATACATAGTTTCTATTTTAACTACAAAAGTTACATTGTAACTACAAAACTACATTTACAATACTATTAAAATGTTAATACAGCACTACTAATCAATACAACACAATACATATAGTAAATATCCACGTAGAGCCATATAATATGCACTTTTCACTGCTGCTAAGGTGTGGGGAAACAAATGGCAGGATAGAACCATGACATGGAAATGGCACTTGGAAATGTACAAGTCATGGAAAGAAGGCCAAACTGTGAGTTACAAAAATATGCTGGGAAAATGCGTTTTCTACTTTTTTTTTTTAGTATTTTCCCCCTTATGATGTGCTGTTTTTAGGGTTTGGTTTTTATTGCTTTTTCCCCTCCTCTTTTTCAACCACAAGTGTTTTAAGGGGAAGAACAGAGGGCAGAGCCATTGAATTTTCCCTTCCCTTTTTAGGGTGGCACCTGCCCATCAATTGGGAACAGCTCATCTATATTTAATTTAACTGCTCTGTTGTAGATATGGCTTGGCTGCTGCAGCTCTGTTCCTTTTATTTTTATTTATTTTTTTAAGCAAAACACGATTTATTAAAGGCAAAGGGGAAAACACAACAATATGACAGCTCTTGGTTTTAGTATATAAAAAGYGAAACAATTCAGAGTACATTTAATGGTGCCTGTGATACATGGGAGATGTATGAGGATGTTTTAGGTCCACCCTACCTCCTCATAGAATTTAAAACAAGGAAAAGAAATAACAGAAATACCCTTTTACCACCTCAAACAACTGCAACTAGAGGTGTCTACAGACACAGCATCTCCAAAGTGTCTGGCTCGTAGTTTTTAACACATGCTGCACAAGAATGTCTTAATGCAGACAAGTCAGGATTAAGTCACTGAAAGTCTTGCTGGATATTCTCCTTGTTTTCTTCCCCATGCTGCTGCTTGATTTGTGAAATTTCATTTTCCAGCTCTGACAGGGGTAGTCCACTGCAAAGTGATCAAGAAACCAGGTCTTCTTTTACAGTCATGAGACAGGCTTAACAAGTGAGAAGCTCTAGTAGTAGTTGTGTCAATTTTTTGTCAAGCATTTTTGTTGTATATTGACACCTGCTGACCATTTCTTCTGACTAGTCAGTTTTTCTGTATCACAACTTTATGCATTAGTTGGTCAAATATATTTATGTATTAGTTGGCCAAATTTCRGGATTTCAGTCAGATCTCCCTCAGGAACTTACAGAGTGGGTATATTTTATCTCTRCATATGTTATATATGTGCCTGTATTTGTATATACACACATTTACAAAACTCCAGAAACTGCTAGAATGCTCATGTCTGCTGAAAGAAACTCACAAATTTCTTCAGAGCACAAAAAGCTTTCTGCCATTTTAGACATGTGCAAAATTAAGTGTCTAGAGAGTTGTAAAAGCTTTGTGTACTGGAATGGTGCTTCCTGTGATTACTGCCCAAGAAAAGAGGCCATGGGGTCATCAGGTCTCTGCCTTTTCATTCTGTAGGCCTCCATCTCCTCTTCTGTTGGCTCCCTGGCTTCATACTGCCTGTTGTATGGTCTCCTCCTCTCATCCAACTGCATGATTTCTTTGATGTGGAGAAGTCGAGCCTCTTCAGCATTTARRGCCTTTTTTAGTTTTTCCTGCTTCTTTTTCTCTTCGCCCTCACTGTTGGAATTTGAGCTCTTCTTGTACTTCCTCTTTTCCTTCTCTTTCTGTTTCTCTTGGTGGATCTCCATCAGTGTTTTGGGCTTTGTCATGTGTTCTTCCTCCCCAGGCTGCTTTTCCATTAAACTTGCCTCTGTGTTAGCAATTTCTTTCCCAGTTTCCCCTGTACAGTAGGAGTACTTGACAAAGGAGTGACAGCACTTGTAACCCCACTTCCCTTCCTTCCAGTACRAACCCCAAATGCATGTATGGTTGTTGATCTTCACATCCTCTTCATACTTGGAACAAGCAATAGCTTTCTGCTGCCCTTTGATGACTGTTCCATGCCYAGAATACTCCACATAATCTTCTGTTTGAGCTAGCAGCAGTTCAGCTGTGGGGGCGTCTAAATGTTCCTGTCCTCCATACTTCTCTAGGATRCTTTCTTTCTGCTGAGCCTTGAAATCTTCTTTTTTTGCTTTGAAAGATTTATAAAGGAGCTCCAATTTGGTAGGGTCTGCTTGAAGATGAACTTCAGAGCCTTTGTGATAAGCCTCCCAGGCAAAGAGCTGAGTCTGTGCCATTGAAATGGCATCGCCTGTGTAGCGAACAAAGTTGTCACCAGCATAACCAGCTTCATCTGGACTCCTGCCTGTGTTGGCATAAGGGCTSTCCCTCATTGCTCTTGTTTTGGGATCATAATAAGCAGAGTTTGGGTCTAGGTTCCTCAAGTATTTAGCAACATCTTCCCGGATACGTAAATTTCGGACTGTGMTGCGTCTTTTGGAGTCAAAGTTCTGCCCAGGCGTATCAATGTCATCTGCGTATTTGTCCTCATCTTCACTGCTGTGATCTCTTTCTGTCTGTGAATTTGATTCCTCTTCGCCCCCCTGATATCTTGAGGAGTTCACTTGCTCCAGCTTCCCTGAGGCCAACTCCTCCTGAAGCTTCTGTGCTTTCAGTGCACATTTGGCCAAACCAACCCTGGAATATTCCTCAACAAYTTTCATGTGCTCCTCTGGGTCRTAACCATTCCACCTGTCTCGCTTCCCATCGTAACCAAACACCAGCTGAGGCTGCACGTGCTCATCTGGGGCAATATTCATGCCTGTGTATTTTGCTCCAACTTTCCTGGGTCTCTCCATGCAGTCTTTCCTTGTGTGTGTCAGTGCCCCGCAGCTCTCACAGGCTCCTCTGCGGTACCTCGTGGCCACGGCGTGCTCCTGAACCCCTCGTTTGTACCAATCTCCAGAGGAATTATACTGCTTMTGCTTCTCTGCCTGAGGTCTCTGRTGCTTTAGTGTGGGTCTCTTGGAAGGATCTACGTACCACGGTACTGAGGAGAGGTACTGAGGAATATGAGGGTTGATATCTTTTCCTTCTTCATCCACTTCGGCAGGTGCATTTCCAAGTTTTCTCTGCTCTTCTAATTCTTTCTTTTTCCTCCAATCTTCCCTCGTCATCTTCTTTGGTTCCTCCAAGCTCACATCATTTGCCACTCCTGCACCTGAAGACATTTTGGGTTTTTCCTGCCAGGCCCCACAACACAACACCCCTCTCCCCTGTGGCCCTGCAGCTCTTCTCTTCTCCCAAGATTATTTACAGCAATTAATTTCAAGTTCTTAAYTAAGTCCTATAACCTTGRATTTTRTCTGCAGCAGYTCTTTATAGTTTAGAAATAATCAGATCACAGTAAAAAACTTTACTGCTGAAGCAGACAAAGTCAGAACAGGAGCTGAAACCCTGTGGGCCAGGGTGGTGGCACAGTCCCGTTAAATGGTGGCTCAGCCCTCCTACAGTGCCAGCTGTGGTTCTGGCGGAGCAGGGATCCTGGAGAAGGGTGGAGTTTTCCTCTGAAGGTCCAGTAGAGGCCTAGAAGGGTCTGGTGTTCCTCTGGGAATCCAGTGGGAAAGGCTGCTGCAGGGATCCAAACCTCAGATTATATCCAGCTAGGAATGCTTGGCTCCTCCCCCTGGGCAGAGCATCTCCCAATGGGATCGTGGAATTTTATCAGCTATGCAGGGACGCTCAATGGCCCATTAACAGGAAGATAATTAATAATTAATGGCCCATTCATTAACAGAAGATATCTCCTGGAGGGAGGACTGGAAGAGATAAAGAAAACTGCCCCACCTGGTTTCAACAGCTGGTGATGGAACACATGCTCCTGGTTACATCTTGCATTGCAATCTAAGACAGYTAAATATCACTTTTCTGCATTGTAAGATGTACAGTTGYTTTCTTTTAAGAGATGACTCTGACTAAAACAGCTGTGATGAAACACTGCCAAACACCTGTTTGTGAATAAAGAAGGTACAGCGTGTTCACCCTTGATWTTGTCAAAGATTTTATTGCTTGTTACAATCTCAGCTGTTTTATCTTCCATAAATAACACAGAAGAGTCAGTGATGATTCTACATTCTGGCTGTTATTGATTCTGAGCTGTTTCAGTGTTTTCTTTCCTCTGTTTCATTTTGCTGTCATGGTACATGACTGTTCAGAAAGGTGCTATCTCAACTTCCTAAGATGGTTATTGCTGATGTATTGATTACATGATGTGAATTTACTGATTTTATAATAGGTATCATTCATAAGATGTTCATATTCAGATGTTCATATTCACATTACTGTTCAGATTCATATTACTGYATTTATAGCTGGCTTCTTCTATGCTTTAACATCTTTTTGTGTAATTATCTAAAAGACATGTAWCATTTCAGGATTCTTTTTTCTTTTCTAGCTACCTATGCATCTCTTAGACCAGCTGAGCTCTCTGGCTAGCCCTGCCCTGACTCTGTGGTTTGACCCAATGCTGTCTCATAATTTTAATTATTTTTCAGAGTTCCARGAAAAGATACCTGAGCTTCATTGAAACCCTCCTCCAAACTGCTAGTCTAGTGGYTTTMCCCAGTTATTATTAMAGAAGCACTCCAGCAGTTTGCTGTGTTTGAAGCATCTCAATCCTGAAGGAAACTTCAGAAGGATCCAGCTACTGGATGGTTTGATTAGCCTTTAACCCCAAGGCCTTCACTCATAACTGCTATTCTTAAGAGCCTTGTTTTAAAATGTGTTGAGGGAATTCCCTCCCTGTTGGAGCCTGAGTGGTGGCCAGGCCTTGGCTCTACCTGGATGGAGAATTTGCCAACAAACCCAAATGTTTTCTGCATCAAAACTAGATTCAGGTC
>JACDOX010000199.1:134885-153077 GCA_014549065.1 Cardinalis cardinalis
CTGGTGCTGACCGGGTTCGGCGGCTACGACAAGGTGAAGGTGCAGTCGCGGCGCGGCGCGGAGCCGCGGCCCGGGGAGGTCTCGGTCACCGTCCGCGCCTGCGGGCTCAACTTCGCCGACCTGATGGCGCGGCAGGGCCTGTACGACCGCCTGCCGCCGCCGCCCGTCTGCCCCGGCATGGAGTGCGCCGGCACCGTCCGCGCCCTCGGCGACGGCGTCCGCGACCGACAGGTGAGGGCGGCCCGGCCCGCTGGCCCCGAGCCGCCCCGGGCTGCGGCCCCGAACCGCCCCGGCTGKCCCGGTGGGCCCCGGCAGCGCTGAGCCCCCGGCAGGGACCCCACCGATCCCACCCGCCGGGGATTCGGAGGCGACAGGGCGGCGGACAAAGGCCAGGGACAAAGGGGSAGGGCGGGCGAGCATCCCCGGGCCGGCCCTGCCGCTCCGGGAGAACGGGCGGGGAGGAGCTGGGGAGGCCGTGTGCCTTAGRTTCCGGAGGTTTTCCTAATTTTGGAGGTGTATTTTTCATGATTGATGCTACTAAACGTTTCCCAAAGGGTCCTGCCTCTTGGCAGGGTGATGGCAAGGAGCGGCRGTAATGTTTTTTGGTGTTTAGACTTCTGCTCCCAGCTTGGGCAAGGAGGGCAGGACATGGTCCTCGTCCGTCTTGTGTTGTGGGGGACCCAGCATGAATCTAGTGGTTGGTTTGGGCAACCACAGTTTGGGTTTGGGTTCCTCTACAAAGCCAGAGCCTGGGGTGCCTGTGGTCTCTGGGGTTCCTGGTGTGTGCCCGGGTCTGTGGTGAGAGGTTCTGTGCTGCAGCCTCCCCGTGAGGAGGGAGTTAAACCAGCTGTGCTCTCCTGCCCGAGTCCAKCGGTGCTGCAGTCCCTGCAGACCTCTGCACAGAGAACTGTGTGGATGCAGAAGCTCTGACATACCAAGGGCAAGGGTCTGATGGCTCCTGCTGGCCTTGGGGCTTGTTTCAGACCACCTTGTCCTCTGATTTTAGGTCGGTGACAAGGTAATGGTCCTGGCCAGGTCRGGGCTCTGGCAAGAAGTGGTGAATGTGCCGGCCAGTCACACCTTCCCAATGCCTGAGGGGATGAGCTTCGAGGAAGCTGCTGCTCTTCTTGTTAACTACATCACTGCCTACATGATTCTGTTTGACTTTGGAAACCTGAGACCCAACCAGAGTGTCCTCATCCACATGGCTGCAGGTAAATAATTCTTGCCAGACCATGCTGAGACTCTTGGTTTCACCGTGCAGCGTCTTGAATAGGTGACGTGGGTGAGGAAATGATCAGAATGGGGCTGGACTGCCAAAATGTCACCTGGCAGAGATGCAGGCTTTGTGCTGACCCCATTCCCCAGCAGCTGGGGTCAGTCTCTCCCAGTGTGTCCCAAACATSAACCTCACCAGGCAGAGCCTCTATTCCCCAGGCTGCTGTGCTGTGTGATTGGTACAGGCAGGAATAATTTACTGAGTAAGTTTTTACATTAAGTTTTTCTGACTGCTGGCCCTGTTTGTTTCTAAACCTTTCATACTGCTGATTTTCAGGTGGTGTGGGAACTGCTGCCATCCAGCTGTGCAAGACTGTAGAAAATGTCACCATTTTTGGCACAGCATCTGCCTCCAAGCACGAGTCCCTCAAGGAGAGCGGAGTTGCTCACCCCATTGACTACAGAACCATGGATTACGCRGAGGAGGTCCGGAAAATCTCTCCCAAAGGTGAGATGTGGTGGAGGACTTGTGCAGCTCTCCTGCATTTCTTTCAATTGCAAAGAAGGTTTTATTTMCTTCCAATTCCCTCTCTAGGTGTTGACATTGTCCTGGACCCTCTGGGAGGATCTGATACGTCCAAAGCTTTTAACCTCTTGAAGCCGATGGGCAAACTCATCACTTATGGTGAGTGTGGGGTGGGCAAAGTGCCCAAAAAACCCAGGGACTGTGTGATGGTGGAGTGGGATCCACACAGAAATGGTGCATGGCTGTCAGGGACACTATTCCACACTGTGTTGTAGTTCTCCTATTTCATTGAGGTCTTTAGGATGCTTCGGATTGGTGACATTGAGGGGGAGTGAGATTTGTGCCTTGTCCCCAGAGCTGTGTTCACAGCCTGCAAGGCTCTTCCCTCCCTCCCATGGTGAAATCTCTCTTGGAGTAAAAGCTGATGCCTGCAGGGGAAGCTGGAATGTCCTCAGGGAGGAATACTGGCATAGCTGCTTTGTCTAGGCTGAGTTAATGCACAGCCTTGCTTTTCTTTTAGAGGATGTGTGGGAGATGAGGTTTGAGGCTACTGAATACTTATCTCTCCATTCCCCAGCCCCGGAACACTGTGATTTTGTCCCACAGACAAAGCCCTCACACAGCCCCCAGTGGGATTCCAGACACTTGCAGCAGTGTGCTGCTTTGGTTGTCCCAGCCACTGCAGCTTGTGGTTCCCCTGGAGAAGCAGGGCTGGAGGAGAAGGGGAAAACTGTCCTGCCTGCCTGGCTGGGTGGCACTTGTAACCCTTTCTTACCTCTGCCAGCCCTCCTAGCTGCACTGCTGCTGCCTTAGAGGGGGCAAAGAGAGGAGTTGTTCTGCATTTTTGCCACATGAGTGCTGATAATCCAAATTCTGTTTATCTTGAGGCTGAGGCAGGTGCGTGTTTATATTGAAGATCAACTGGGCAGGTCCTGCTGTGGTCAGTTCTCAGCTCTGTGCCTGGTCTGAGCTGTTCCATGGGGTGCCCGTTGCCTCCTGTGTTGTGTTCCAGCTCACCTATGACTTGCCTTCTTCTCAGGTGTAACAAACCTGATCACTGGGCAGAAGAAGAGCCTCGTGGCTATGGCTAAAACCTGGTGGAACCAGTTCAGCATCACTGCCTTGCAGCTCCTGCACCAGAACAAGGCTGTGTGTGGCTACCATCTTGGATATATGGATGAAGAAGTTGAGCTTCTCAGAAGTGTTGTGGCCAAGCTGGTTAACCTGTACAGCCAAGGCAAAATCAAGCCCAAAATAGACTCTGTRTGGCCCTTTGATCAGGTGAGTGTGAGCTGACATCCAGTGGTACAGAGTGAGCACCTTGTCCATGGGGCCTGAACTGYTGAAAATGTCTAATTACCATCTGTTCTCAGACATCCTGAGTTTTATTCCTTTTAAAATATTAAGGCTGAGTAAAGTGGCTGGGCTGTTGTGCTCCAGTGCCCAGGGCTGGCAATGCCAGACAGGGTCCCTGGGGAGCAGGGCAGGTGCTCAGCTGAGCTCCACGGGCAGCAGCAGCAGCAGGGGGCTGGGTTGTGCATCAGACTGCAGCATGCCCTGCGTGCTCTGTGGCCTGTAATTAAGCAGACAGATGGGGAGGTTGTTGCTGCCCTTCCAAGAGTGCAGAAGAGCCCAGGCAGTGARGCAGAATGAGGGTATTAGAAGGGAGCAGCAGGTTTTCCAGCAGCTCTGCTCTGCTCAGGGTGATTGCATTGATGTGTCCAGGCAGAGCCAGGCTCTTCCCTTGGGAATGCTGGGGCAGGACCTGCTACAGGGGAGCAAAGAAATTAGTGATGATAGTCAGTGTTCATACCTGAGAACTAGTCTGATGCAAAGGCTTAAGGAAAGCTTTGATTCCAGGCCTGGCCCAGGTGCTTGAAAATAATGATAAAAATGATACAATTCTGTGCATATATTGTTTTGTGTAGCTGGTGGAGGCTTTGTCCTGCTGGCAGGTGGCTGGATTCCTCCCTTTGGAGAGTGGCACACACTGCACTTCCCCATTGGTGTGAGCAGAGCCTCCTTGTGTGTGTTTAGGTTGGGCTGTGTGAATTCTTGATAGTTTCCTATAGGCCTGCTGGGGTARTTGCCCAGGTCTGTCCAAAACACACCTGTGCAGAGGCACCTGGATGCTGGGACATGCTTGAACTCCAGGAAAGCTGCCTCCCAGTTATCAGAGTGCTCTGAGGGTGCTGAGGGGCCCAGGAGGGGCAGGGATGCTCTCTGCAGTGGGTGGGGGTCTTACCAGACTCCTTTTGCCTCCAGGTGGCAGAGGCGATGAAGAAGATGCAAGAGAAGAAGAATGTTGGAAAAGTCATCCTGGTTCCTGAAGCACCCAAGGAAGAATCTAAAAAAGCAGAGAACTAAGGAGAAGGGATGAGTGCAGATTATGAATTCGTGGTTTAACTCCCTGATCTCTTTGGGACCTGGAAATGGACAGATCAGTATCTCCCATCTTTCACCAGTACAAGAACATCATGGTTATCATTCAGACGAGGTTTGCATGCTCTTGTTGTGACTGACCCTTTGCCAGATATGCCTCCTGCTCTCCCTTTTGAAGCCTGTTTATTCCATACTGCTTTCTAACCACTTGTTTCCCCACTGAATTTCCAGACTAACCTCCTTTTTCTCTGGCAGTGAGGCTGAAGCTTCCAAGCAGTTGGTGACTAACAACTGCACAGCCTGTCACTGTAAAGTCAAGGCACAAAGTACTGTAACAACTGCCAAGTGTCTCTGCAGAAACTGAGCCCTGCTGAAGCATTTGCACTCTCAGCTTTGGGAAGCCTGTTCAGCAGAGGATTGGCCAAATGTAGGATGTTTCCTCCACAGCCAAAGGAAAACCACAGCTGGCCTAGTTTAATTCAAGCAGGGGTTTCTCTTCTGTTCACACTAACCCAGCTCTGTTCCCTCTGCTTTTTTTAGGCCACTAACACAGCCAGATATTAACAGCTCATGTTGGTTTTGCCTTGACCATCCTGGCAATTTGGAGCCTATTGCAGATCACACTCCATTTGCAGTCACTTCTCTGTGCAGTCTGTAAATGCCCTGACAGGCTGGGCTGGGCTATGTCTGACTACAGAAGAAAAGTTTCAATTAGATAACCTGATCCTGTCCATTTTCTATTTCCAAATTGTATAGAGAGATCTGAGCAGTGTCTGATTCTTAGAGACCATAAGGACTCAACTGTGTCTCAAACAACTGGAACAATTGATGTTGGCTCTGTGCTTTATTATGTTTGGCTCCAAGTTGGTGTTGTTAGGGCTTCACCCTTGTCTTTGTATTTGCAAGGACTGCAGTATTGAATTGGACTTCAGTGAGATGGAAGCAAAATAATCCCCTATTAATGCTTTGTGCAGTGCCCTGTGCACTGAGGAGGTGTTRCAGTTTGGGAAGGAACTTTCAAGGGCCACTCCTGTGGGCAGGCTGCCCAGCAGCCTGGGCTGGCTCTCCCTGTGGCACCCTGGTTGCTAAAGCTGTTGCCAGAGTAGCAGTTAGAGGACAAACAGCCCAGCTGTGTGTCAGTGTGCCTCTTCACCTGCACGTTCTGAGCAGTTTGCCATTGTCTCSCAGCTCATTTGCTGCAGCAGGGCCTGGCTCTTCTTCCCCTGAATCTGTCCTGGGGCTCTGGCACTGAGGGTTTAGGAGCTGCTTGGGATGCTCCTCCCTGTACCAGGAGTGTTTCCTCTTCTACCTTTCTTTCCTTGTGTGCATTTGGAAACAGAGCTGTGCAGAGACCCAAGCCCAGCTCTGTGAGCACCTTGAGCCCTGGGTGATGCTGTCCTGGACCCTGCTTGAGCTCTGGGCCACTCTGGTGCTGTCAGTGCTTACTTGGCATGGATTGTAGGTGTTGTGGGCTTTTGGGCTTCATTTTGGATTTTGAATGGTAAACCTAAGAGCACTARGAAGAGCTGCCCATCATGGAAGAACTTGTGCTTCAGAAGCAAAGCCTTGAGATTAGAATCCTGCTTAACTAGCCCACAGGGAGGGCCCAGGGCCCAAGGAGGGCAGGTACCCACTGGGCACAGGGCTGGGCACACAGCCCCATCACCACCCAWGAGAGCCCAGGGCACACAGGGCTGGAGTTCCTCTCTGAATTCTCCCTCAGCCTGCTCAGAGGGACTCTGCCAGTGCAGCCTGGGGTTCAGGTGCTTGGGCTCAGTCCAGAGTTCTTTAGAAATGCACTGGCACAGCTTCCAGGGGTTTTCCCCTGGCTAACTTTAAATATTGCAACAATCCTGTTCCCTACACCCTCAGAGGAGTGCTGGAGTCCTCTCACASATCCTTGTCAGTTCATCTCTTGAATGTCATAAACACAGGCTGATGGAACTCTCAAGCACAACTTTTTACCTTTCTGAATCCAACATCTTGCTGCTTCTTTCAGCCTGCCCTGTTGTGCTGATTTAGATTGAATCCAACACTGTCTAATGCTGCTTTACCAGGTGTGAAAACAGAAGGACTGTCTAAATTGCTGAAATGGAAAGTCTGGACCTGTTCCTCTGAGGAACTGGACTTCACCTTGATGCCAGGGCAGCATGCTCAAAAGGCACACAACCCTGCACATGTTCAGATTGTAGAAGGGAAAGCTGTTGTGTGTTTCATAGCAACATCCTCTCTCTCCCTGCTTTATCCTGAGCCAGTCTCGTGCTCAGTGCCTTACATGGATGGCCTTGGGTCAGGCAGTGTGGCAGGGCTCCCCCAGCTCCCCTCAGACCCCTCTGCCCTGCTGCCTCCTGTGGGCCACAGCAAACAGCATCTCAGTGCCTTCTGCTACATGACTRAGAAGTCACTGGGGCCTTCTCCATTCTGGCCTTTCAAAGTATTGCCAAAACACTGTTTTGACTCTTATTAGCTCTGTTTTGTGAACTCTGGTGATGTTGTTGGACTTTCCATGAGTTAGCTGTTSTCTCCCCAGGTGTTCCAGCCTTTCTGGGGCTGACCTGGTGCTTCTGTACCCCCCAGTCCATAAGACCTGCTGTAAAGCCCTTGTCTTTCTCAGGGCAGCTGTTYGGCTCCAGGGTGAGGCTTTATCAGCTGCTCCAGCCTTGGCTCTTTAGAAACAATCCTAGCTCCTGGCTCTTTTTGGGCTCACGTGTCTTTCTAAGCAGAAATTCCTGAAGCCCTTATCAAGGCAGGAATGCCAAGCTGTTACTGCCTGTTCGAGGTCAGCACTATCTTGTGTCTCTTGGTAGCAACAGTGTTTTCTACAGGAAGGCCAAGATTAAATGTAACCTTGCAATCCTCTGCTCGAAGTTCTGCTCCTGATGGGTGTGGTTGGTGGTTGTGTTTTGGTTTTTTACTTTTCTTTTTTATGGGCCAGTAAGCATAGAACCTGTGTAAAACAACTTCAAGTGTCTTAATCCAGTTAACCAGCCAGTTTGTGTACTAAGGACCAAAGCAAAAAAAACCAAAATGAAACCCTAGGATAAAAATCATTCCATTCAATGTTGCTTGTTTAGGGCAAAGTTGTGCTACTGAGGAACTGGGAGATTCCTGTACTTAATCATGTGTGCCATTCCAGAAGTGCAATTTAATCTTTATTTTACTGATTGTCTTGACTCAAAGGTTGTGCCACGAGGAGTCCAAGTGGAAGTGTAAGGAGTTGGTGAGTGGAGGAGGCACTCCCAGCCCTGCCTGCTGCAGGGGCTCRGTGCCAGTGCCTCTCCTGTCATTGCTGTAGTGGCCTCCCAGCCTGGTGCTGCTGCTCTTGGACAAAATGCAACTCCTTTGCTACCACCAGGCAGCATTTGCCACATTTTTGACWCTCTGAAGCTCACTTGTGTTGCAAGCTGACTGCAGGAGGGGAAGGGAGCAGAGGTGGCCCCTGCCCAGTGCTCTGGGAAGGAGTTCAGCTCTAGGATTTGTTTCAGACACCTGTATCAAACTAGAATGGACTAACCAGGGAGAGGTAAGAAGCATTGTGTGTGTGTGAGGCTTCAGCTGGTGCAGGATCCTGGCCTGCTGACAGCTGCTATCATAGGTGTGAAACCACTCAAGTTGCCTGAAGCCTCTGGTGTGCTGAGCCCTCATGATGGCAAAGTGTTGTTGGCAAGTAGTACATGAGCATGATGTGAAATGTGTTAGACTCTGAGTGAGCCTCTTGCAGCATATGGTCTGGTCTGTACTGTCTGAATTGTGTTGATTTGCAGATTTGTGATATGAKTGCTGCTCATCCTACAGACACATAGCAAATCTTTTGTTTAAAAAATATATTTCGCTTTTTTGTGTAACCAAGTTGGAGAGAAGACAACTGTGCCACTGCTGTTTACATGACTACACTGTGTACTGCTCCTCTGTCAAACGTTACCATATGCCTTATGTGTTTCAAATGGTAATTAAAAGCATAACAAAACCTTCCTCAGTGTGCTGCTCAGGTTTCTGTTGTGGCGAGCCCTCTGCCCACAGCAGATTCAGCTGACAAAGTGTAACACTCCCAGCAGGAGGAGATGCCTCTGCTCTCAGGACAACTGTTAATTGCTGGCTTGAGTGCTGTTCCTGACACTCATCCTGAGGGCAGCCWCGGTGATTTTTTGTTTGTGAAGCCTTTACCTGGGCTCTGCACTTTGTATCTGGGTGTGTCAGTAGCCAGGTGGGACTGAAGTGGGTGCCAAGGCATGAACAGCGCTACCAAATATGAGAATAAATCCTGTTTATTTGTCAGCATGGAGACTGTCCCTGGGAGGAGGCAGCTGCTGTGGGTGCTGAAAGCTGTTAAATGTTCTCCTCAAGAGAGCCCCAGGTCACCTGCTGGCCGCAGAGCAGGGGCTGGGGCCTGAGAGCTGACACCAAGGACAGCTCATCTCCAACCCCAGCTCTGGCAGCAGCTGAGCTGGAACCTCTCTGTAGTGGCAGGAGGTGGAAGAGACTTCCAGAAGCTGGGGCTGGATGAGGTGCTGATTCCTGCCCAGGTTTGTGTCTGCTGCTGGAAGCCAAACAGGGCTCAGGCTGCAATCAGCTCTGTGAGTTCAGGACATGCATCCAAGAGGAGCTGGAGTTTCTGGGAAGCACTGATCCACGCTGAGGCTGCATGGGGCAGGGACAGAGGTGCTGCTCTTTGCTAATGTGCAGAGTTCTGGCTACATGTGGGGAAAGCAGGAGCTCTTTCAACAAACACCTGCTTCTTCCTGAGCTGTCTGTGAAGCTGCAGTGTTCTCAGCAGGAAAAGAAGGTGAAGGGAAGCCACAGGCTGTGGGAGAATCACACAAGGCCCAGTTCATTGAGAACTGTGCCAACCTCATGGAGGTACTGGGCATCTGGGTAGCCATTCCTGTGAGGCAGAGAGGAAGCACTGTAAATCCTGATGTGCCAAAACCACAGTGGGAAGCAGCCCTTTATTTTTGTCCCACCCTTTCAGGGGGGCTAACAGGGGAAATTCTGCTCCTGGGATGTCCTGCTGCCTGCAGGCACAGCTTGTACCCAGCACAGGCATGGGAAAGGCTCTAAGTGAATGGGGCCACAGTTCTTGTCCATGGGGAATTACAGGTTTCCACAACACTTGTGGATGTGGGATGGGTAAGGGCTTTTGCTCCAGCTGGAGAGTGCCAGGGCTGGTCTGCTATGCCACACCTGCCCTGCAAGCTAAAGCAAAGGGAAGCACCAGCTCTGCCACTGTGGGAGGGTGGAAGAGCCATCCCTGCCAGGATTTGTTGAGCTAGAGTCCCTGGTTCTCCTCCTCCCATTGCTAAAAAACCCACARCCACACCCAGAAGCTTAGGATGAGCTGGGCCATACCTGGCTTTGCCTCCATCCCAGGAGGTTTTGTGGGGGATAGGACCCCATGTTATTCTTTCCTCTCCATTGCAGGACTTAATCTGGAATGTCAGCCCACATTCAAATGCTCTCTTCAGCAGCTTTGCTATATTCACCCCTTCTGTGTTTCCAGGCAGGAAGGCACAAAAATTCCCCCCTTTGTAAGGGTGTCCTGGGTGAGGGTCCCCAACCTTGGAACAGGAATAAGACATTTTAAACAATGGCTGCAGTGCTTTGCCTCTGAGGGCATTTCTAAGGTTTGTCTAGCTTGAAAACTACACTCATGACCATGATCCCCACGGGCTGATAGTCACTGTCAACTAAAACCAGAGGTCACACATGCTCTTGAGAAGCAGCAAGCTGCTCCAAAACCTGCTGTGGAGCTTTCTGCCTTTCACAGGTTAATACCTCTGCTGCTTTGCCTGTGGGRCAGGGAGCTGTGGCTGCTCTTTTCCCTCCCAGCCCCTCCCTGTGTGGGCTGCAGTGRGATGGGGAAGCTCTGTGGTGGTACCTACCCCCTGCACTCCATCAGGGATGTTGTAAGCAAGCTGAAATGTTGGCTCCGGATAGAATCCAGGCAGGCTCTGAGACACGGAGGAGATCTTCAGTGTCCCCAGGATATTGCAGCTTGGGATATCTGAGGAGGAGCCATAGCAAGCTGGCTGCATATTGTCTGCTGCAAAACATGTCCTGCACAAGGCGTGACCACAGGAGCCCTGGCAGGTCACCCCYGAGCCCTGGCAAGCATCACACTGCTCCAGAAGGATGGTGCTGCTTTCCTGTCCAAGGCTGGGGTCTCTTCTCTGCTGTGATGGAAGCTCAGGCTCCTCCTGCTCATGGCTCCTGCCYCCTGGGAGCTGGGCCCATCCCTGATCTGTGGGCTCTGCTGCAGGTGCCTGTTGGGCCACGGCTGGTGGTGGCTCAGCAGCCACGGCCCTGGGTAGCCAGGTGGGCAGAGAGTGAGGAGCTTCATCAGCTGCAAGGACTGGACAGTGCTGCTGTCCCATTGCTTCATTGTGGCCTCCTCTGCTCTTGTCTCTGGCAAACTGGAATCTGTCTGGCAAGACTTGTTTCAGCCGGGTGCTCTCAGGCTCCCCCAGGGTCAGTTTTGTCTTGCGCGGTTCCTGGAACTCCCTGAGGCCAGGAGGGCTTGGCTTGTCCCCTGTCCCAAGGCTCAGAAGGTTGCTTCCTTGTCTGCCAGCCCCAGAATCAACATAGCCCCTGGCCTCCTCCTGCCCCCAAGCCTGCTGGTACCTCCAAGGACTGGGGGACCCCTTTTCCTCAGCCTCTGGCAGCCAGGAAGCCCTGAGCACATGTGGAGAGTCTATTTTATTGATGATGTTCAGGTGTTGTGGGGAATTCAGGCCGCCAGGAAGGGCTACATCCAGCACAGGGTCCTGGCTTCTGCTTGGCTGGATGACACTCAATTTCCCTGTACTCTCTGGTCCAGGAGACAGGGATAAMGACTTCATGGCACAGAGCCTCCTGGAGGAAAACATGTGGAAGGCCTCACTCACTCCTGGCAGCATCTCCTTGGGGCAGGCAAGATAGAGCTTGTACTTGTCTTTGCTGAGCCCAACCTGGAAGGATTTTCCTCGCAAGAGGCTGCACAGTTCACTCAGGTCACTGTCATCTGGACCACTGACAGCAAGCTCTGAGTAGCTCACACTCTGACACACCAAGTCAGGGCACTTCTGCACAAGATCTTCCACCTTCCACTTAGCCTGGAGCAGCCTTCTCCTGTCTTCTGCCTGCAGCATCAGCACCGTGCAGTCCCCAGCGTGGCGCTCCGAGATGTGCACCCCTCCAGCCCTGCACAGCTCATCAATAGCAGCATGGCAGATATCCTTCAGGTAAAACCACTGCAGAGTGTCCAGGCATATCTCCTCACTCACCCTGCTGATGTCTCCAGAGTTGCTGCTTTCCTTTGACCTCGATAGGGAGAAGCTGTTGGACCGTCTCAGCACAGGGCTGGATGCTGAGGGTTTGCAGCCTAGAGCAAAAGAGGTCCATGTCACATCACAGTTGCTGTAGATGCCAGCCAAGGAGTGGTACCCAAAGGGACCTGAGCCTTTAGAGTCCTCAGCATGCTGAAAAGTGCTGTTTCCTTTGCCTGCAACAGGCACCAGCACCTTTTCTCCTGCGAGTCTGGCACCTCCTTCCACATGGCCCCTTTCTGTGGGGTCATTCTGCTGAGGTTCTGCTGCTGACCCCACAACTTGATCTGCCATAGAGGTGGGAGGCTGTGCTGACCCCACAACTTTATCTGCCATAGGGCTGGGAGGCTGATACTGCTGGCTCAGTGCCCTTGGGTCACTCTGACCAGGAGCATCTGTCTCTGATGAATGTTTCCCAGAAAGCTGCACCTGTCCCACTGGTGGAGAGTCCTGATTCACCAAGAGGTCCAGGCCAGCCTGAGACCTGTCAGTTTTCAGGGTGCTGAAGTTGGCAGCTAGCTTGAACTCACCTTTCTGCTCCTGCTTGCTTGGGCTAAGCCTTGTGGCTGAAGGATGCMCAGGAGGTTTGGCCAGTAGTGCAGCCTCTGTGGTGCCAGAGGGCTGGGAGCTGCTCAGCGTGTCAGCCGTGTGTGCAGCACCTCTCCTGGTGACTGAATCCTCAAGGAACTGCTTGGCCTTGCACACATCAACAAGGTTTCCAACGAGATAAAGCTGCTTGACATCCTCATGGCAGAGCAGCTGGGGGTACAGCTCCTGCAGCTCACGTGTCAGAGCCCTGAGTGCCTGGCTGTCCATCCCCAGCCCTTTCTTAGCAATCTTCTCCTTGCGCAGGCTCGCCTCCAGCCGCTGGTAGAGCTGCTGCAGGGCCAGCTGGGCCTGTCTCAAGGCATCCGTGTCCCCAGACACAGCTCCAGATGGCTGGAGGTACAGCACAGCAATGCCATCGCTGCTGACATCCACCAYATCCACGTGATGCTGCTGCAGCACACCCTGGTACTCAGCAGCACAGAACCTCTGCATGTACAAGTAAATGTCCGAGTCCATGGCGAGGGAAAAGTCCTCCAGCTTCCCCAAAAGTTCCACAGCTTCCTCGCCCACTGGGCTCTGAGGTGATGGGACTTTAGCTGCCTTTTCATGCACCTGGTCACAATCTGGCAGCTTTGCTGCCTCTTGTGCTGACTCAGTGGAGTCAGGCACYTGCTGCTGATCAGGCATTCCCATCTCTTTGGCCCCACAGCTGGAAKCTGGCAGGAGGATCTGGCCAGTGCCTTGGTTCTTGAGGTTCAGGCTGCCCAGCAGGTCTTTGCTGAAGGTCTGCAGCTCAGTGAATGGCCCCTGGACTATGCACTGCATGTTCTTGGAGTCGAAGCTGAAGTGTATATTGCTGAACTCTTTGTGCAAGTCCTTCAGGAGGGTTTTGCCCGTGGGCAGCTTGCCGTAGTCAATTGTCATGCTCACGTGTATGAAGATCTGCAAGTAGACAGCAAGGGAGTGAGAGAGCAAGGACCAAAACCAACCCCTTTCAAAGGCACAGAAGGCAAGTGGCCCCTAAATTACTGTGACACTCTCTTCCACCTCTCTCCCTCAGCATCCTGCTTTCAAAAGAGATGGGCCCTGACACAGACAGGACCAAAAGCAACGCCTTGACCTTGTGCACTTGTCAAAAGCTTTCTGCAAACAAGGAATCAGAGGGGGAAGGTGCACAGAGATAGGGCCACATTTCTACACACATTTCAGCCCAAACCCAAGAAATCCACTATTGTTTCTGCATCTGAAATGCAGTTGCTCTCTTGCCTTTGCAGAGCTCATCTCCTGATTCTCAAGCAGTTTTGGCATCACAGGCTTGCAAAAAGGTCTGCAAGGCCAGGTTAATTCCCATGCCCTTGTTTTTGGGGCTCAGACATGAAAACATGAGACATGGCTACAACCATGGTCTCTTGAGACTGGAGGAAGAGACAAGAACTCTCCAGTGCTCCCTAGACATCAGCATGTCTGTATGCTAAGCTTTCCTGAGAAGGAAAGAGGAACAATACACTGTGAATCCAGCTGATGACATGGCAGAGGCATTAACAGGATCCCCTGTGTGGCACCAGATGGACTGGGGGAAAGTGCCTCTTCTCTTCCAGCCTGACTACCCTCCATTTGACAGGCACAAATGCCAGATGACTGAGAGCACAGCCTGCCTGCCTGCTATTAGCACAGGGGAAAAAAAAAATCTTCATTTGAATATGAATGAGAATGGATTTAAGTGTAATTAAGATGAAAGGAGAGAGTGAGGTCTCCCTTCTCAAGCTGTCTGCCAGGCACAGAGTCTGTGTGGGTGCAGCTGGGGCTGCCACATCCCCTCAGTACCTCATTGGGGCTCAGCTCTGAAGCGTGGGGCGTCACCTCCAGCGGGTACTGTGTCTTCCCAATTGCCAGCACGTGGTTCTTCACCTGCAGGATCCTCTGGGCCACTGGTGGGAAAAGCCACCCAGACCTGTGTCAGCCCAGGCAAGGGACAGCAGTGGGGTGGGGGAGTGTGGGACTGGGGATGGTGGGGCTGGGGACAGCAGGACAGGGGCAGGACAGGGGCAGGACAGAGGATGGTGGGACAGGGGAGGGTGGGCGAGGCAATGTCATGGCTGGGGATGGTGGGACAGGACACAGAGGAGCTGGAGATGGTGGGGCAGGGCAGAGGGGCTGGGGATGGTGCGACAGGGCACAGAGGAGCTGGAGATGGTGGGGCAAGGCAGAGGGGCTGGGGATGGTGGGACAGGACACAGAGGAGCTGGAGATGGTGGGGCAGGGCAGAGGGGCTGGGGATGGTGCGACAGGGCACAGAGGAGCTGGAGATGGTGGGGCAAGGCAGAGGGGCTGGGGATGGTGGGGCAGGACAGAGGGGGCCTGGGGATGGTGGGGCAGGGCAGAGGGGGCCTGGGGATGGTGGGGCAGGACGGAGGGGATCTGGGGAAGGTGGGACAGCCCAGGCCTCCGAGGGTCCCGCGGGCGTTACCTTCCGGCGCCTCGAAGGTGATGAGGGCGCAGGGCAGGGAGCCGGGCAGCACCCGGACGTTGGCGATGTCGCCGCCGCCGTTGCGGGAGCGCAGGAAGTGAATGGTCAGCTTGTCGGCCGCCCTGTCGGGAGGCAGCTCGGCGGGGAAGCCCTGCACCCGCACCGTGCGGCCCGCCATGCCCGCGGCGGCCGCTGCCCGGGCCCCGCCACACCGGCACGGCCTCGCCGCCCGCTCCCACCGCTCCGGCCACCGCCCCGACCCCGCCGCCGCGAGGAAACGAAAGCGAAAGCGGGGCCGCTCCGCCCTGGGCCCGTGGGAGGGCGCGGCCCGGCCCCTCAGAGCTCAGCTTCGCCCTGGCCCCTCACAGCACGGCCAGGAAGGGCTCAGCCTCCCCCGGCCCCTGCAGGCAATGGCCGGCCTGGCCCCTCACAGCACGGCGGGGAAGGGCTCAGCCTCCCCCCGGCCCCTCACAGCACGGCGGGGAAGGGCTCAGCCTCCCTCGGCCCCTCAGAGCACGGCCGGGAAGGGCTCAGCCTCCCCCGGCCCCTGTAGGCAACGCCCGGCCCGGCAACACAACAGACACGGTGGGTGCTCCCAACAGACACTTTTAATTTCTCCCGTGCCCGCGGGTCAACGGACGCACGGAGCTCCTCAGCCTCGCGCTGAGCCAGGCCGTAGCCCGTATCTGGCCAGGACTAGCCCGTGGTGTCCTCCACGAACACGGCCACCTCTGTCCGCCCCGCTGGGACGTAGGCGAGCGCATCCACCTCGCCGCCGCCGCGGCTGGCCTTCTGGAAGTGGATCTCCAGGGCGTCTCTCATGGACTCCACGCTCAGCACATCGGGGATGCCCAGGAGCAGGACGGTCCTGGGGCAGCGGGAGGGCTGGAGCTGGGCAGAGCAGGGGGTGAGGTGCAGGGCTGAGCAGGGAGAGGGGCTTCAGGAGCCCCCCCAGCTGTGCCGCCTCCACCCAGGCTGGGAGGTGCTGTTTGCACGGGGTTCAAGCCCTTACCTGCAGGTTAGAGATGTCTCCACTCATGCATGGTGATATTTTGATTCTGTATTTCCCTTTCCCAATGGGCACCTGGATATGTCCTTTTTCAATGAGCGGCTCTGCCACTGCATATGGAGAGGAAAGCCCTGAGCTGCCCAGGTCAGGTTCTGTCTGTAGCACAGGCACCAAGGCTGACACTGCCCAGCTCATTGCTCAGCTCACCCACATCAGCACAGTTTTGGGGGAGGCAGGACAGCCTGGGGCTCACTCTACCTTCCCTGTTACTCAAACACAGATTCATCTGCTCTCAGGAGATTTGCCCCCAGAGCAGGCTGGGCTGCACCACCCTTGCCAGCTACCCAAGCCCAGCACACCCCACGCACCTCCATCCCGTGTGAAGGTCAGCACCACCTGCTCAGAGTCCTCCAGGAACTCCCTGCTCTCCACCTCGCTGCCCCCATTCTTTGTCTTGCTGAAGAAGAGCTCCAGCTTGTCCAGCAGTGCCTCCTTGGGGATGTCCAGGCTGGGCARGTCAGACACAAGGATGCTCCTGCAGCTCTGAGTCAGCCTGATCTGTGGGTGGCACGGGCCAGTCAGTGCCAGGGCAGGACTGGCCCCAGAGCTCGGGGGAGCAATGCCGTGGTCCAGGCAGGCTCAGACAGGGGAAGCAGCGTGCCCAGGGCACCCCCATGGCATGGGGACCCACGGGCCCTACCTCCAGGGCAGATGGCAGCAGGATGTCCACGGGCACTGCCTGCACTCGCACTCTGCACTGGTCGAGCTCCTCCAGCTGCCCACAGCTCAGCTCCACCGTGTGCTCCCTCTTCTCTATGATCCCCTGGGCCACTGTGGGCAGGGAGAGCCCCCAGCACAGGGGAGTGACTGCCCAGTGCTTTCCAGGACAGGGCACGGCACAGCAAAGGTGCTGGGGAGGGGGCACAGCCCCACACGAGGCAGGGAGAGGGGGAGCACCAAACTCTGGCACAGGGAGGGGACACAGGGCAGGCCCCAAAATGCTCGAGGACACCTGGCCAGAGCAGTGCTCTTCTCACACTTACCCTCTGCCTCCTCAAAGGTGATGAGAGCTGAGCCCCCYGGCAGAGGGGAGCGGATCAGTGGGGTGAGCATCAGCTTGTTCATGTTCTCCTTGTTTGCTAGGAGTCCCTTAAAGATCATTTTCTTCTCTGGCAGGGCAGACAGTATCTGGATACAAGTAGAGACAGCACCTGGAGGAGACTGGACCCTGCACAGGGCATGTCCCTGCCAATCCATGGACTASAAATAAACTCATGGCTCAAATAAACTGCTGGAGAACCTCAGCAGAGTCTCYTCTAGTGTCTGGCTGTGCCTGGAATCCCAAAGCCATGACCAGAGGAGYTGTTCCAGTCATCACACAGTGCCCAGCTGCATTCACCTGCAGCTTCTCCAGCCAGGCTTGTGCCCTTGCCAGCAGACCCAAGTGCCCACACACACTCTGTTACCATCACAGGATCATTCCAGAGGACCCTCTTCTTCAATTCTTCCAGTTTATTTTTCAGAGCCTGCTTCTCCAGCCTCAGTCTGCTGTTCTCCTCCCTTACTGTAAAAATCTAGAAGGAAGGAGGGAAAGAAGGAAGTAAGGACAGAATGGGAAGTAGGGAACACCAGGACACACAGGGCTGCAGTACACTTCTGTTCTGAGCACAGCACTGCTCCTGGACACAGCTCCAGCCCATTCTGCTCTTGACTGCCTGTAGCTCTGTCCTGGCWCCTCAGTTCCTCTCCTTTGAGGACAGCCCTCCCCTCGCTGCAGCACTGCCTCACTTCCCAGCACAGGCCTTGTGTTTCCCATGAAACCTCCACAGGATCCCAGGCAAGTGATCTCAGAGCAGTGATCTGCCTCATGCARCCCCTGCCACCCTTCCAAACCTAGGCCATCCACTGAACACTGACCTGGTGTGCTCTTTCATCTCCATTTAAAGACAGCTGTTGCTCTAAAATTTTATGAAGCTCTCCTTCTYTCTCCAGCTCTTGTGTCCTTTGCTCTGCAGCTTCCTTGGCCGTTTGAAGCTCTGCATAGTCCTTCTCCAGAGCACTGTAAAGCTCCTGTGAGAAGCACCATCAGACAGCAAGACCCTGACGACACTGCATGACCCCCACCAGCCACCCAGCCCCAGCACAGGCTGTGCCCGTGGGAATGAGCCTGGCCCCTAGAACAGGCTCTCCTCTCCATGGGATTGCTCCTCGAGAACACCCGAGCTCCTGGCCAGGGCGGAACCCGCACAGTTGGGACGCGGCCGCCCGACCCCTCTCGGAGCAGCCGGACCCACCTTGCAGCGCTCGATCTCCTGCCGGAGCTGCTCGGGGCTCTGCAGGCTCCCATCCTGCAGCCGGACGAAGGATTCCTAAAGACAGGAGGGGTCTGAGCCGCGCTGCGCCGCCYCCCGCCCGCCGCTGCCCCGTGGCTCGGCTCTTCCTCACCTCCTCCGAATCCATCCCCGGTCCCGCGGGGAGCCCTGCYCTGCCCACCGGGACCGCTCTCCCTGCTCGGTCCGTGTTACCGGGGTCCCCGTGTCCGTTCTCGCCTTTCGCTTTCGTTTTCGCGAACTCGCCCCGCCCCGGCCCCTCCGAGCGCGGCCCGGGGCCGGCGGAACGCGGGGCCCGCCCAGCCCCGTCCGGTACCTCATCACCTCCTCTTCCTCCATCCCCAGCCCGCCCGACTCGCCTTCCCTGAGCACCCACCTGGCCTGCCAGGAACGGACCAGCTGCTAAATAT